>PVIU01000312.1:0-358327 GCA_004026605.1 Ondatra zibethicus
TGGAGGAAAGGTGGGTGTTGGAGAAGGGAATAAGATATCTGCATTATTGGAGTCATTTTAGGACTGGCAAGATACTTGGCTCTAGAGGAGATCCCAGGTGTCCACAGGGATGTCCCCAGCTAGGTCCTTGGGCAGCAGAGGAGAGAGTGCCGGAACTATCATTGTCCCATAGTCACACTGATGAATATCTTGATCACATCCATAGAAATTTCGTCCGATGGATGGAGATAGAGACAGAGACCCACATTCACACCAGGACAGTATTTTTCTAAGTAAATCTCAAGAGTTCAAAGCTGGGAGTGTACCTTAGCTCATGTTTTTGTTGGTTGGTTGGTTGGTTTTTTGGTTTGGTTTGGTTTTTCAAGACAGGGTGTGGTATCTCTGTGAAACAGTCCTGACTGTCCTGGATCTCACTCTATAGACCAGCCTTGAACTCACAGAGGTCCGCCTATGGTTCTTGGTGGGGAGCCACTTGTTAGTGTGAGTGTCCCCCATGGGCGTTTCTGTGGGAAGTGATGCTGGCGATAATGTTGTCATAAAGTTCAGATCGAAAATATCCACAAGCATCCAACTGGCTGAATTATTCCCCGTATGGGTTCAGAATCTTTCTCAGCTGGTGGCCCATGTGACCTGGCTTTTGCTTGCCTCCCCAGTGTGGTCATCTTCTACTCCTTTACCCCTTGTCTGCATGCTCCTGTCTCCTCTTCCTTTTATCTCAGCTCCTTGGCCTGATAGGGTCTGCAAAGTGTTGCTCCTTTCCCCCATTGCTTCTCCCCTGATCCTTCAATCCTCCCTGTGCCCGGCTGCAGGCTATATTTACATCTGACTTTGGCTTTATTGTAGAATTGTTTATTGTTGTTCCACAAAAAAAAAAATTGTGGTTTTGGTTGTTGTTGTTGATTTTCATGTGGGTTTCTTTTCTCCCCAAGGCAATAGCTCAGCTAGTCAGATACTTGCTCCTCAGTGTGAGGATCTGAATTTGATACCTGGGGTTACATAAAAATGCCAAGTGTGTCCCAGACCTCCTTTGATCCCAGCGCTTAGGAGGCTGAGCTTGTTCCAGACCAGCCAGCTAGATTCTATCTGAAAGAACAAAACAAAAACAATTGCCAGGTGTGGCAAGGATAACTGTAAAAGCATCCTTTGGCAGTTGCATGCAAGTGGATCCCTGGGGCTAATTGGCCAGCTAGTCAACTTTACTTGGTAAGCTCTGCGAAAGACCTGTCCCAGATAAGCAATATGATCTGTGCCTGAGGAGCAAGCCCCAAAGTTGACCTCTGGTCTACACACACACACACACACCTCAGTTTGAATTTTTTTTTTTTTAATGCAAGCCCTCTTTAGGAATTTGAGGGAGAAACTGCCTTGCTTTGTCCTCCTCTTCTTGGGTTCCTTCACCTTGAACAGTGTCCAGTAAATATTAGTTGAATGAATAGGTACAATGTAATTTTAGAATTCAAAAGTATAGACTTTGATTTTTGTTTTTTAATGGCGCAAGCCCTGATATTGACTAATTGAATTGCTTCAGTTCAGGTAAATGATTTTTATGTGTAAGTTTAGACTTTGAGGTGGTACTGTGCCTTCAGAGTCTCTTTAAAACCCTTCCTTGCTACTTTGTAACCGTGCATCCTTCATGCTTCTTCAAGAAAATAGTTTTAGTGGAGTCAGACTAACAATGAGGTCAAAGCCATGTGCTTCCTGGTGGCTTTAAAAAAAGATCCTCCAGTGCTAGAACATTGTTCTCCAATGATGGCATATTTTCCTTTGCTGTTCTTTTGTTTGGAATTGGGTGTGGGTGGGTGTGGATATGTGGTACATCCATGTGCTCTCACCCGTTCATTCACACACAGCAGCAGGAGCCAATTGATGGATAGCTTCCGTGATAGCTTCCTGCCTTGCTACCTTGAGACAGTCTCTCACTGGATCTGACGCTTACCATTTCCATTAGGCTTGCTGGTCTCAGCGCCCCCTTGATCTGCCCATCTCTGCTCTGAAATGCTGGGCTTACAAACACATGCAGCCCCCTGGCTTTTTGTGTGATGCCTGGGCTTCAAACTCAAGTCCTCCAACTCCCCACCTTTTCTTTATTCAGTAATAATACCCCTGAGTTGTAGAGTAGATGCTACAACAGGCATCCATCTTTGATGCCAACAGGGCGCTTTCTTTCTTAGTTCCAATATAAGAGCACTGTGTCTAAAAACTTTTCAGCTCCTTTGTTGACCATTGCTGTTCTATTTTGTTTCTTTCTTAAAACATAACAATACTTCATGTACCCCTGAATATGCCAGTTGTCTGCCGTTTGTATTTTTTTTCTTTGTGTGTATGGGTGTTATGTGTACCATGCTCATGCCTAGTTCCAGTAGAGGCTTAATAAAAGGCCTTGTAGCTGGAGTTTCACATGTGAGCTGCCAATCTGGGTGCTGGGAATTGAACCTAGGCCCTCTGGAATATCTGTCAGCGCTCTTAATTGTTAAGCAGTCTCTCCAGCCTCCTGTATTTTTACTTAATTTACTTCTTTTCTCTTTAAAACATAGGAAGTTGGTTACACTATTTCTTCCTGCCTCCCTCCCTCTGTCTGTCTGTCTGTCTGTCTGTCTATCCATCCATCCCCCCCATACATATATTTTAACCAAAGGAGATCATTTTGGTCAGTCTTGCTAAGAATGCATAAGGTGAGGCCCGCTAATGCAGAACTCACCTGGTGCAGCTCCGCTGGCCAGCCCGAGAGTACATCTTTGGATAGGGCGCTTGCCAGACTCTCGCTCCTCAGCGCTGCTGGAGTTACCACTCTGTGCACATGGGTGCTGCCCACAGCAGACCATAAAACTCCATTTCGTTTCTGTTGCATAAACATAGGATCACAAATAGTGTGATTATTTCTGGCAGCCACAGGCATCTTAGCTAAGAGGAAGATGTAGGAGAACATGAATATTTAAATATATTATAAACTTCCTTGCATGAGCTGACCAAGTACCTTTGTCTCTAGCCTTTAAAAAGTCCAATATACAAGTGTCTAATACTGCCTTTTGCCCAGTTCTCGCTGTGTGGGATTATGTTGTCACAACCCAGAAGTCACTGTTAATGGTGTGTAGTGTTCTTACTCCACAACTGAGGGAATCAGGACATGTATGTTCATGACACTTGGCCAATATGTACATGTCAGCTTGACATAAGCTGGTGGCACTTTAGAAGAGGAAACCTCAATTGAGAAATTCCTCCCAACAGATTCACCTGCAGGCAAGCCTGTGGTATGGTTTTTTTGTTTGTTTGTTTTTGTTGTTATTGTTTTGTTTTTGTTGTTTGAGACGGGGTTTTTCTGCAGCTTTAAAGCCTGCCCTGGAACTCTAGTTCTGTAGAGCAGGCTGGCCTCAAAGTCACAGAGATCCACGTGCCTCTGCCTCCCTCCCGAGTGCTGGGATCAAAGGCATGCGCCACCGGCACCCACCCATGTTTTCTTTCCTGATGGTTGATAATTGATGTGGCATGGCTCAGCTCACTGTGAACAGTACCACCCCTAGGCTGGTACTGGTATAGTTTTGGGTGCTCTAAGAGAACACCTGGAGCACGCCAGTAAGGAGCACTTCTCCTCGGCCTCTGGTTTAGTTCCTGCCTCCAGGTCCCTGTTCTGACTTCCCTGTGTGATAGATGGACTGTAAGCTGTTCTCCATAAGGTCATCATGGCATTTTTTTTTTTCAGAACAGTAGAAACCCTAAGTGAGACAGACAGTCGACAGACAGGAATGAAAAGGATAGCTTAGGAACCCTCATTTTTTTAATTCGGAAATTGTTTTAGTTTTTTGGTCATTGATGGACTTGCATTTGGATACTGAGCAGTTTTGAGTATGTGATTTGCACATTTGCATGGGGGAGACCTATGGTTAACTCCAGTTATTTTCGTTAGTCTCTCTCCACCTTATTTTTTGAGACAGGGTTCCTGACTATGCCCATGACTTGCCAACGTGGGTGGCACGACCGGAAGATTATTGCCAGGGATGCTTCTGCCCCTTCTGCCCCTTCCTCCCAGTGCTGCCATGAAAGGTGCAGATGCTCTGCTCAGCCCTGGTCTCTGGTCTTGATTTGGTGTTCCCTTCTGGACTTTACAGGTGTAGCCAACCACTGCTTTTCTCGCGTCTCAGGTGTTCTTCATGTCAGGCAGTGAGTGCCTCCTACCTATCCATAGACTGTTCTCGAACAAGAGGTGGGAGAGGAGAAACCACCCACTCTACTTGCAGTTTTACTTCGAGCTAATGATGGTCAAGTCCAGAATGGCTTTAATGGCCGTCTGGAGTGGGACATCCAATTAAGAAACCCATATGGCTGAGAATTTGTGGTCAGACATGCAAGACGGTTTGAATGCAGCCTCTGCTGTGATCCTATAATTGGGGTCCCAGAACCATTATAAATATGGAAGCCAGGAGAGGTGCGAGACAGACGGAAATGAGGGTGCCTTGGTCTACATGGAAGGTCCACACGTTTTCTCTCTCTTCAATGTCATGCTCAGAAAACACTAACAAAATCTCACAAGCTTGATGCTAGTTAAAATGTTGCTAGGATACCTTCTGTAGTTAGCATGTAGGTCCTTGCAGAGAGAGACCTTGTCTTTAGTAATTGTTCTAGTTACTGGCTAGACGCGTAAGACACTCATTAAATATGTTAAAATTGATAAAGCTAGGTTTGATGCTCGTGTGAATCCCAGCACCTGGAAGTAGAGGCTATAGGGTCAGAAGCTCAAGGCCATCTTCTGCTCCATGCGGCCTTTGAGGGTAGGCTAGCTTTCATGAGAGCCTGTCTCCAAACGTAGGAACAAATGAAAGGAAACAGGCTCTGGTGAAGAATTAATCACTCCATCAATTTCAGTTTCTTCTCTAAAGTGGCCACTCTACCAATTCATAGGTCAGAGGACAGACTGAGTCTAAACAGTCTTTGGTGCACATAAATCATAGCAGAAACTTTGGATGTTAGTTATAATTTCCACCAGTTAATTGTTACTATACCGTTCTTTATATTTTACTTGGAAGCAATAAATGTTTGGAAAGAAGAATCCATCTGAAATTAACAGTTTGATTCCCATTGGCATTAATAATCGTTACCCATGGTATCCCCTCCCCCTGCCCTACCTATAACCTAAGGTCTTATGCCTGCTTCTTCTTTATCCAACCTATCTTTTCTATATATATTCTGGGATTTTTTTTTTTTTTAGGTTCTGTCTCTCACCATAGAAAATGCCATGATCATGCAATTCATTTCTTCTTTTCTCAGGGATACCAGTCTTTTTTCTTTCTTTGGCATTTATATCAAATATGTAATCAGTAAATCATCAAGTTTGGAAATAAGCGCCCCTGACGAAACTCAACCCATTAGATTTTGCCATCAAACCCAGGGAAAGCTAATTTGCTCCCTACGAGGGAGCCACACGTGGGGCGTCCAGGCCCTATGCTTTCATTTCTGCACCTGTGTTTTTGTGTCTGGATATTTTAGGGGCTTGTTTTGTGAGAGCATTTAGCATGTTCTGCTGGATGCTTGGCTTCTCAGAAAATGGAGGGAGGTGTATATAAACTATAATCTAGCAAGAGGTAGAAGAAAGGTATCAGTTTTATGCATAGTTTGCATCACATCTAGTTGTATGTATGCACATGTAGAGAGTGCATGCATTCATATATGTAGTAAATGTCATTTTCTAAAATGACATATGCTATACTCCTCTCTCTAACAGGTTTCTCCTGTTGAGTGTCTTAATATTGATGCTCAATATGAGTGTCTGGAAGTCATTGCTTACACTAGTGAATGAAATGGTTCCTTTTCATCCTTGAGATGTTGGGGTTCCAGAAAGATCCCAACTTCATGCCTCTCCTGTTATTCTTTGCATCCTATGGGCTCATTGATTTTCCTCCACTTCCCCTGTTTTTCTTGGTTTGCAGACAGCTGCTGTGTGTAGTCCCTTCCTCTACGTTCCCAACTTGCTGCCTAGCACCATGGTCCCCGTGAGTGCTGTACACATTCCCAAACTCTGGTCCTTCCCACAGCCTTGTCTGTCACCTCCAAACACATCCCAGTTTGCTCATTTCTCTTTCAAGTGTGATGTTCAGAACAAGCACAGCTTCTCAGTTTTGCAAGTAACAGATGGACAGAAAACGGTCTGCCTTCTGTGCGTTTGATGGACAGCCTGTCTTTCAGAAATTCTTGACTGTAGCTTCCCTTTGAGTGTCACAGAGAGTGGCCAAGAAAGGGCTGTGCACACATTCCTGCCCACACACCCTGACCCACTGAAAACATCGGAATACTTGCCAATAAACGTGAAGTAATAAACTAGCCAGATCCTTCTCAGCACACAGGAGGGGCCTCACTGAAGCAGTAGACTCTAGGTTTGGTGGGTGCTGCTTTCTGTTGTATTGACCTCTTAGTTGCCAGGCTCTGGGCTGGTGTTTCATATTTGTTCACTCACACCTACCTCACCCCACCCATCCACCCTTATTTCTGAGGCAGACTCTTATGTAGCCCTGGATAGCCAGACCTCTGCCTCCCTAGTGCTGGGATTGACAACTTCACTGCTGTACCCAGGCTTTTCTTTGCCTCTAAATTCCCATTTGTATATTCTCATTATCAAAGGCCCTTCCCTTTTCTTAACTCTTTAATTAAAATTTCTCCATAATTGTATGTTGTCTTATACCCAAGGAAAGGCTTTTTATATTTAAGTGTGCATGTTTTAGCGTTGTTTTTATATGAATCCCCTTTACCACCTTTAACAAACCCTCTGTATGTTCTGGGTACTGTTATCCACAATTAATGATGATTTAACATATATCTTGCATGTTCTGGGTACTGGTATTTACAGTTACTAATTATTTAACATGTATCTTGTATGTTCTGGGCACTGGTATCAGCAGTTGATTATTTAACAAGTGTGTTGCATGTTCTGTGTGCTGTTATCCATTGTTAATAATTATTTAACGGGTATGTTGAGCAGATTCCATTTCTGTCCTGTTTAGAACACGGAGGCTGAGAGAAGTAAGCAATCTGCCCGTTTTTCTTTTTCCAGAATTAGATTCAGTCCCAGGTGCCACAGTTACAGAAATGATCCTCCTCGAGCAATCATTCTGCCCTAATGTTAGTATTCATGACCTTGAAGTTTGACTGCCTATGTAGTTTACTAATTAAATGTTTAATAAACAAAAGCCAGTTATGGGAACAGTACTAATCCTGTATGCGTGTGCATCCACACACACCCGAATCATGCACAAATTGAATCAGTTCTACTTTGTGTCAGTCAGGCCTGGCTTCCGTTGTGTCTCTGAGCCTGAGAACTTCCCCTGCTTTTCTTAGCATACCCACTGTGAAGTGAAGACAATCAGTCGCATTCCAGTTTTTAACTGTGTGGAACCTTCTGGATTGCAGCTCAGAGCCTTACCTTCTGGTTGTGAAAATTGTCTGTTATTTATATCCGAAGAATGAGTTACAGGTGACCAGAGGCAATAATGAGGAAGAAATTCCTTCTGCCGTAACTTCATTAAGAGCAAAGGCTACGAAAGTATCTTTTTATAAAAAGCAGTCCCAAGACTCAGAGCTCAATGTTTGAAATTTAAAAAAAGTGATGTGCGATTAGAAATGCTTTTTAAGCTAGGTGTGGTGGCTGGCGCCCATGATTTCCACACTTGGAGGACAAGGCAGCGAATTTGCCTTTGCATATCACCCTCTGACCTGTACTGCATTTGAGGTCAACCTTTGCTGTGGTGAGACTCAGCCCACACACAGATAAGATAAGCAGAAACCAAGGAAGCCTTAGGGAAAGAAACAAACAAGAAAACATGCTGCCAGTGGGTAATGGCACCTGCTGCAAAGTATAGTGACCAGAGTTTGATCACCTGAACCCACAGTGGGAGGTTAGAATTCACAGCCCTCCATTTTTCTCTGCTCTCCATAAGTCTCTCTCTCTCTCTCTCTCTCTCTCTCTCTCTCTCTCTCTCTCTCTCTCTCTCTCTCTCTCTCACACACACACACACACACACACACACACACAGACACACACACACCCAAAAAAAATAAAGGAAACATAATATTCAAGAAATACCATTTAGGGAAAAAGAAATACCGTTAGTCTGGCAACATATTAGTAATCCCAGAATTTGTTGGCTAAGGCAGGAGTTTAATTCCAACCTCCTCTGTCTGTTTTGCTTCAGGCCTAATTGGGCTGCGTGAGACCCTGTCACCGATAGGTAGGTATGGCTAGGTTGGTCAATAGATGGATGCTTTTGGCTCAGGCTTTGTGGCTCATCCCTGCCATTGTAGCTGCTTGGAGGCCAAGACAGGATGATACAAGACGACAGCCCTGTGGTCTTCAGATGGTTTGGAAGCCTGCCTCCCCTATTCAGTGAGACTCTGTGTTGGAAATGCTAAGGAAAAGGCCTCCTGGGACTGTAGCTTAGGGGTAGAGTGCATGTCTCTTGCCCTGGGTTTAATCCTCTGTTAAAAAGGTGAAATGTTTGTCTTGCAAATTCAATAAGCAGGAAAACAACCTGGTTACTTTAAGTCATCTCCCAGATGCTGTGTACCATAATAGGGACCATAGTCTCCTCTCCAGTGTACTGGCTGGCATCTTCATTGGCGCAAATGCATCATTTCAGTGGCTGTAAGTTTTTCTGGATAGATGCACACACCTCGGGGGTCCTCGATTATAGCTGTCTGGCAAGTCTGTCCAGTGAGGAAGGAACTAAATTGCTAACCTGATTGGCTTTCCTCTTGTCTCATTTTTAAATGAGAACCCCTGGTCATCCCCAAGTAATCCTGGTCTCAATGCTGTGGCAGTCAGTTCATCGTTTTGAACTTGGATAGCTTCTGTGGGGCTTGCTATGCTCCTTCACATCCTGAACTTGAAGAGCTGCAGTCCCCTAGACAACAAAGCCAGGTTTGTGGTCAGATCTGGAGCTGTGGTGCTTTGTGTGAAACACCGAGCAGTGAAAGCGAATCAGAAGTCACTCCTCTAGCCAAAACCTTTCCGAAGGGGACCGCGACTGGCCTTTGCTGGAGGTGGCTGAGGCCGCCATACTTCGTGCAGTTCCTTCTTTCTTCTTTGAGGCCTAAAAGCTTGGAAACATTTTTCACAGCTTCCTGCTTATTTTAGAGGCAAGAAACTTGCAGGCAGAGTGATGACAGTTGTAGGTTTATAACAGGTGACAGCAAGAGAGAACATTGTGCGTGTTGAACTGTTAGTGCCTCTTCCAAGTCCCAGCTCCAGTATATTTATTAACATTTTTGAGTAGTCTTAGCACTATCTATTAAGCACAATTTTTCACCCTTTCTGACAGATTACTGGTCCTGCCAAGAAGCTTTTAGGCTGTAAATGAAAAGAAAAAACACTCCCATTTTAATCTTGTGTCCCATCCTTCCTTCTGTTCCCCCCTTCTTCCTTTTCTTTCTTCCTTTTCTCTATTTTTTTCCATCTTCCTTTTCAGTGAATTATCTTAGGATACAGTTTTTCCTTCTTAGGAGCCCAAGACTCTAATGCCACCCTCTCTTCTCTCTGGATGTCGAGTTTCCCATTGCTCTAAGGTTTCATTTAACATTACCTATCTTATCTGCGTAAAGGCTTTAAAAACAATTTTTCTTTGTATTTAAATTTTTCTCTGTAGTTAGCCAAGCCTGAATAATTGATGTTTGTCAATGTTTAGCATTCACCCTTTCTATACTTTTCTGCTTCTTCACCATTTTCTCTGCCTTTTCCCTTAATTTTTTACTTCCATCAAACTTCCCAGACATGGCTGGATTTATCCAGTTTTCTGTGTTATCATCAACTCAAACATTGTGTTTTAAGGATGCATTTGAACGATGCCACCCTGCAAATTAGCAAGTGTCTGATCTGGAAAAGCACTTGGGGATGGCTCATCTCTTCCATTGAGTTTTATGTAAATTGACATTTATTGTGAATCAGATTCTACCCTAGGTGTTCTTGTGGAATCTGTAAATGCCAGCAGAGAAGCGGAATTGATTTCCCATTCGGCAGCCCATGATGAGCATCTGTGTGCTGGAAGTGTGTAAGGTCTCCCCTTAAGTCATTATTTTCTTAATAACCTTTCAGAGGAGCCTATTCCTTGTATTGCCTGTTTCAGGATTTGGGGTTTTTTTTGTTGTTGCTGTTGTTGTTTGTTTTGTTTCATTTAGTGTGTGGGTTCTTTGAGTATTTGGCATGGCTCTCCTTATTGCAGAAGTGAGCCCACTGTGGAAATGACTTTCTCTTACAGTTGCCCATTTCTGTAGGAATGATAAGCAAGAATATGTTCTGGGGTGGGAAGGAGAATTAGCATTGCTTCATGTCTTTATCATTTATTATGGTTCTCATCATTATATTTCAGATTTTTGCTTTGAAAAAAATAATTTGCATGGCACAGTGCAGATGAGTTTAGAGGTTTCATGTTGGCAGTCAGATGTGGAAACAGCTAGGTCGTCAGCTGTTGGTTCAGGTGTAGTACCTCCATCCTGCTGTCAGAGGCTGTCTGGACACTGTGCTCATGACACTAAACTGATGGTCACTTTTGCACAGTGTTTCGAGCAGGCTTTGAACATATTGAATAAGGACACTTTGGAAAATAAGATGCTGTCTTTTGATCCGAATCTGTCTTTATTTCCTCCCACGAGAACTTGCAGAACTCATTGGAATTGCTTAACATCATAGGCCTCTCAGAGAACCTCAGGCAAGCTCCTTAGAGCTAAGCTTGGAGTGGGTGCTTGCACAGTAGAATTGAGTAAATACACGTCCGGTTGGTAAACAGCTCTCTGTGGTGGAGCCCGATGCAAAAGTCGGTGTTAATGAAATCTCTGTGTGGATTATTCTGCCGGGTCTGTTGTCATAGCTGAGCAAATGCTGAGAAATTGCCTGAGATTTTATAAAGTTGTTTGAGTTTTAACTACGTAAAAGAATTAAGGTCATATGCCTTGAAGAACACCGTCCAACTGTGCTCCCGAAGTGATGAGCTATTATTCCCTTTTTTGATCGTGCAGGAAGTGGATTGAGAGACATATTTAGCTTTAGTTTCCTTGTTACAAAGGCTTCAGTAATGTGCTGAATTTTACCGAGAAGGAATAACCTCTGTCGACAAACCAGATAGGAAACCTATCTTCGCTCTGCATGGCTGACTCCATTCCGTAATGCATTTGGTGGATGTCCACCCATGTGAGCGGTAGGAAGTAGGGAGAACTCTGAGACCCTTGGAGCTGAATGGCAAGACGCCAGGCGTGAATTCGCATCTCAGCTCCATGACTTGTTTTTCGTGGGGATCCCTTAACTTCTCTGTGCACATTTACGTACAGGAAAAATCCCTCTAGGAAAGCCATGCATTAGCAATGATTTCCTAAGTCGAATGTACCAATTGCAAGGTTCATGCATGAATAAATAAAATAAAGGAAGCGTTGAACTTTGAACTTCTGATCTCATATCCGTGGGACGCTTCTAGAATAAATTTTAAGCCTTTTTTTTTTTTTTTAAGCTTTCCTGGACTCTGGTTTCTGCCCTAGTTGTTGCTGATTTGGCATGCACCCCTGTGTATCGTGTGACGATTTTTACTTTTGGTCTGTCAGTATGATTTTATTTTACAAGGAAAGCTACCAAATTTTATGTGGTTAAATGGAGTCCTGTGTGTTCAACTGGTGCTTACTACATGGTGGTTAATTGTAGTTCAGTGAGATGAGTTCCATAATTGGGGTTATACAAAATGATATTGTGGTCTCAACCAAATGATAATTTCCATCTTTCCTCTTTAGGAATTAAGTGAGAATTAGAAGTCCATCCTCACAAATGTGTTCAACAGATGGGAAATGGTAATCCGTGTTGACGTCACAGATGTTGACATGCATGCTTCCTTCCTCTGAAGCGCTTAGCCTAGGGTCTGGAGGCTCTCACCATTAGGGTTTCTCTAAGGGGGTTATCTCATGGACTTGGATGGTCAGTAAGAGAACCGTCCGTGGTCGATGATTTGTCCTAAAATAGGACTAAGTGGTCACCCCTAAAACTTTACCTACAGCCAGCCTCCTTAAACTTAAACACTGCATTAAAAGAGTTGCTGCTCTTTATTATTGAGAGAGAGAGAAAGAGAGAGAGAGAAGTGCAGCGCTGTTGGAAAGCAGAAGAGGGCATCAGATCCTCCTGAAGCTGGAGTTATAGCCGCCTTTTGTGAGTGCCAAGAATTGAGGGCTAGAAACTCTAACCACTGAGCGATCTTTCCAGCCCCCTAGAAGAGTCCCCAACTTGACCATTCTGACAACCTGTAGTCAGTAAATGGTTTAAGAGTGCTGTGTCACCTTGCACTTCATCAAGAGGGCTGTTTTCATATGCTAAACAGTATGTAGAAAGGAGGGGTGTTTATTTTGTGTTGTCTTGTTCCATTGCCTTCACAGTTAGAACACGGATGACTGCATGGCAGAAACCAGCCTAGTCCAACCAGGCCTTGCGTCGGGTGTGTGCCCTTACAGTGTGTGCTCCACCCTCCAGGCCTTGCGTCGGGTGTGTGCCCTTACAGTATGTGCTCCACCCTCCAGTTCTGACTCCAGAGCTCCGTATCATCTGCTGTATGTCAGTGCACATCTACAGAGCTCAAAGAAACCAAAGTAGACGTTTCCTTTTTCTGCTTACCCCTGGAAATTTCCCATCACCTGCTGTTTGCCATTTTGCTCTACTGCTCTATCAGGTTCAGACCAAAGAGATATTCATTATCCACTGCATGCGTGTTAGAATACTGCAGTTCTCCCTCAGATCTCTGGATAAGGTAGTGGTGATGATGGATGCTTGAGCAGTTGTTTGATCTGCAGAAGCTGTGGTCCCTAGCCTCTTGCTATGGCTCTCTCAGACACAAGCAGTCAGCCTTCTTGCCGGATAATCATCAGTGATTCGTATCCTTGCTACAGAAACTCTACCCAGTGGTTTGAAATAAAAACACTACATCTCTTTAATTCTTTTTTTTTAATTATTTTTAAAAATATTTATTTACTTATTATGTATACAATATTCTTTCTGTGTGTATGCCTGCAGGCCAGAAGAGGGCACTAGACCCCATTACAGATGGTTGTGAGCCATCATGTGGTTGCTGGGAATTGAACTCAGGACCTTTGGAAGAGCAGGCAATGCTCTTAACCTCTGTGCCATCTCTCCAGCCCCCTCCTTAATTCATTAAAAGAAAAATTCAGTGTGTGTTATAGCTCCTGCCTTTAATTCTTTCATTCAGGAGGCAGAGGCAGGCGGATCTCTGTGAATTTTAAGGCCAGCCTGGTCTACAAAATGAATTCCAAGGCAGCCAAGGCTGTAACACAGACAAACCTTGTCTTGAAAAGAAAAAAAGAAAAAGAAAAAGAAAAAAAAAAGCAAAGAAAACAACAAGATCATTTCAGGAATAGAAATTGTGACTTTTCATGTAAAATCTGGAACAAACTTCCTTCCCATCCTTATGTTGAAAATAAGCAGTAAGATTTCCCTCAAGTTGACATCTCAAGGCTCTGAGGATATCTATATATCAATCTATCATCTAATCTATCTATCTATCTTTCTGTCTAAACATCTATCTAAACGGTCACCGACTGTTCTTGCCTTTCATGACAGTGCCAGTGTAAGCATGTATAGATGGTACTTTGCTTGGCAACGTTATACTCTCAGCTGGGCCAGTGGGTGGTTTCACAGTTGAAGTGAATTGCGTTGGTTTTTCATTACAAATTTTTCCATCTGTTATAGTATTAGCTGTAGGAAAATGCTCATATCCAAAGCAGAAATTGAACATGGCTATTTTTCGTATGCTAGAATTTGTGTTAGAGGTTAGCATTTGGGGACATCCAGGCCCGAGGCTTTAGGTATACTATTGTATTAGCAAAACTACTGTCTAAAAATGCTAATTCATAAATATAATAAGGATGCATATACTGTTCCTTATCTTGTAGAAGTGTAGTGCCTCTCACATGGTGAAGAGCACAGTGCAATGGCAGAGTTTCTCACATGAAGGCCCTTCCAGAAGGCCACTGACTGGCCTCTGTCATGTCCTAAAATGTCAGTATCCGCTTCATAATGTGCTTGGGAATTTTGTTTTCTGGTCTTCTCGTGTGTATCTTTGGATGAAGTATATGAATGGAGGACTGGACCTTCACTTACAGAGGATTGGCCAACCTCCATTCAGTAGATGTCCTCAAGCTACCTCACACTCATTTCAAACTAACAACCTATTGTGAGCAACACGAGTGTAGTTGGCAGCCTCTTGTCTAGCAGTGTCACTTTCCCTCATTTTCTTTAGTTCATGTATGCTGGGAGATCCTTTCCATCGTTCATTACTCATTAAACAACCGCGGTATGCTTGAGCTCCAGAGGCAGACAGAACTTCCTGGGTTGTGTTAGAAATTATCAGCCTGAGTAGTAATGACTTCCGGAAGGGCCTGAGCAGAGGTCATCCCTCGTACTTATAACAATCAAACTTCCCAGATATTGTCCGAATGTTCCACAGAAAACAAAACCGCAGTACAGATGCCCAGTTTTCACATAATTTTGACCTTGTGATTAGAGTTTAGACTTAGACTTCTATAATAATCACTGGCTGGGTGCATCTCTGGCATGTGACCCCTCACGGTAGATGAACCCAATGCTTGAGTAACCCCACTCTCGGTGCCCACAGTTGGCTGAGCTTGATAGCTGTCTCGGAATGCTGGCAGAATGAATCTAAGTCCCTCTCAGCTTACGCGATTCTGCAATATCATCAAAATCTGACACTCCTTTTATCCAAGGGACCGTAGAGCGTCCTGCAACACAGGGATCACAGTTTGAGTGTGAGCCTAGTAGATTCACCACAGAAAGGCTAAGACAGCTGTCAGTCTCTGACCTGTTGGCATATGCTAGTTTTGTTTGAAGACTCTTTGTTTTTATTTTATGACTATAAATATTTCTCCTACTTGTATGTAATTGCACCATATACAGTGCAGAGGCCAGAAGAGGACACCAGAACCTCTGGCACTAGAATTACTGCAGGTTTGAGCCACACATCAGGTGTGTTGTAAACTGAACCCTGGTCCTTTGCAAGAGCAGCAAGTGCTCTTAACTTCTGAACCAACTTTCCAGCTCCTTGAAGTAGAATTTTTAAAAATATTTAATTTTAATTCTCTCTCTGTGTCTCTTTCTCTCTCTCTCTCTCATTCTCTCTCCCCGTGTATGCTTGTTAGTTTTAATTGCCACCAGAGTTTAACATTAATGCACATCATTTTAGCTACTTAGTCAATCTTTTTTGGGAATCCAAGTGATGATGTCTTTGCCAGCTGCCTTCTCTCTTGTTACCCTGGCTACTCTACAAGGCACTGGTGGTGTTCCAGGAGATGTTTTTGAAGGCCTTTGCTGGCAATGGATGAATATTCACCTGGCCCATCTGTGTTTCCCGGAGGCCTTGGTCTGTGCTATATAGCACTTCTTTCCTTATTAAATAAATGCACCTGCAGTGAACAGCACTGGGATGATTCAGGTTTGTGGCCACCTGAAACTTACTGCGTTGCCTGACCTGTCTTCAAAACAGTGCCTGCAATCCTTTCTCAGCTTCCTGAGTCCTAAGATTACTGACCTGCACTCACACACCTGACATGACGACAAACTCCAGCACAGAACCAGGGCTTCTTTAATGTCATTGATCCCTTTGACTCTGTCTGCAAAACATGGCCTCCAGCTGTTATTGAAAGTCATGAGGAACGAAACAAAAGTGAATATCAGAGCAGGAGGAAGATTGTATGAACTCACCCTGGCCAGAAAAATATATGCTTACAACATATCACGGAAGTGGATTTAAGCAGACTCTTGGGTTTCCCCTGAAAGTTGATGCACGTAGGCATTTGTTACCGCCATTGGCATGCTTCCGTGAAAGATGGGCTGCACTTCAGTGAGTGCTTGGTGTGTGTCTAGGGCCTGCATCGAGAATTGTGAATGAGCAGGAGACCTGAGGACGTTCTCCGTGATGACAGGCAGAACAGTAGTATTAATTCCCTTCACATTGCTGTGACAGAATACAGGACAAAGACTGCAATAAGAACAGGGTTTCTTCTAGCTCACAGTTTGAGGACGTACAGTCAGTTCCGTAAGGGCAGGGGTAGTTGGCTAAAGCACAAATCCACAGTCAGGAAGCAGAGCTGTGAGTGTAGGCTCAGAGCTTACACTGCTCTCTTCATCTATTTATTCAGTCTGAGTGCATCTTTAGCCATCTCTGGAATGTCTTCATCAACACACCACAGTGTGCATCCTTTAGATGACTCTAGGGCCCAGTGAGGTAAACCAGGAAGATTAAGTATCACAGCAGGATACATGGTTGCCATTCTTGTCCCTTAGGGAAAAGAAAGGGAACAGAAAGGTGGGATCTTATTAACCATCACTGTTGAAATGTACAGGTCTCTATCTAGCCAGGCTCCTCGACTGATTGATTTATTGGTCAATTGATCCATTACTTGTCTATTTACTGGTCCGTTTTTCACTCTTGTTTCTGTCTTTGTATTCTTCTGAAACTGTTGCTTGTGGCATTGAACTTGAGAACACTCTCACTAAGCAACACATGATTCAAAACTGCTATGGGGTGAGGAGTTCACCACAGGAATGTAGGATCCCTTGTCTGCCTCTTCCTGCTGAATGGTGATTCTATCCTGCCTAGTAGACTTTCAGACCATGGGGAATCATACATTCTTCACATCCTTGACCCAGGCAGCGTTCTGCAGAGGACCTCACAGTTGTCAGACGAACAGAAAGAGTGCACATCTTGAATTTGATCAATAAAAGCCTTAGTTCCTGTTGTACCCGCGCGGTTTGTCATGATCCTCAGAGAGGACCTTCATTCCTGGAGGCTTGGCTTATTGGTTAAGGAGAGGGAAGTTCAGTAAGCCCTTGTTTTCTCCTGTGGAAGTGTTGCCCTGTGAGTTTGTTCCCACCTTCAGAAGATGTCCTTTGGGCTTTGCGCATTGCAGCGAGTATGTTGCAGTCCAGATGGGACTCTCGACCCACAGGTAAGCAGAGCCTGGGTGCAAGCCTGCATTGCTGTGGATTGAGGCATCTTGATTTTGTAATTGAGAGGCCCGAAATACCTGTGCTGGGTAATTAGTATCGCGTTCCGCATCGGTGTGCTATTTTGGCACCACTCTCTTCTATTGCAGAAATTTGAAGACATCTGTTTACTCTCAACTCTCAAAGACCTTGTCAAGCTCAGAGTCTGTAGGACAGGAGCCTGTTTCTCCATGAGGGTTCTTTGCAGTATCTTCTCTCTGCTAGAACATTTTCACCCAATTGTTGAAAATTAGTGAAAACATTTGAACAAATTTAGAAATAGTATGATGAGAAATGACAGCTTCTAATAATAAGAAGGAGCATTCCGCTCGAATCCCTTCTTGGGGGCTGTCAGCGTGGGGTTAAATAAAGAAGGCTCTCACAGGTTTTAGCAGAGGTTTCTGGAAAAGGCTGTGATTTCTTTTTAAGAATCGCCGGAGTGGACCAACCAGGGTGATGAGGCTTTTATTAGCAATGTTAATTAGCTCAGCTAATCAAGGCTGCGTTTAGGCTTTTGATCCCATGCTAATTTGCAGGCTTGCAGAAGGAGATAAACTAAGGTGGAAGAAAGGTCAGTGCTGTGGTTGGCCTATGGATTGAGCGTCTGTCTCAAGTGTAGAAAATCTTTAAAAGGGAGAGAGGCTTTCAGACCTCACTGACGCAGGAAAGGAAGGAACTGGGCTTGCATGTGAGAATAAGAAATTTCAGAACTTTAGCTACAATGGAAATTACTGAGGTGAAACGCAGAGGTCTTTGGGGAAGGAACGCCAGTTATTTAGGGGGAGTTTGCGCCTTTGGGGGTGAGGAGGTGCATGTATGGGGGTACTGGAGGCATGGGTCTGGAGCATGTCACGGAAGGTCCAGGATAATCAGGGCCAAGCGAAAACTGGAATTCCATGAATAGCTGCTGGCCCTGGGCTGGTGTGACTCTGGGTTTGGCTGGATCTGCAGACAGCTGACTGGCTTTTCTTCTTTCTAAATGGGACATTCGCTGCCCGTGTACATTTCAGCATCTCCAGTTTCGCAGGGCAAATAGTCCTCTAGCTTTCCAGGCCCTGCTCTAAGGTTTCCTGAAAGACTTATCTAAACCAGTCACTCTCTGCATGCAGAGTGGTGTGTGTGTGTGATCATAGAGCTCCTGCTTGCTTCCGTTTGTCAGAGGAGCTGCCAGACACAACCCTTAGTATGCCTTTCAGAAAGACAGATTGTGGACTGAGGACACAGTTTGCAGAAATGAAATTTGAGCACACCAGTCCAGACGAGAACTTGTGCGAGCCAGGGAAGCACAGCGCCTGTTTGAAATGGATTCACCAAGCAACCTATCCATCCATTTACTCATCTTTTCAGCAGAGAATAAATGAGCATCTACTATCTAGGCATTGTTCAAGGTACTGCAAGTTCAACGGGGTGCGGAATGTCTGTAATTGTTTTCTTCATGGAGGCTATGACATTTTTATACTGTTGTTGGGGTTCTATTGTGGGGGCATGTTCTCTCCAGATCTGGAGTGGTTGGTTGCTATAGCTACAGCAAAGGGCAGAGGTGTGGATTGATTCTGGGAAGAGCTATCAAGGGAACCGGAGATGAGGCTGGCTGAGAAAGAAGGGATGGAGAGCTGTTGAGTGCCTCCAAATGGGATGCCTGTGGGGTAGCCCTTCAGTGTTTGCATCCAGCACAGAAGGCTTTAGCCCCAGTGCACTGGAGCCATTCTGTTAATTGGGAGTGGGAGAGTTAATGTATTTACTTCTGAGAAGGTGGCCATGATAGTAGTGTGTTATTTTAGATCTTAGCCCTCCTTGGAAGGAGCCAGGAGTTGGTGATCTAATAACGTGTTTGTACCACTAATGTCTATGATTATCTTTATCACAGTGCGAATATAGCTGTCAGAGAGAGAAAAGGCATTTCTTTAGCTATCAGTAATGCTGCTCAACCTGCGCAAGCTCCAAAGAGGGGGAGACGTAGTAAAAAAATATGTTAGCAGACGCTGTCACGGGACCTTTCCACGTGGAGACTTTTACTGGTCTTGCCAGTGGATTGAGAATTTTCCTGTAAAAGGTTTCATTCTTTAGCATAGGACCTAATTTATTAGAAAACAACAAATGAATAAAAAAATCAAAACCAGGGGAGGAGGTGAAGTGGACAGATATGGGAAGGGTATTTATAACTGAAGGGGAGTGAATTTAAATGAATAGATGGGGAAATAAAAATAATCCACCCTTTCCTACTGATGGTGGCAGACAAAGGATTTAATTTGGAAGGACACAAACATTCTGGAAGGGTATGCTGAGGCTTTCATGCCCATCACCAGGGCCTGAGCTACTACTGTCCCTGTTTCCCATGCAGAAATCCCTGGCACAAAAGATGTAAGGGTGTGTTTGTACCTTTGCCAGGTAACTGGGGCAGTGACACATGAGCATATAGAAAAACAAACAACTATTCTTCATCTTTGGGGTGTGTTCTACTCTCTTTTTTGTTCTCTGTGTTCTGACCAGTACATTTAATGCTTTTGTCCCTTGGTCCCCAGCTGGAGTTGGTTCTTGTTCCTTCTGCAGAGGTTAGAAGTTTTGCAAGTGTCTGCATAAACATGCTCTCTTGATTACTAGTAATTGTTTCTAGGAGACTTACAATTGCTAATATAATGCAGACATTTTATAGATAGTTAGTTGTTTCATACTTGACTAAGGAATACTGACAAGGAAAAGTTTGTTCTTTTTCAGTCCAGTGCAGGCATACACGTTAACCATGAACGGATAACCAGAAATGTTGGTCCTTTTCTTCTATTTTGTTTTCAGACAGGGTTTGTTCTTGTTCTTCTGCTTACTCCATGTTAGCTGCCCGTGAGCCTTTGGGGATACTCTGGTCTCAACCTTAACCTTCAGTCTTGTCCCAGGAGCACTGTGATTATAGATATCCACTGCCACGCCCCTGACTCCTCCTGATTCAAGCCCTCATACTTAACACTGCAAACATCTCTCTGGCCCCAGATGTGTGTGTTTGTGTGTATACATACATACATACATATATATTATTTGTTTTATGTATAAATGTTTTAATATAGTTTTTACAAAAGACTTTTAGCCCATGGTCATTTGTTTCTGAGACTGTGAAACCCATGGATACAGTGGGCTGTACTTCAGATGACCTGGGAAACACAGCAGAGAAATCTCTGAGTGATCATTTGCTCCTGGCAAAAAAGTATAGTAAACACGTTCTGACTTTGTGTAGACTGCAGGTCTTGTAGGTAGTGGTCCTGCGTCCTCTGCTCTCTGTCTTCTGCCTTAACTGCCATGGCTCTTACATCTTCACCCTGCTGCCATCTTCCTGCCTCTCGTCCCTCACTGGTATTTGTGCACATATCTGTGATTGTACCCTCCAAACTGCATTTCTGAGCATCAGACTGGGGGTGCTCCTGTGAGCTCTAGCCTTACATTGGCTTTTGACTCCATTCTTTTGTACAGCAAAGGTACAATGTAACCAATGTTGAAAGGAAGAGCATGCGTGGTAGTGGAATTTCTTTCTTTCCTGAAGTTCCAAGTACCAACCAGGCCTTAAGTGGTTTCTATTAGTATTAAAAAATAAAAATACAATCATTGGTTATATGTTCTGAGTGGCTATATTTCAGGAAGATTGCCTCTCCTTTCTTGTGCCTCTGGTAATTACATAAAAAGTCTTCATTTTCCTACGAAGTCTTGATTCTTAGCTGATTCAAACCCCTTAATTATTTTACCATATTTATGCCTGCCACAGGAAATGTGGAAGTGGTTATTTTTAGATCTTTAGGTTTAAATTATTAATACAAGGAGTCACAACTGGTAAGAGAGCTGAGTTGCTGCATGGTGTGCTGGAGTCCTGCATTCTCCTGCTGCAGAGCCGAATTCCTGAGTTCAATCTTGGAGGTTGCGCTGTTATCCTATGTCCAGTGATGGGCACCTGCACTGTGCCATCTCTCCCTTCCAGTTCTCTCTTTGCAGAATTTCTAGCGGGGATTTGGAACTTAACTAATTGTCATTGTCTTGTAGTGTGCTTGAGCCAAGGGTGTCTCCTAGCTCTGAGCAAGGGATGTGAGTGTCTAATGTGGTACTCAGGCCATGCCCTGCACTGCCTAGAGGGGATGCTCACATTGTTTTATAGCTGCTTCTGATTGCCTCGGTCATATTGGAGAAGAGTCTTCTCTCCCAGTTGAGCTCTTCTCTTGGTTACTTTAATTGGAGGTGACAAGCGCATCCTTTTGTGGTGTCTGTCTCAGGTGTGCTGTGATCGGACCCCAAGGCCTTGTGTGCTAGGATGGCATACACTTTACCGTTAAGCCACACCTCTAGCCGATGCTTCTGATCCATCCTGTTTTGTGTTTTATATGTGGCCTCTGTTGGAAGTTTTAGAAAGCAGAATAGGCTTTCTGATTAGACCTGGGTGTCTTGCTTCTGCTGTATGTGTTAGTAGTCTTAAGTTCGTAGTCACTTCTTCTTCGACTCAAACAGTGTGCTGAAAGCTCATGGTTCTTTCATCTATGGCCGACTGCTATCTTGTATCTTTACATAAACTTATAAAGATCACCTTTAACTGAATATGGCAAGCGAGGCATTTAGGCTGTGTAGAGACATCAGCCAGGTTTTTAAGAAGCAGGCTAGGTCACTGTATGGGTGAAGGAGATCTCCATGTTCAGGTCTGGATGGTTCAGTTACAGGATGGCTTCCAGTCTTTCCTCATCTTCATGAGGCGAGAGGAGTCATCTGATTTTCCGCTGTCCCCATTGTCCTGTGTCTCCTTAGATAAGACATGTAGAAATGTGTAAAGCTTTCTTCTTGGTGATGAAAGTTGGCTAATGACGGAGGCTGCACAAAGTCCATGATTGGTTTGTCCTGTTGCTGGTGAGCTCTGTGGCCTGTGAGGTCCTTTTTATCTGAGCTGTCTTAAGAAGTCAGTTCCAAATAATACATGGCAGGTTTAGTCTCCTAATGTGATTCAGACCTGAGATGTGTGATTGGCATGTGTTGAATGGGACTAGAGAGGTCTACATACCCAGAGCCCCAGGAATCCACTGCTTTTTTTGTATGGGCCTCGGGCCACCCAGGCATCTGATCTCTGAGCAGGAATCTGAAGGATTTATTGGCATTTTGCTTCATTGTTAAGCACTGAAGGGGGGGGGGGTTCTTCAGAGGTTTGTGATCTGGGAGTGAGAACCACTATAGACAATTTAAAAAAGGGGGAGGGGATTAAACTGTTGTCATTCATTAAATTTGTTTATGGTAGAAATCCCTTTATGGACCATCTGGAGGCAGTTTCCCTTTGTACAATCTCCCAGGCACCCTGATAGTAGCTAAAATTGCTATTTGTCCCCAGATCACCCTGAAATCTCCCCGTTTGTTTAAAGCTATATAGCCTGGTTTTTCTTTGACAGTGGGCACCCTAAAGGTGAGATCAATGTGTCTTCCTCAGCCTTGGCAACTGTGTAGTTTTAATCTTTCCTGTTCCTATGGGTAACTGAACCACAAGTTTATTTCCATTAGCCTCTGTCCTCTCCTTCTCTGGTAGCCTTGCCTCCTGTGCTTACTATGTCCTTGTTCCCATCCTTTCCTCCCAGACTCATTGCTATCATCCAGTAGTAATGTCTCATCTCAGAACACCTCTCCAATTCCTCCCTTGTCATTGTCCTGGTATCTTCAGGGAAAGTTGACCTCTAGGTGTCAATGTACTCCTTTTAATGCAAAACACAACAGAGTAACACACACAAAGACCTTTCATTGGCTTCCTGGAATCTCAGAACATATTCCCAGAGAACCTGGCCCACCTTCTCCCCAAGCCATAGATTCTTCTACATCAGCCCAGGGAATCTCCTCCCCCATCCCTGCCTTACTTTCCCAAGTGCCTTTGGCTAAGTTCCAGCCCAGGTAAAAATAACAAAAAAATAAAGCAAAAAAACTCACCTCCAGTCCTTCTTTCCCCAAGGAAGTGGGTAGAGCGTGCAGGGCTGTGATGCTTCCAGCAAGGTCCAAGTCTGGCTTCTGTCCTTACAGCCTGTACCACTTTGTAAGAAACAGTGCTAGACAAAGGTGGTTTTGTCGTTCTGGCCAACAAAGAGGGGCTCCTGTGCTTCTGTTGACTTTGTCCCTAGGAGTTTGCTCCCTGGAAGGAACTCAGCATCAGTGCCAATGTGGGCAGGCGCATTTCTGTAGATGGAGCAGGACTCTGGGGGCTTCCATGGGCGACTATCAGGAGTTCATGATATGTATCACAATGGCAGTGATTGTGTGCCCAGGAGACAAAGCCTACCTTTGCCAAAAGCATTGGTTCTTTTCTGGAGCCTGCAGATGCCCAGTGGGTAGATATGGTCAGGATGAGACATGACTTCTCTGCATTCATCTTGCATCTGCCTCCTTGGCCTTTTTTCTTATGCACTCACCTGGGATTCTAGGAACAATGGGCCAGATGGACAGACATCCTCAGACAAGACTTGCACCTCCTTTCCCCAAAGTAATGACTTCCTGTGACAAAGGTTCCCTGTCTGATGTTGAAATAATGATCAGCCACTCCAGTCAGACCAACAAGATTAGCTATTTGCAAGCTTTTTCTCTCCTTCCTGTCCTCATAAGTCCAAGGTGCCTGGATCTCTTTGCCTTCTGGGATAGCTATACTAATTGAGGATTCCTTCTGGTTTTTCATCATTACTTTTTGAAGTGAGTGCCCAGACCTGATTTGTTGGGACCCCTAGAGTTGGCCCTCTGGACTAGGACTAGCATTCTGGGAATAATGCTAGTTTGTGGAGCAGGGAGACCCTTCCAATAGGCTGACACCCCACCCCACCCCCAACCCTCGGCTGCTCATGTAATGAACATACTTTCTAGCCCAAGGCCGACTGTGAAACCTCCTCTAAAAGAGAAAGGCCACATATTCTTTGAACTCGTGTGGCTAGCTGTGTAGGGCAGTGGGAAAGAAGCGGATACTGTGGTGGAGACGGTGTGAGTTCTTTTTATGCTTCTGTCTGAAGCACGCGTGCCCTGAGAAAGTCGGGGCTTGACGATAGACCCTATTGCTCTGGTGATCCTGAAGCTTGGCTGTAGCAGTCACCTTCCATGTTCCTGAGCTTTAGAGCAAAGCCCTTTCATTCACATGGCCATGCTGCCAGCCGGCTTCTGCACAGAGTAATCCTTGGGTTGTGGTTGGAAGCCTGGAAGGAGACTCCTATTGAAGGATTGTGGGTGATAATTTCAGTTATACAGCTTGATATTCTGTGCCAACCATGGCACATGAGATCCACCTGTGCCCATTACCCTTCCCACCTGACCCCATCATACAAACTGGCTCGGCACTGAAGTTTGAGTGTATATGGAGGTCCCTGCCTGCCTCTCTTGGGCCAAGATCAACCTTGAATGCTAATATACCAGGAAGCCAACTGCTCATAAATTAGTGCATGTTCATTCCCAGGGGCATAAGGTATTAGCAGACCCCGGGCAGTCAGGCTGCCTGGCTGGGAGGCTCAGGAGAACTCTAAATACTGCCTCTTCTCATCACCTTGATGATCTGCAGGAGATAAATGATAGATGAAGGCAGGCTTGGCCTGGAGAGCTTTCCTACTTAGGAAGCGAGCAATAGAGACCTGTGGAGGGAAGTTCATGGATGGCATCTGTTCAGCTCTGAAAATGGCACCGTGTGGCCCACGAGATTGGAGAAAGGAAGCTGGGATTCAGAGAATCATGGGGAGGGTTTAAGGAGATCTTCCAGTTACCAACTGTGGTAAGACCCCCAATCCCATTCTTCATATTCTTTTTTGAGCTGACTGATACAGTATTGTCCACGGTGAATACTTAGTGGTGAAATTACATGAATCCAGTGGATTAAAAAAGAAAGATTGAGAGGTCCTAACGGAAACATCTCAGTGAGACTTGGGATGAAGAATTTAACGAATCAGGTGGGAAAGAGATGTGGAAGAGAAACCAATTTGGAGAGCAGGAATTATATTCTTTGTGTTCAACTAAACAACGCTAATATGGGAAGTGGGTGGGGGTGACTACCTAATAATCCTCTCATGAAATCCTCTCAGTTGGTGATATATTGTTACAGGCATCATGTCGTCTCAATTTAATGGCCTTACAGAATGACCTCCCTCAGCCATTAATCTAACATTAACCCCCACCTTGGTTCTCAGATGTGAACTGTGCTTTAAGCTAGGATTCACCACCCAGTTCCTGGGCCTGTGTGCATACCTTGAACTATACTCAGCTTCAGTCTTTTCTTGGACTTCATTTACAAGGCCAAATCTCTATTCTTTGAGACCCAATAAAGGATGCTGGATCTTTTTAAATGGAAAATGTTAATGATCTTTTTTTTCCTCATGGGAAGTAAATGTTACATAAATTGAATTTTAATGTTACATAGTCCCAGAGGATGACGGACATCATTAGCTAATGTTTCAATTGCTTTTAATTGAAAAATAATATTTATAACCTGCAATGCCATGCTACATTGCAGAAGTTAGGAGGAAATTTTGAACGTTCCGTAACTGTATGTGAACTGGGTATCGAGAATAGAATGGTGCAGATGTTCACATATGGCTGAAGCATGTTTGTATGTAAGATTGTTTCCCAAACAATACCAGTCTCTGTCTAGAACCTTGCTTTCTCTATTATCACGGAGTGCCAGATTTCCCTAAAGTTCCCCACTATTAAAAATATCCTTTATTTTAAATTTACCTTGACAGAAAAGTGACTTGGGCAATTATCATACCGTGTTACTCTGGGGAATTAAAGATGCATATTATATGCCAGTTTCACTGAAGTAACAGAATCTACAGGCACACACATATCCATGCGTGTATTCTGCTAGACTTTAGAGAGTTATGCCTGAACAAGAGATGATTTTAATAATGTCTGAAATAAAATAAGAAAAGGGATTTTTTTTTCTATATCACTGTAAAGTGTCTGGGAATTCTTATTTTCTTCCTTCATGCCCTACACTGGTAAAATGATGAAATACTTGGTGCTTATTAAAGAAGAGAATTACATCTTTAGACACTGCATTGTCAAGTTCATCATTTCTAGTGACCGTATCCTCATGTAAGCCTGGAAATGAACCAGCATAGGGACAAATGAAGTGTGTTTATTGAAAGACAGAATGTTCTGTATGTGAGTTGTCTTATATTTCTTTTTTCCAGTAGAACTGTGATTCCCTTCTGTTGCAATGAGGGGCTCGGGCTGCATTCCCGGCGCTGGGCCCCTTGTGCCATCCGGCTCCCGGTGTGTACCTGAAATAATTATACGGAAACTGTATTTATTTAAATACTGCCTGGCCCATTATCTGCAGCCCCTTATTGGCTAACTCTCACATATTATTTTAGTCCATCTCCATTAATGTGTATTGCCACTTGAGTTGATGTGATTGGCTAGTGGCTCTTCCCCCATCACCCTTCCTTTGAACAGGGCCAGAAGTAATTAATTTTAATTTTTGCTCCATTAACCATGTGCGTGGAATGGGCCACTTCGTCGCCCACCCTGTCTCTGTGCACACACACCTCTGCACATCCTCGGGACACGCTGACATTCATTACACAGGAAGAAAAGCATAAAAGAGACAGAGTGACTGGCGTTCCAGCTATAAGGTGCATCATTCCGGAACCTTCCATGTACACCTCTGGGTCATTAGCCCTGTTGACTCTCAACCTCACTATTATCCATGGGTCAACAGAGCCTAAGAAGACAGTCTCCTAATTCCTGTTTTAAATTCCAGCTACCGTGTGACTTCATGCGTACTCCAGCTGCTAATCTGAGAGGTTAAATGAAGGGAGATGGAAAGGAAATAAGGAAGAAAGTACTAGATAGGATTGTAGGTAGCGGGTGTACACTTGTGATCCACACAGCATGGGAGGAGAATGACTTGAGCCTAAGAGTTCAAGGTAGCCTGCGCAACATGGTGAGGAACTCCGTTTCAGAGTTTTAAACACAAACAATTAAGCTTAGGGCTTGGATTTTGGTTTAGAGAACTAACTATGCGGGAGGCCTTTGGGTCGATCCCCATCATTGAAGTTGAGGGAGGGTTATTCTGATGTGTTGAAATTAATCCATGTACTGTGTCTTCTTACGGGTATGTGTTGAGAGTTCTCCTTGTCCACAGCAGAGGGGCATGTGTTGTCTGCCTTCCTTTCCCAGAGTCACACTGGTGGTCACATCAGTTCTATTTGGACAGGTCATATGACGTCTAGGAGGGTCTCTCCCTGCTGGGGAATCTGTCTGGCATTTTCTCATGGAATAGGATCACAGTGTGTCTTTTACCCCTTTAATGTGGTCATGAGTCAACATTGGTTTAGAGTTCTCCACATTTTTGTCTCGAGCATTGCTTGCCGTGTTCATGATGTGATAATATTTCATATTAATATTAGCTTAAAGTCTCTCCCTCATATCATCAAATCACTCCAGATAAAAATTGGTACTGTGATGCCTGTTGCTGTCTATAAATATCACCTGACAGAGAGCAAATAAAGCCATGTATGTTTAACTGGGAACAGTTAAGAATTAATGCTAAATTAAAATATTGTCACACAGATTAGTAGAGGCATATACACACAAGCAGTCAGTCTCTGATGCTTTTCTCTTTACTGTGAACACTGAATAATAATTATTTTATGAAGGTAGTGCATTGTAAATATTTATAAACAGAAATGTAAAACAGTGAGACCACAGTGAATAAATTATTTTGAAATATTTTAAAAATCTCATTTTTATATGCTTTTTAGTAAAAATTATTCATGGTGATCAATATTACTTTCGCACTTGCCATCTGCTCCGTTTCCCTGGCTGCACGGTTCTAGGTGAACGATGCAGTGTGCTGTGTTGCGCGTGCCATAGATTTATGCATTTGGAGGCAGCATCTGGGTGGAGGGCAGGCATACATGTAATCACCTAACATAGGTCTTCTGGTGTCAGTAATTGCTGGTTTTACCCCCTCCACCAGAACAATTAGGGGACCGTGATGTCGCCTCTGCTCCCTGAGATCTATGGCCTTTGAGCAGCTTCTCTGTGTAGAAGGGATTCATCCCACATTGTTCTGGAGTGTCTGGTCTGGAACAGGATCTTGGAAGCTGCCGTCAGTTTTAGCATGTTTACTTTGCATCTGAAACAGCCATGCAAAGAGCTCCTCCCCTCTCCTCCTCTTCTGTCCCTCTCTCTTGGTGTCCAGTTGATGGCACTCTTCCAAGAGGATCAAGACTATAGTGTTGCAGGAGGCAGTGATCACTGGGGACAAACTTTGAGAGTTTAAAGCTTCAGGTCCCTTGATCTTGTAATTGTTACTTCACTGATTGTTTACATGGAGTATGTCAGCTTTCCATGCAGCTCATACACATAGGATCACAGAGCCGCACACCCTGGCTACGTACCCATTTATTATATGGGATCTCATGTAGCTAAAGCTTTCCTGGAACTCACTATACAGCCCAACAGGATTTTGAACTTCTGATTTTCCAGCCTTCTCCAGAGTGCTAGGATTACAGGCATCGCTACCATACCTGCTTGTTAAAGTGCCACGAAGGGAAAGCCCAGCCCCCTGAGTGCTAAGCAGGCAGTCTGCCATCCGAGCCACACTCCCAGCCCCTGTGTTCTCTTCTAATTCCATTTTAAGTGAGTCTCTGCAGCCAGTTTTACACAGTGCCGCCGTTCCCTCCCCGAAAGCCTCCCTGGAGACTGTGCCAAGGCAGTAGCAGTGAGTTGGTTTGACTGTCCCGCCTACCCCCAAACCTGAAAGCAGGAGTCTGTAGCCAGTGAATAATCTGGGTGACCTTGGAACCTTCTTTTTGTCATTTGTCTTGGGAAATTAGGTGCAATGATTTTGGGGCAGTCTGCAGTTTTGTTTGACACAGTCCTCGTGAAACAAAGCACTGTTCACTGTTCTATCTTCTATTTTAATTTCTGCCTGAAGCTGGGCTGGTCCCAATCATTCTAGAACGTCTTGTGAATAGGGTAAAAGAATAGTATTAGAGTGATCTTGTCTTTAATTGAGAGTAGATGTGGGTCAAAGTTTGTCTCTTCCGTGCAACCCTCCGTAACTCTCCTCAGTTTCCATTAACCACCTAGTTCTGTGCTTCCATGGCTATGGCTAAGTTCATTTGCTATCTTTGATGAGTCTGCCTTACATAAGTTGCCTTTATGACTAGTTCCCGTACCGGATGGCCAAGTCTACTAAGACTGAATCAAGTCGCTAGCCATCTCCTCGCTCCGCTGAACACAGAATGTACGGTTGATAATCACTTGTTGAATTGGAGATTCTCAGATTTTTCTCTTCTTAATACCCTCTGAACTCTCATTGTGCCAGGCAAGAATCATTTGGCGGCAAGAACTGGAAATCAGAGTTTCTTTGAGCAAACGTGAGGGTTTATCTGGAGAACATAGGAGTATACTTCCAAGGCTGGGCAGCAAACCTTGTCAGGGACTGGGGAAAAGGGTCTATTTATGGGGAAGTCATGGCATCCCTGCTCTGTCCTGTGCTCCCTCCAGCTGTCACTCAATACTGTTTCCATCCTCTGAGCATGTCCATCTCCAGCTGTATCATCTGTCACGTTTTTTAATTTTAATTTTTATTTATTTGTAAGGAGAGGGGTTGGAGGCAGAACTTCTCTATGTAGGCCTGGCTGGGCTGCAACTATCTCTGTAGACAAGGTGAGTCTTGAACTCAAGGCTCCACCTGCCACTGCCTCTCCAATGCTAGGGTTAAAGGCGTGTACACTTGGCCTGTCATTGTTAACAAAGCATTTTGTTCTCTTCTTCGTGATTACTGGGTCAGGAATTCTGCTATGTTTCCTCCAGTCCTGCCGATTCTAGGTCATGAGGTAACTGATACTGTGTCTTGTGTTTATGTTTCCGTTGGAACAATAATGGGGGTCTTTTTTAGGTCACAAATCAAGACATCTTAGAAAGGGTCAGCCTATCCTCATGCAGTTTGTCTTAACAATGGATTACAAGGGGCAGAAATGGTTCCCAGAGACATTGGGCAGGTATCTGCCATATACTGGGCTTGGGGTCACAGCCTTGAGATGGTGCCCCAAAGTGACAAGGAAGGGGAGCCCCATCCTCAGTGGCCTGGAGCCCGTTAGTGGCTGCCTCCTGTCTATAAGTCTCACAGTTGTGCACTGTAAATCTTAATCCATGAGAAAAGTTCGTTCCGTGGCTGCTCCACCACCAGGGTTAGCTATAGTTTTAGTCTAAGTTGCTTTAATCGTAATGTTCGTGTTTACTCTTCTTCCCCATACCATAGACACCTCCTTGTTTAGCCAGAACTTCCCTGACCACTGGTACATTGTTCTTCACGAGTTTAGAGATGAAACGTTCCATTCACCTCCCATCTGTGATGCTGTGTGTCCTTCTAAATTGGGCTATAGCTTCCATTCATGTTTTTCCCTGTTACCAGACCCCTGCTGCTTAGCTTTAGGCAGTCACCAGTGCAGCATAGGCTTCCCCTCCACTCACACCTCCCGAAGCATCTCCTCCTCCACTCACACCTCCCGAAGCATCTCCTTCTCCACTCACTCCTCTCGAAGCATCTCCTCCTCCACTCACTCCTCCTGAAGCATCTCCTCCATTCACTCCTCCTGAAGCATCTCCTCCACTCACACCTCCTGAAGCATCTCCTCCACTCACACCTCCCGAAGCATCTCCTCCACTCACACCTCCCGAAGCATCTCCCCCTCCACTCACTCCTCCTGAAGCATCTCCTCCACTTACTCCTCCTGAAGCATCTCCTCCACTCACTCCTCCAGCGAATCGTATTTCTCTTAACTTGCCTTTATGCTCTTCTCCTCTGGTTTCCTCGCCCATTGCCTTTCCGCCTCCCAAATGTAAGCTGCAAGTGACATTGCTGTCTTAGGGTGTCATGTTTATCCTGGACATGTAACCCAGCCTCTTCTCGAACAATTGGAGCTGAATGAAACCTCATCTCAGATCGTGTCCAGGCGATAAATTTCCTCGTATAGTCAGCTGCCCTGCCCTGAGCATCGCTTCCCATAGTGTGTGCAATACAGTCGTTTAGCATTTGAGGTTGCTTTTCTGCATCATTTGATCCAGTCGTAAACCTAAGTTATGAAGTCTGCTTTCCAGGCTGCACCTAAGGAAAACAAATCAGCAGGTTGTGTCTCAGGCACAAGAATTTAATGTGTTTTGCTTGCGTGACAGCTGACTGCAGCCAGTGTCTCTGTTCCCCAGCTGCCGGACGCAACATCCAGATATGTTAAGGTGTAGTTTTTGATGTGCAAGTTAGGCCACTCTGCTTTTACATCAGATTACAAGATGATTTTTCAGCTCTCTTCTTTGGAAGTGAGGCGTTTTACATTACAGACTCAGTTGGTGAGGAGCCTCCTATGTAATCATGAGGACCCTAGTTCAAGTCCCTAGCAGCTTTGTAAAAGCCGTGCCTATAACTCAGCTGGGGGATGATGGTCTTGAGAGGTAAGTGGGTTCCAGGGGCTCACTTACTTGCCAAGTAGCCACAACGATGATCTTCATGTTAAGAAAGAGACCTGTATCAGAAAAATAAGGTAGAAAGCCATCGATGTGAACACAGATATACAAAGGCAGAGGCATTCAAACAACCCCTTGCCAAACATACACACACATACATATATACACAGAGAGAGAGGCACACACACACACACACACACACACACACGCAAATTTAGATTTGATTGAGTACTCTTTTTTAAAAAATAGACTAGGAAAACCTAGTTCTTTTTGAAGATCTCTTACTTTCTATGTCTTTCCAATGAAATTTACTATGCTCATATTCATTTATTCATATTTTGGTGTGTGTGTGTGTGTGTGTGTGAGAGAGAGAGAGAGAGACTGCATGTCCCCATATTGGTTTCCCTTCCACTGTATGGGCCCCAGGGATAAACTCATGTCATCGGCTTGGGAGCAGGTGCCCTTACCCACTGAGCCATCTGTCTGGCTCTGAGTGTCTATTTCTTCCTGAAGTGGTTTACTGGGTATCCGTGGTCTCAAAATGCAGCCCGTAGCCTGGGCTTGTCAGAAATGCGCATTTTGCCCTGTGGTATACATGTCTAGGATCCCGTGAGTTTGAGACCAGTGTGTGCTACTCTGTGAGTTACGTGCCCGCCCAAGCTAGCGATAGACCCTGATTCTCATCCCTTTCCACCCCAGTGCATTTAAATGGGACTCACTGGGGTGGGCCAGGCCCCTCCACCTAGTGTCTGCATCAGTAAAGGGTTTGAAGTTCTCCACAGACTTCATCCTGCCATGCTGCCTTGCAGGTATTCCTCTCAGGGCAATGACTTAGCTTTGCTAGTACGCAGCAGCATTTCTGTTTGGGGACTTTCGGGTTGGGTTGTATATGTGTTGGTTTGTGTTCTGCCCCAGTGGGTCTGACACCTTAAGCTTTTTTAAGTCCTCTAAGCTCTTCTGAGCCTGAGTAGGAATACTTGTTGATAGGGACATGTCACTGAGAGAGTGTTCTACATTGCGGAAGATTGTTGATGGCTGTGTTGACTCTCAAGACAGGCCCAGAATATTAGACTGTACAAAACCAATATGTTATATAAAGAACTAAGTTTTTTTGAAGCACACCAGAAAACCGAGATTCAGTATCTGATGTCTCCAATTGCTTTGTTCCTGAAGTTGCTTGGTTTGAGTAAACTTTATTTGCTTCAAGTTGTTTCCAAATCTGTGAAATGGGTATCACAGAACAGGGATCTATAAGTAATATTTACATGGGAACTTTTTATTTCTTTTTATTTACCTCCTTTGCATATCCACAGTTATGTCTTTCTAGTTATTTTTAAAGAACAGTTCTGTATTTTAGGTGGCATAGTTAAAAATAGAAGGTTTTGCTTGTGAAAGATCTGTAACTTGCACCTGGAGAGATGGCTCAGCTGGTAAAAGCACTGGTTGCTCTTCATGAGTTCCTGAGTTCAACTCTCAGCACCCACATGACAGCTGAGAAAAAAAAAAAACCCTACCTGTCTGCTACCGTGATGTCATGGGAATAATGTCCTATTCTGATGTATAGACATGCATGCTGACAAAACACCCATCTATGTAAGATGCACAAGCAATTCTTTTCTTAAAAAAGTCATGTACTTATTATTGCACATGTATGTATATGGTTTGAATCATTTTAAAACGTTCCGTTTCACATTTATCTGTTCCAAAACAATGTTTCTTAAAATTTTCTACTTCAAATCTCCACCCCCCATTTTTTTTTTGGCCTGAGTAATTTGTTACATTCCACAGTGGTATAGATGTATAAAATGGATTTAAAATCAAACATTTACATTATAGAGAAATTTAAAGCAATTATGGGGATACATAGAGTATTAACATCCATTAATGATGACATTGAATCCACATACTTTAAAATACATGTGATTATTTATTTTTCACATAAATAATTAAATCTTGGGTGAATATTTGGCACAAAAAGCATTCAGTTCTGAACACTTTTTCAGAACTGGTAGATATTTTGGGTTTTATAACTGTCAATTCTAAAGTGCCTTTTCACATAAATGCACAGAACAAAATGGCAGAAATATGTTGAGGATCCTGTCAGAAGTCATTGGAAATTTTGTTTCTGTCTTAAGTCAAAATTCATTGAGTACTTTAAAAAAAATGAAACTCAACCTTAGAACTCAGAGTACAATCCAAGGTTCTATTGCCTCGATGCTCATGAGGAATGATGGCCAGAAAATATTGAAAGTCTGCATTCCATGAATTAACCTCTCACATTTCCACAATAGTCAAAAACATTGTATTTTCAATAAAAGCATTGTAATTCATAACATGATAGTTTCGAATCTGAGAGCTGAGGTGTATCGGGAAGCAGGGTTCGGTATCAAGATGGCATGCTCGCTAAAGGACATCTGTTAGGTTTTGAGAACCCTGGATTGCAGTGATGTCACAGGATACAGCATGGGTGAATGTGGCCATAAACACCTCTGGTTTATTATGTTTCCAGGCTGGAATGAATTTGTGGTCTTCGAGAATTAAGAAACCTTTTACTATTGCCAAGGATTTCACACTGTCACTTTTAGAGCCAGTGTTGAACAGCACGCAATAGCCGGCCGTGTGAGCAAGCTATCCATCCGTCCTTGCTGTTTGGGTGTTTAAAGCGTAATTTGGAGAAAGAAAGGGGTGATAACGATCAAGTCTATGGATGATGGAATGCTGTGCTTCCCTGTGTTCCGTTAAATGACATTCTGTACAGTGCCGCAACAACAGTTGTTCAGCTGCTGCTTTGATGGCTTATACCAACCACAGAAGTTGGATGGGAGCACATGAACTTGGCTTTGCAAACGCAGCCTATGATGGTCCTCATGTCAGCTTTTCAGAAATGTGTACCTAAATTAAGCAGACCTAGAGAATAGTTTTATTCTGTTGTCATTAGTAAAGGTATCCCCAAAGATATTGGCATGTCTTAGAGAAGATGAACACGTTCCCTGAACAGGGAAGTAGAGGACAAGGTAGCAGATCATTTCTTCCACACTGGAGAGATTTCTCCGATGGCTCTCCTTTTCTTGTCAGCTCTTGCATACATTGTGGAAGTAGTCATTAATTTTCTGTGAGGTTGAGTCCGTGACCCACCCCCAACAGTGCAGACTGTGCATTGGGGTTTTAAATCTCTGTCAGACACTGTAAAGGTTCATACTTCCAGATTGTCCCTCCCCAGAAAGGAGGTCGTCTGGCCCCTCCTGTATTTGTCCAGACACCCATGACACAATGTTCCATCCCTACAAGTCTCTCGTCTTTACTTCCCTGGCTCCTGTCTCTCTGTTACAGTTCCTTGTTTTAGAGTAGCTTTCCATGTCTGACTCAGCCTGAATATTTGCCTTTGGTGTTTTATTTTTGTTTGTTTGTTTCTGCTTTTTCCAAGCTTTTTGACAAGTTACTGGATCATTCATTCCACATAATTGCCATATTAACCATATAGCACATCTCATTGACCTAGAATTTTAGAAGCAATATATATATATATATATTAGCATCTCTCATTTATTCAGTCTTTTTTCTTTTATTTTAGAAAGGACAATGAAAATCAAATAATTGTGTAGTTAGTACAGAGTATAGATTTATGAGAATGTTAAGTTTTGGTTGAGAGACTCATAGTAGTGATGAGAGGGCTTATGGGTTATCCAAGTCTGTTCTTTTAGAGAATCAGCAAAAATGGTTTTATATGCTCAGTCATTCATAGCTATTTTTTGTGATCCTCCAGTGTGTTCAGTATCAGGTAGAAATGAAGATCAGATTGTAGTAGCAGAAAACTTAACATATAATGTATGATGTGGGATTTCCCTGTGTATGCTGTGATTACCATTAATGAATAAAGAAACTGCTTTGGAACCATAGCAGTGCAGAACTTAGCTACGAGGGGAAAACTAAACTGAATGCTGGCAGAAAGAAGGGTGGAGTCAGAAGAAGCCATGGAGCCGCTGGAGACAGACACTGGGAATGTTAGCCATTAAGCCACAGCCACATGGTGATACACAGATTAATAGAAATGGGTTAAATTAATATGTAAGAGTTAGCCAATAAGAAGCTAGAGTTAATGGGCCAAGTAGTGATTTAATTAATAGTTTCTGTGTGAGTATTTTGGGGGTAAGTGGCTGGGGGCAAACACACGGCCTGCTGCTGCAAATGTGCTGTTGGCATGGTGATAACAAAGCACTGGACTTGACCCAGGGCATGAGTTAGCGTATTTTACTTTTGCATACTTGCATTCAAAATGCCTACAAGAAAGGACTGAAGCAATGTACAGTTTATTTTGGCGTACAGTCTCTGGGAGTTCATTCCAGCATCTTAGGGTTCATGTTGCTGCAGCCTGTAAGGTGCGGTAGAGCACAGTTCTTCACATCATGATGGCCAGGAAGTAGAGAAACGGAAGTGACCTGCTTCTGCCTTCCAAGCCCTCCTTCTCACCTCCTCCCAGTACTGTCAATGGCTTCTGAATCTGCCAAGGAATTAATCTGGTCAGTAGGCCAGAGCCCTAAATAACCTCTGGCAGTGCATCACAGATACACACAGGAAAGGGATGGGTTTTCTCTTCTGTGCCTTTCTTAACCCAGTTAAGTTTCCATTGAAGATGGAGCATCACCTTTGGGCATTTATTAACAAGGAAGGGAAGTGAGTCCCAGGTACTTTAAGATGCCCAAAGTGGGGAGGTTCTTTTGTCCCATTTCAGCGACTATTACCTTTAGATCTGTGCCAGGCTATGCATGGTGTTTGCCTGTATTGAACTGACCTAGTTGAACCTTGCCCACTGAGTATGTTTTCAGTCCTTACACATAACTCCCTTTCTTCTACGGCCAGAGTGTATCCTGACGCTAGCACCATCTGTACCATCACAGTCTAGATGAATGGATTTTTAAGCAAGGAGTAATGGTACTTCTCTGTTAGATCAGCAAACACACCATATTGACTTCAGTTACTAGTGATATTCACTCATCAAGTTTAACTTGGACAGCCCGGTGAACCTTAACTACCTGCTTTAGATGTGCTTTTCCCCTCCTTTGATGTCATGGACTGTGTGAGAGCCAGCAGAGTATTGCCAGGTAATTACGTGTGTGCACAGCAGGTGGTCCTGGAAACAGGCAGCCACCAACAGCTCCTGTTGTAGATGAGAAGTTACTTGAGATATCCGAAATTGGGCCTTTCATGAACCTTCTTGATGAGTGGGGGATGAAGGGTGTGAAGACAAGCCAGGCTGCACTCTGTCTGGGGTGCACTGCTGTGTGGTTGTGTTTTGGGGGCACCAGTAGAATGGTATGAAGAATGGTATGAAGGGATTTTTGTATTTATACTTTAACACGGGAAAACATAGTAACAGGATTAGACCAAATGAACTTGCATTTATTCATTCATTAGTTCTTTCTCATAGCATGAATTCAAGACAAGTATTTGGGTACCTATTTTGAACCAAGTATTTTTCAATAGTCTGTGAAACCAAAGGCAACAAAAAGAGCAGGTAGCTTTTGAATTTGTAAGTAAGATTCAGCCCAGGCTACAGAGATGACTCAGCAGGTAAGGATCAAGCAGATACTTAATAAACAGCTCCAATAGTGGAAGAAATAACAAGAGAGACCCTGCGTCAAAAACAACCTGAAAGGAGTGCTTGGTGGAATTGTAATTATTCTTTTTATAGTTTTTATTTATTTTATGTATATGAGAGTTTTGTCTGTATGTATGTGCCATGCCTGGTTTCTACTTAGACTAGAAGAAGGTCTCAGATCTCCTGGGACTTATACATGTTTCTGAGCCACCACATGGGTGTTGGGAATTGAACCTGGGTTCCGCTGAAAGAGCAGCCAATGCTATTAACTGCTGAGCCATCTCTCCAGCTGCGGTGATTATACTTACAGTTCACTTTCTTCATGCGTGTGGCGCCTCTGTGCATCCATTTTCTTGCCCATGTGCAAGGAATACAATTCTCCTTTTGCTTCAGAAGGATTAAGGTATAATGTCAACAATGCAGGCTGCCTGTCTGGCTTGATTAAAGGGTTCCTTGGGGGCAGTGATGGCCCTAGCAAGAGTGTCAGTAGCTCTATACCCCAGAATGTGTTCTTAGGACTGGAGAAACAGCTCAGTTGTTAAGTGTACTAGCTACTTTGTAGAGGACCCACGTTGGGTTCCCAGTACTCACATTATAGCTCATAACCATTAACACCTTCTTCTGACTGCTGACGGCACCAGACAGAAAGACACAGAGGCAGGCAGGCAGACAGACACATGCACATATCCACACACGTGAGCATACGTACACACACACACACACACACACACACACACACAGTGCCCTGACATACATGCAGACAAAAACTCAAACAGAAGAAATAAATCTTCAAAAAGAGTGCTTTTCATGGAACAGAAAGCTTTGTCCCTCCACTGCATGGAGATTCAGTACTTCTGGCATGAGAATAGAGAGTGAAGCCCTTTTCCACCTGTATTTTATTTTCTAAACAGAGAGTGTGCTCAGGTAAGGTGGCAGAGAGAAGCTTCAAGTCCTGCCCCGCCTGGATCTCATATAGCATGTTCAAGAAAAGCCCAAGATATACCAATGTGGGAGTTGTAATAACCTAAGGGTAATGGGCCGTGTGTCCCATGGTTCTGGGACTTTCTCTCAGCTGGCTCTTATTGCCAGTCCTGAATGTACTTTCTCTTTCTTGATTAATTGTGTTACTCTGCATCTCTACTTTAGTTCTTTGCTTTGTTACATAAGATCCTCACTAGTACTTGGGAAGGTAGCCTGACGCTCAGATCCACACTGATAATGAATGCATGAAGCCTGGAAGTAGGGGTGGGGTATTGTGAATGGAACCTTGCATTATGAATGTATAATAGAAGTCGGAGAGACTTGGTCTTTTGTGAATAAATTAATTTTTCATGCAGAGTTTTAATTAACTGCAAAATAATTAAAAATCATGTAGGCACACAGTAGTTGAACGTTGAATTGTGTAATACAGATAGTTTCTTATGAAAATGCACTTAGGAAAATAGGGTTGATATCCAGGGAGGTAGGAATATGGCACAGTGGGTAGTAGAGAATGACCAGGGAATAGAAGGAATTATTGTTTTCTGAAGTATGGCCTATTCTCAGTGAGCTTCACTTGCTTCCTCTTTTTGACCAGTTCCCACCAAAGAAATGCAGAAAGCCTAGGGAAACATTTACAGAGACCTGTCAGCTATATTTTCTAATTAAGTAATGGTTTTTATTTGTTTGTTTGTTCTTTCATTTTGGAAACTCTTTAGTGTCGAAGACAATAGTGAGTCAGTAGCAAGTGTGTAGATGGAAGTTTCTGTCCTGCCCAGTCCCATAGCCATTCAGTTCCAAAGAAACAGACAGAGGCTTATATTAATTATAAACCATTTGGCCTATTAGCTCAGGCTTATTATTAACTGTAACATGCTTGTTGGGGTTTCTGTCTGTCCAGTTCCACAGCCGTTTGGTTCCATAGAAAATCACACAGAGGTCTACATAAGCTATAAACTGATTGGCCCATTAGCTCAGGCTTCTAATTCACTCTTATAACTTACATTAGCCCATTATTCTTATCTATGTTAGCCTCATGGCTCAGTACTTTTTCAGCGGGTCAGGTCACATCCTGCTTCTTTGGTGTCTGGACAGGACTGGGGAGGAATGGGCTTCGTCCTTCCCAGAATTCTTCTGTTCTCATTGCCCCACCTCTGTCTCCTGTCTGGTTGTCCCACCTATACTTCCTGCCTGGCTACTGACCAATCAGTGTTTATTTAAAACATAATTGACAGAATACAGAATTGTCCCACACCAATTAACTAGCTCTTGCAACTTAAATTAACCCATAATTCTTGTCTATATTTAGCAACATAGCTTGGTACATATTCTCAGTGAGGCATTCTTATCTTGCTTCCTTTGTGTCTTGCTGGTGACTCAATCTCTACCTTTCCTCTTCCCAATATTCTCCTTGTCTGGTTGCCCTGCCTATACTTCCTGCAAGGCTACTGGCTAATCAGCATTTTATTAAACCAATATAAGTGACAAATTCTGATAGTGTACAAGAGCATTTTCTCATAGCACATATGCTCTTTGCTCTGAACCAAAAGAGGACATTCCTGTATTTACAAAATATCCAGTTCTCATGAGTTCCACACCGTAGACTAGTAACAGAAAAGAGAACCACAGCTGTCCTAATACCCCGGAATGCTTTGACTGATCTTTCTTCCTGTCTTGAGATTTGCTTCTCTTTGAGATCTTATTCAGGGAGAGGAAAATGGCCTACTTGCATGTATTCTAAAAGTAATACCAACCAGAATATGAAGTATTAAGTGTTGTTCAAGCCCACAGTATTTGGATATCTGTTTACATGAAATTGCTCAGCAAGTATGCTTAAGAGCCTACAGCGTAAAGAAACTGTGTTCCTTATCAGAATCTTTTTTCCCTGAGTTCTGTGTTTATAGAGGGAGATGGGAGACAGCCTAGTGCTAATAAATGAAACCAGCTTCTCAGAATGTCCCCCTTACAAATGAGTCTTGCTGTTGAATTCCTGGCTGCAGAAAGAATGACAGCTGATTGTGTAGTGCCTCTTCCTTGTCCGCCCTCTTCTGAAAGTGCTTTTCTTGAGCTGAGACCTTGTCAGCAATCATCCTTTTTTCTTCAAAGAGGGCTTCTCATTTTCCCATTAGACCACGTGTTCAGAGGTAGGATCCAACTGGGATCACTTAGTGTTTTCCTGAGATTTGAGTGCCTGAGCTCAAGACTTCCATCTTCCATTGGTGTGGTGGACAGGGATTGCCATATGCTTGCATTCTTCAGTGTTCTTTTCTAGGATCTTGAAGGCAGTGTGAATGTACTGCTCCCTGCTCAATCACAATCAAGGGATTTGCACTCGTTTTTTATTGCTCTGTGACTTTGATTGTTTTCTTTAGTTTTCTTTTCATATTGACCCCTCATTGTAGATGACATTAGCGTTTGGAAATGGAGAATAGCATTGTATTAGTTATTTTTCTAATATTATTGCAAAGTGCAATGGTCAGGTGCAGTTTAAGGAGAAAAGCTTCTTTGGGAGAGAGTCTATAATGGTGGGGTGGCATGGCAGCCAGGGTCAAGAACAAGAAGCTGGCTGGTCGCCTGGTGTCTGCACACAGGAAGCAGAGAGAGCAAGCTGGAAGTAGGGTGAGGCTATAAAACTTGCAAAGGCTGGTCCCAGTGATGTACTTCTCTAGCATGGTTCTATGTCTTAAAAGTTACATAACCTTACCAAACAGTGCCACCAACTGGGGACTGAGAGCCCCAATGCTGAGCCTGTGAGGGACACTTCTCAAGGAAACCACTCCTGAGGCCTGTTTCTCCGTGACTAGCTGTCTTCAGGTATCAAAAACAGTTGTGAAATTTCTTCATTGTCTTTTATCTGTTTGATTTACTTGGCATACTTTTCACAAATACAAGGTTGTATTTAAAATGTCATGGGTAATTCTTGATATCAAGGGTCGTGGTCAGAGGTAACCTGTGAGTGGGCAACCTCAATTGCAGTTGAGCTCAACTCTTGGGAGTGAGCATGCAGGAGCAATTCAGGGTGGCGTCTAGATGATGGCTGACATCAGAAATGCCAAGAGTGATTGGGGTAGAATGAATAGACAGGAACCCCCTGTTAGAGCTTCACTCTCCCCTCGGCTTAATGGAGCCATCTGAGTGCCAGAGAACTCATCTCTTCAGATTCCAGTTTCTCCATTCCTGAAATGAAAATAGTATATTCAGGAGCCAAGAAGATGCTTGTGGGTGCTGGTCTGTGACTGGCGGCCGTAATGATACCTGTGAATAAGGAACGGGTGAGGGGAGGGCATTGGAAGCTGTGCCTCATTCTCTTTCTCTCACATGCTTAGGCATAGTGGAATATATTTCAGAATCCAGATATCATTCTTGTAGAGTACTTAGCGATGCCCACTGATTTGTTGTTGAGCATGTCTGTAGTGCAGTTGAAGCCTGATTTCATTGTTTGAAAAACATATTTCATGTTGTATATAATATTTCATATCAAAAAGCCCACTTCTCAAGTTGCTGAGGCAGGGGGATTGCTGTGTTTGAGACCAGTGTCAACTACATGGTGAGTTTCTATAGCCCAACCTGAGCTATAGAAAGAGTCCCTGTCTTACAAAACTTGTCTTAAAAAGAAAACAAAAACCTCAGAACCCATGCCACGCACACGGATTTAGGGGCTGAAGAATATGAAACTTTATTGTTCAGGAGACCAGCACTACCTTGTTGCTGCTGCTGCTGTGATTGTTTGCTCTAACTATGTTTTGTATTTATTTGTTATTTTGTATCTCTGTGTTTCTGTGGATGCACAAGCCTTAGCACAAGCTGAGGTCAAAGAAAAACGGTGGAGTTGATTCTTTTTGCCCCTCCTTCTATGGATGATTTTGAGGGGTTGAGTTCAGGGGTCAGGCTTGCAGGACAAGCACCTTTACCTGTCGAGCCACCTTTTTGGCCTACCGCTTGCCATCTGTACCACCGGCCTCCTTGCATTTCAGCTTCAGAGTGGCAGGAGGTGACCATTGCTTACCCTAACCAGGGATGATGAGGACAGGGGTTTGAAATGCTCACAGAGCAAAGGGTGAGTTCTCAGAATATATTGATGCCTGAAGACACGAATTTTCCTAGATGAAACTAGTGTCTTATCACCCAGTTAATGATTTCACAGGCTTCCCTTTCATCTTTGTGTGATCTGTTTATGGGTTTGCTGTGTATTTGTCTTCCTTCAGATGCTGTGATGCAATTGTGTAGTGACAGCTCTAACGCCAGCTTCTCTTCCCCCACAGAATGGCATGAGTCTCTTGCCTCCGTCTTAAATTTCTGTGCACTCTTAATACTTAACTTTTAAATCTGGAGTATATTGTGGAATTTTATATTTAGACCACATACGTGCTGCATTAGTGCTTTATCATCTTAAATATGCTTGCATAGGTATTTAACACACACAGAGAGAAACACATGGCCATTTATTTCTTTTCTCCTTTTTGCAGTGGTAGGGATTGAACCCAGGGTCTTATGCTTGTGAGGTCACTGCTGGGCCCTGACTCGTTCCTAGACCCTGTCCTCTGTAGTTTTTCTGTATTTTTTAATGAGTGAAAATATGCCACAATGCACATTGGGTTTTCTTTTTAGAAATATAACTTGAAGTCTGTTCTGGTTGAGCTCAAAGAACTCTTCTCCCTCCCTCCCTCCCTTCCTCCCTTGCTTTTTTCCTCCCTCCTTCCCTTCCTACACCCTGATTGCACTTCCTTTTGCTGTATTGATTTGTCATAGTTAACTAACCCTTTGGCGACATGTACTTACCTTGACTTTAATCCTGGATATTTCTGATGATGCTGTCATTACCAACCTTACCCTTACAAAAGCTGCAAGTGTGTCTGTGGATTTGACACCCCGAGCAAAGGCATGCTTGTTTGCAGTTCATATAGTCACTGCCTTCCATGTAGAATACCTGCATAGTCCAGGTGAGAAATCACTGTTTTAGAGCAGGGTCTGTCACTTGCTGTGTGAGGATAAGAGTCCTTGCTTCTGAGCATCAATCGCCTCATTTATAACACAAAGAAACAAAAACATACTTAACACAAGTCATTGAGAAGTTTTCATCCCAGTGCATAGCATAAACAAAAATATACTTAACACAAGTTATTGAGAAGTTTTTATCCCAGTGCATAGCGTGAATATTCTCCAGAAGGGCAAAGCACTACTGGTGTGGCTCTGTTGTCGTCTCTTATGCCAGTATGTCATTTAATACTTGGGCCAAGAATGGGGTTTCAAACAGTAAGCAAGAGAAAGTGTGTCAGTGTGTGCTTGACTTCTTACTCTTTTTTTTTCCCTCTGAGACAGGCTGTTATGTGGATATGCTAGTTTGTCATGAGCAGCAGCAGCTAACACATAGCATTGCAGGGCCTGACCCCAAGAGCGGAGAAATGAGAGGCAGCCCCTCAGTCTCCAGACAGGATGTGCAGCTCCGCTTAAACCAGACCGTCAGCGCAGGGTCTCTTTTACTTGCCGAGAAGCAATAATGGGTTTTCAAAATAGTTCACACTCATACCAGCAAGTCTTCCCCACGTAATAACCTGAGCGGTGCAGGTCTCTGAGGCAGATGACTGCCCCCGAGAGATTACTGTTTCCTTTCCATCTTTCTTAGACTCTTTATTGTGACCTCGGTGTTACCGGAGGAAAAATTTACAGCAAGGAACCCTAGACCTTGTTTCCTCTGCTTTTGTCTAAATGAGATCTTTAAGTCCTTCCCCGGCTTTATGCTTCCCGTCTAGGAATGGAAGCTGTAAGAAGAGGTAGAAGAATGGTGGAGTCAAGAGATGGCCTTATATATACCCGCCTGCTCGGACTACTGATTATTATCTTTGTAATTTGACAGTTTGGTCTTACTGATGGATGAAGATTGAACTGGTAGTCTTAAACCAGCATTTGGATCATCTCTTATCCTGTGAGTTCCAAAGAGCGGATAGCCTCCTCAGCCTGAAATACAAAGACACTTGAAATGGAAGTGTCTAAAGATAAAACTTACATTCCGTGTGTGGTTTGGTTTGTTCAGGGCCCCAACCTCTTATCCCCCATCCTCCCCTCTCCGCCCCCTCGGTCTTGGTTTTCTGCTTTCTCCATTATCTTCTGTTTGCAGGGCAGGTCCCTCCCTTCCTTCTAAAGTTGTACTTGGTGTAAAGCCAGGTTTCTCCCACAGGGCCAGCCAGCCACACAAAGGCTGCACCTCCCTGTTTGAATAGCATTAACCTAAATCAGATCCTGTGAATAGCGAACCCAATAGCATAATGGGAATAGGTGTGGGCCAAAACACTTCCTGATTCAAGAATGTTGGACCTCTGTGAGTTCCCCATTTCTAGTTGGGTGTTGTCTTAGTCAGAGTTACTGTTGCTGCAACGAAACGCCGTGACCAAAGCTTCTTTGGGATGAAAGGATTTATTTGGTTACCTTTCTGCATCATAGTCCACCAACCTAGGAAGTCATGCCTCCAACAGCTGAGGAGCTCAGAGGCAGGAGCTGATGCAGTAGCCGCGAAGGTTGCTTCTTTCTGGCTTGCTCAGCCTGCTTCCTTTTAGAAGCCAGGATCGTCAGCCCAGGGTCGGCCCCACTCACAATGGACTGGGCCTGCCCCATCAATCACTAATTAAAAAGATGCCTATAGTCTTTCCTACATCCTGATCTTAGGGAGGCATTTTCTTAATTGCTCTTCCTGCTCTCGGATGACTTTCATTTATGTCAATTTGACTTAAAAGTCCTCAGCATGGGTGTCATTTCTGGAGCTGGGTCAGAGCCATTGGAGCGAGTCCTGGGGCTTTAGATGTGGGTTCTTGAGAATATCAGCATCAGTCATGTTTCTTTCGCGCTTACTATATGCCTGCTCTTAATATGTAATGAGGAGTTGGTGTGTGTGTGCATGCGTGCGTACAGCTGTGTGTGTTCCTCATCACATTCCTATGGCTAACTCTAGGAATGTGTCTGGTGTTGTGGAGAGGGTGGCTGAAGAGTGAACAAAAACAAGACAGACAGGAAGATGCATATGTATAATCCCAGCAGTCACCTGGGGCAGAGGCAGAAGCCGGTCTTGAGATCAAAACCAGCCTGGTCTACTTAGTGAGCTCTAGGTCACCCCTTCAGACCCTTTCTCCTAAAATCAAAGCAAGACAAATGTGTCTATTTAATTGTTTTGAGTATTGCCAGAAGTGTTCTTACAGAGCTTAGAACCTCTGGGAATTTTGAACTTTGTCTGATATAAGAGAAATGATCCTTGATCAAACATGATTAATTTCCAACTCTTACTTTCCCAAGCTAGATTGGGAGTAGAAAAAGCAAGCCTGTAATTCAGCTATTTCCCTAGCTGTACCTTTTTCAGACACTGCTAATAGATCTGGGCTTCTTGGATAAGCACACAGCATAGCTCTGCTTTCCCACGCTAGATGGTAAGTGGGGAAGAGCAAACCTGTAATTCAGTATTACCTTCTTCACTGGCTGCACCCTTTTCAGACATTGCTAATAGTTCTGGGCTTCATGGATCAGCACGGGACAGTATTCATACAGTGTGGGAATTATTTGGTTCTAGTACTTAAGTCTCGTCTCCTTTTATTAACCTCCTCGTGATCCAGCTCTGGACTCTCAGTTCTTTGTGCGCTGCTCTTTTCATGCCTGGGATGGCTGCTTTGGGGTCTGTAACAAGAAGCAAACATTTCAAAAGAACAGGTGTTTTACCCAGTAGTGGTCGTTGGCTGCTGAAGGCGTGTCTCAGTTGAATAAAGTGGTAAATTTGGGGTCTTGAACCAGTTTCTTTCCATTTTACAAGCCTGTAAAATGCTGTACAGGAAAGCATAGGATGGCATCAGTAACAGTAGCCAGTCCTTTGCTGTGTCTGTAAGAGGTCAGAATAAAGGTCCCCCAACTTGAAACCATGCCAGGGAGATTTGGAGGTAGGTAATCCCAGTTCGAGTCAGACATTCGTGTCAAATGTTTGAGTGTAGCATAGACTCTAACTGTGACATGTAGAACTTTGATCTAAGATCCCTCTTTGCATGCATAGCGGCAGGCTTGGACTTGGAAAGACCATTGGCAGTCCCCAGTGCTCCTGCACACACCCTGGCCTCCTCTGCTGTCTCTGTTGTATGAAGCAGTCTTATGCTACCATAACCTCGGTGGCTCAAGCCTCATGGATGGCAGTCATTACCACTTTACCTGCTTCAGGACAGTGGGGCGATGGTTCCATGGCTAAGAGCACTGGCTGTTCTTTCATGGGCCCTGGGTTCTATTCCCAGCAGCCCTATGGTGGGCACATCTGTAACTCTAGTCCTAGCTGATCTGACACCCTCTCTGGTGTCCTCAGTCACTACTGGATGTACGCGGGGCACAGACCTACATGCAAGTAAAATACCCATACACATAAAATAGACGTTTAAAAAAATGTGTTTTAAGAGAGAGAGAGAGAGAGAGAGAGAGAGAGAGAGAGACTACTGAGTCATAAAATAAGTACCACGAGAAACTGGACAGATAGTTGTCAGCAGTAAGAAATGCACTTTTGGCAGTAAGTGGGTAAATTATACTTTGGTACTGTTGTCTGGTGTTATTTATGGGTTTATACCTTTTTAATGACAGTTCCCATCATTAATGGGAAGTTGGGACATAATGTTTTTATGCTTAAAATTTACAAACAAAAAGGTAGAGGCCAATTTTGCCATCTTTAAAGTCACTTTACATTTCTGAACCGAATTTGGAACTGGAGTGTCTCCTAACACAGATGAACAACTACGTAATTGTACATTATTAATAAAAGCAGCAGAGAGCAATCTGAGTGCTTTTTTAGTACTTTTTCCCATGTATACCAATAAATGCATAAATAGTAATTAAGTTACTAGTTCTGGTGTGAGGAAACACATCATAAACTGAATCTCACAAAGTGTTTTTAATTAAAAGTGAGATAATTTAAAGATGTGTATTAGATTGGGAGAAAAAGCATTAATTATATGTGGTTAAAAAAATGAGCACATGTATTTTGAATTTTTACTGTTGGCTAAAAGTAGACAACAAGATGCAGAGTAATAAGCCTGGATTCAGGTAATGTTTTTAATAAAAGTTCCTTGAGGGGGGCATTAATAAACTTAGTTGACTGGAAACAGCATATAACATGTATATTAGTTTTATTTTTAATTAGATTTAGACAGAATTCATTATTTTTAATGGCTTTTCATTAGTGAATGGAAACCATTATTTGAATCTGTTGTGGAAAAATAATTTCAAAATGTGTATTTATTTTCTGAAAAATATCATGTATGTTTTTAAGGAAGCCGTGGTTTGAAATCGGGACTGTGTGACTTGTCTGCATTGTAAGCAAGCTATCTGTGTCTCAGCTCTGCTGTTAAGAGAGTTTATACTGGAGTGTGGTGCTTTTGTTTGAAGTGTGGAAAAGTACATTTGTCTTCCCTGGACTTTAAAGTGCTGTTTCTGATTATAGGTCATTCTAACTATGGACAAAAATTAAGAGAATATATTCTTCTCTCTCTCTCTCTCTCTCTCTCTCTCTCTCTCTCTCTCTCTCTCTCGCTGTGTGTGTGTGTGTGTGTGTGTGTGTCTGTCTGTCTCTCTGTCTCTCTTTTTCTCTCCCCCCCATGTTTTATTTGCATTCTGTTTGAATAATGGAATCAGCAGTATTGGTATAAAATTGATACCCGTGGACCAGCAGCTCTTTGAAGATATGTCTGTCTTAAAAAGAAACCCTGAATGACAAACAGGCTCTGATACACCCGCCTGGGTTTGCTGAACTTTTAGCTACTTCTTTGCAGGGAATTCTGTCTGCTTTTAGCAGACAGTTGGAATGAGTCTCAGTTGTGTGATTTATTTTCCATACTGATGGAATCCATCTTCCTGATGCTAGTGTCCTGAACTGTATTGTCTCACAGCGAGGCATATAAGGGGGCTTGTTAACAGCACACTCAGGAGGAGTATGTTATTTTAAGGCACAGATGATCCATAAATTAAGCTTAATAATGTTGTTTCTTAACTACAGTCTTTAAAGGTGAATTTCTCCTACTTTATGTGCCATAAGGCTTTTTTTTAATACTTTAAATAATGAAAAATCACCCTCTAGCTTGCTGAAGGCCCCCCCATGCTTCTTTTTTAGTCCCGCCTTTTTTTCCTGGACTTGTGCACATTCCATTCATGCATAAATGACGTACCAACCATTGTCACTGCTAGGCCATGACTAGCTCCCCAGTGTCCTCAGTAACACTGGAAACTGACTGTGTTTAACAATGCTTACAGTTTTTCTCTGGCTTTTGTGCAAATTTAGAAATACTTCCTCTTTATTCTGGCAGGTATCCACAAAAGAGTGACTTTTTGGTGGGTCATGGAGGGACACACCTGGAATTGTGGTACATGGGTAGCTGAAGCCGGAGGATTGGGATTTAGAGGCCATCTGGTCAGACCCCTGATCAAAACACACAGAAATCCAAAACAAAAGTAGCAACATGTCATATTGATGTTATGATCTCTTTCTTCTTTGGTGATCTGTGATGGGGTTTTATTCTGTCATTTTTGTTGTTGTTGTTGTTGTTGGTGGTGGTGGTGGTGGTGGTAGTGTGTGCGCGCGCATTTTGCTTTATTTTTTGACCTTGATTTTTTAGGTGTGTTGATCAAGTATGAAAGTAGACTGTCTGACCTTGGCTTTTGCCCAGTGCGTTCTTCCTGATCAGGTCAGATGGTAATGGAATGTTTGAAAACCTACAACAGAGGTGATGGCCTCCCTTATGGAACCCAGTCAGGATGTCTCCAACATAGGCATGTCATGTGACAGGTGATCTCTTCCCTTGGCTGTGGTGATGTTTGCCAGGATTTTCCATTGTGAAGTTACTGTTTAAAATCTCTTCCTCCCTTTCCTCCTTTGGCTTTTTAGGGGCAGGCAGAGGCTGAGGGCAGTTGTCATATAATTCAAGCTCACCTAGCATTCAGGTTGACCTAGGATTCAAACTCTCCTAGGATTGAAGTTCTTGGGTTTTTTCAAATGACTTCAAACCTCTGATCTTCTTCTCTGACCTGTAGCGTGCTTAGATTGCTGACATGTGCCACACACTCCCTCTTACACAAGGATGGAGAGCCAGCCCCTTGTTTGGTGCGTATTAAGCCCTCTGCCACCTAAGCAACATCTCTGACTTTATTTTTGTCTTCAGGCCTGTGACCAAACCAGATACAGCTATTATTCAAGTCCATTTTCCACAGAAACAACAACAAATACTAACAGTGGTAACAACACAAACTAAAAACTCCCCATACAGTGAGGCCCTGCAGCGGATGGATGACCTTGCCCTAGTAAACGTGTGCCTGAAGCAGTGATGCCGCTCAGGTGTCACCTCCTCTGCAAGTCTTAGGTGAAGATCTCCTTGGCCGGACTCTGCTTGTTTCCCTTGTTCTAAGGCCGGTTTCTTGAGAGTCGTCTGCATGTTTTGTAGCCCAACCGCAAAACCAATAGTTGTAGCAGCCCCCTTAGCAAGCTCTCATAGTCTGCTGTTGCTCTAGAACGTGGCATGGGGCATTTCATAGTGTTTGCTTACTGCCCTTTGATGTGAGCAACTCATCCCTAGATGAGGCACTTAGCCACAGAAGCTTGTGTTGGCCGAGCTTATGTTGAATCCCAAGGAAACTGAGCCCAGCACCGAGTGGGAGTTAAGTTTATGTTTAAATGGATCACTTGGAATCAGCTTCCTCTCCCTTGACTGTCTTTGAATAGAGAAGTCGGTTAAACGATTTGAAACAATGAGAGATTCAATGGTAACTAGCCATGCTTCCCAGTAGGCATCCAAAGCAGGTCCTGTTACACCCTTACATTAAAAGGCACCATCCTCAGGCTTGGCTTGTTCAGTTTGCTTCTTATCAGCTCACAGCACGTCTTACCTTGTGACAGTTCAGACTAATTCGATGTGTTAATGAAGCTAAGGAGTATTTACCTATGAAATTGGCATCCTGACCCTGGAGACCCAGGAAATGAGGGAGATTTATTAAACAGTCTTTAGATAAATGTGCAAAATTAAAGTGAAATCATGGCCAAGAGCGTGAAGAGTGTCAGTAGAAGACACTTTATCCCTCTTTTGTTTCTTTTTTCAACTATTTGTTTTTCCTCTCAACATATGCTTTAGGTCTTTACTGAGGAGCCTGTGCCAGGTGTTAGATGATGGGAGGTAAAGAGAGGAGGTACAGGAGAGACACAAAGAAGGACCATCCTTTCAGGCATAGGGTATTGTTTTGGTTAGGTTAGAACACCATGACCTGCAGAAACATGGAAGGAAAGAGTTTGTTTCCGCTTATAGTTTGTAGTCGGTCATCCAGGAAGACAGGGCAGGAATGAAAGTCGGAATCGGGAGGCTATGAGGGCTGCTGCTTACCAGCTTGCTCTTCTTTCTTTTATATAACTATGCCCAGGCACAGCCCCACCCACAAGGGCTGGCCCTTACCCGTCCATCATTAATCAAGGAAATGCTCTACAGATTTGTTTGCAAGCAGATCCAATGAAGGTGGTTTCTCAGCTGAGAATCTTTCCCAAATTCCTCTACCTTGTGTCGTGTGGACATAGACTCTTTAAGAAAGTGGGCCACACAGCAGGAGTCTGAAGTGGTTCCAGTCCCACCTGCGGAGTACAGATCCCTGTTCTCTCAAGGTACTTGGAGGGAGGACAGGAAGTGAGGAGATGGTGTGGCCGACATCACCTGCTTTTTAGCCACACTGTTTTCTTGTACTTCTAATTGACACAGGGATTTGCGAAGCCCCAGGGATATGGAGCATCCAGAAGAACAGTAGCCATGGTTAGTATGGGACATGGTTGTGTTTGTATGTCTTGCACATGGCCCGTCTCCTGTCCTGCTTTGCTATCTGGAAGGGCCCATTGTTTGGAGGTGGCCTGTGTTGCTGGTACCCTGCCTATGAGATTTGTACTGTAGACAAACCTTGTTCACAAGTAGGGGAGACACATATGTAGGAGCAAGTAGTAAGTGAGCAATAGTGATGGAGAGGCATAAAAGGAAACAAGATTGCACATAGGAGAGGACCATTTTTATGAAAACCATGTTTTTAGCCAGCGACTTCCCCATGGACTCATTGTATTCATTAAAGAGAAATATTTTCATCCTAGGCTGAATGAGGAACATTGCTAGATCCTCTTGGTATTTAAAGGTTGGCAGGGTGTCTCCATTCTGTCCTAATTGGTTGAAGAGTTTTAACAGGGAAGTTACTTTGGGCAGGAAAGAGTCAGCCTGTGTCCTCTTATCCTGGCTCAGCTTTCCCCATTGGAGAATGTGAGCCTGTTGGGAAGTTGCTTTGTCAGAGGGGTTAGCTGTGGAATGAATTGAGCACCCGAAATGCAAATATCCTGCCCGTTCTAAGTCTTTAAGGGAGAACCAGCCTGCAAATGAATTTCCCATATTTTCGTTGGGTTATGTCTTTCCTTGAGAGGAAGCCATCTTGCTGGCGGGTTGTTTTTGTTCTGTTTTTCTCAGAGACCTAAGGGGTCAGATAAGTATTAAAGGTCGTTTTGTGTTTTCGTTTGTTTTGTTTTTGACTTTGAAGCACTTATTCAAAATTCTAAAAGCCAGAAACCCCCAACATGGTGAGACTGTGAATGATTAACAGTATGAACTTTTATAAAGCGTCTCCACGGCAGAGAGACATCTACAGTGTGGATGGGCAACCGTGCTTCGAAGTGAAAATAGGTAATCGATACCTGTGAGCTTGGAAAAAGCGTTCTATTTCCTCCGCTAATGACATAGGGGGGTTTGCAAAGCAAGGGTATCTGGAGCATGAAGCACTCCAAAGAAGAATTAATTTGAAACCTGAAGTGGAAGATCAGTTTCAATTAAAATTGCACTTGAATGTATATTGGCTGGAAGTGGGGAGGCAAGCATGCAGTCACCTCGAACCCTTAGATTGTGGTGCGCGAATCCCACCAGTATGAGCACTAATTATTTTTTATAATCTCCTAAATTATATTTCACCCATCTAATGTGGATGGTAAACACTCTGCTGACATTAGTATTTTTTATTGCCATAATAATAATTGTTATTAGCGTAATAGTGGTGGTCTAGAAGGATAACTGTTAAGTATCCATTTTCACAATGATGGCTTGCCTTCATTATTTCCTGGGTGTTGTATATGTTTAGCATTATGTTTGTGTGGCCTTGGTTATCACTCTATTGCACTAGGAGGTCTCTCTAAGGCATTTCATTTGTAGATGCCCAAATACAACATCCCATGTTTTGGACATGGTGACCCTTCATAGCTAACCATGAGTCACATTTGGGTTTCCAGCCTGTGTATCAGCAGTTGGCTCACTCAGTTTGCCGATGCAATTTTTTGTGGCTTCTGGAAGAAAATTGTGTCAGTGGCAGGAGACTAATTGGAGTCATTTGTTGCGCCCCTTCCCTCTGAACGCCTCAGATATGTAGAGAATGAAAATAAAGTTAGGCTGAAATGTTTGCAGAAGTACACGCTTTTCTTTGTGACTCATGTCAGCCTTGGGGAACTTACACAAGAGGGGCAGTGTTCTGTGTGCAAAGCCTTTGACATCGCCCTGCTCCACTGCTCCCTCACCCTGAGGAACGTGGCAGTGTTGACTTTTTCTAGAAAGTATTAAACACTTGCAAATGACTCAAGCGCCCCAGGCTTATTACACCTTTTCCTGTATGTGAATGAGTTCTTTCTGATAGTCCATTCTTTTTCTCTCTCTTTCTCTTACTGTTAGGGATGGACATTTCAGAAAATGACCCAGCATTATGGCCAAGCTGAAGTATTTTCCAGAGGGCGAGAATATAAATCATTTTAAGCATCTATTCCAATTGCTCTGGCAGCTATGAAACGTCCAATTTTTTCTCTTTTTTTTTTTTTTTGACAGAGAAGATGTCTGTGGCTGTCTTTTTTTTTCCTCCTGGTGCCATTGTCTTTGTCTGCTTTGAGCTGCATTAGGCATAAGGGCCTAAGGACACCTATTGGGGCTCTTTTTCAGTAGGAGAGAGAACTGTCTTTCTGCTGCTTCTTTCACACCAGGGAGTTGTGTTAGGAGGCACAAAAGTGCCTAATTCACTTTCCTATCCTACTTTTTCTATGTGATGAGTTGAAAACTAAGTTTCAAAGGGGTGTGTGTATGTATGCCCTTGTGTGCATGTGTGTATGCATGTGTGTTGTGTGTGTATGTGTGCATGACTGTGTGTGTGTGCATATGTATGTATTGTGTGTTTGTGTATGTGTACATGTCCATGAATATTGTAAAATAGAGTATTTGTTTAACTATGTAAAGCTGTATTACATTTATTTGTGTTGCATTTGTTTAAGTATGTAAAGATGTATTACATTTGTTTGTGCTGCATTTGTTTAACTATGTAAAGGTGTGTTACATTTGTTTGTGCTGCATTTGTTTAACTATATAAAGATGTGTTGCTGTTTCACCTTGCCTGCCTAAGGCACCTGATTGGTTTAATAAAAAGCTGAATGGCCAATAGCTAGGAAGAGGAGGGATTTGTGGTGCTGGAGGGCCAAAAGAAAAGGGGAGCCAGCCAGTAGCCAGCCAGCCAGCTACAGAGGAAGCAGGAGAGCAGGATGGACAGTATGTAGATGAGGTAAACTAGCCTCAGGGCAGCACATGGATGAATAGAAATAGGTTAAGTTTAAAAAAAAAAAGGTAGATAGAAACAAGCTAAGCTAAGGCCAAGCATTCATAATTAATAAGTCTCTGTGCTGTTATTTGGAGGCTGGAGGTCCAAGAAAGCCAACTACACATGAGTGAGTGTGTATATGTGTGTATTGTATTTATACATGGGTGAATATATATGTGTGTATGTATTTGTTCTGTGTATGCAGGTGTGTATATGTGTGCATGTGAGTGTGGGTGCATACATCCGCGTGTATGTGTGTGTGTACATATGTGTGTCTTTTCTATACTTAGATGCCTGTGGTTCCTCTTTTGAATTTGTTAGACTTTGTATTGGCCCGAGGCTAAAAGCGTTCCTCTTCATCTTCTCAGCGGACACATCTTTCTTTCTTTGCTGTATCAACAAGATTAAATGCAAGGTACAGAAGCAGAAAGCTCTAAGAACATGTTCTTCACTTAACAGCCATCACTAGCCTACTGTTTCATTTCAAATAAGGCAGAGCAGCAAATGCAATGTGTTTCCTGACTTTTCTGCCTTTTTGGGACCCATCTGAGATCTACTGTATTTTTCTTCTCTCTTTATTAATGGCTAGAGGTCTGTTATTTCTGAGTGCCGAGTCTCAACAGCAGTCTCTTCCTTCCATGGCTTTTTAGACAGAACCTTGGGAAGGAGATGCAGGCAAAACCTGTGGACAAGCTGAGAACCCTTCCGCACTCAATGAAGGTCTCCATTACTCATAATGATGTCCATCCTGTTTTGAATTGCATTTAATCTTGAGTTTGTTTTTTTATTCTTTTGTTTACTGACTGTTGTGACCTAAGAGGAAAGCCATACTTGGGATATGGTTCTCGGTATCAAAACATGCTTAATTAAGCTCCTTTTTATGAATGAGCACTCTGCTTATTTTTAGGACATTTACTTAAACTTTTAAAAAAATGGGAACAACTCCCCAGACCCTTCTGCACAGCTTCCTGAATTGGATCAAAATGAAGCAAGCAAGAGTTTGTTTGTAAATCAAAGACCAAAACCATCTCAAGTTCTCTGAGATCTAGTTTCAGTACTGGGCTGGTCTGTGAATGGAGTGTGTGTGTTTGTGTGTGTGTGTGTGTGTGTGTGTGTGTGTGTGTGTGTGTGAGAGAGAGAGAGAGAGAGAGAGAGAGAGAGAGAGAGGAGAGCAGAGAGAGGTCCACATCAGGGTGTGTATGTGTGTCTGTGCACGAGTTCTCGTGCACCAGAGAGAAAAAGAGCGGGAGAAAGAGGTTAGAGCAGAGAGAGGTCCACATCACGCTGTGTGTGCGTGTGTGCGTGTGTGTGTGTGTGTGTGTGTGTGTGTGTGTGAGAGAGAGAGAGAGAGAGAGAGAGAGAGGAGAGAGAGGTTCACATCAGGGTATGTATGTGCGTGTATGTGTGCATGCATGTGCTTGTGGCCTTGTGCGCAGGGCAGAGGGTCCGCATATTCCAGTGTTTCCCATCTTATGTTTTGACACAGAATTTTTTGTTTAACCTTGGGCTCACTCCCCTGTCTTCTAATGTAAGGTGCAAATATGGACCAACATGCCCTGTTTGACATGGATGTTGGGGATCTGAACTTGGGTTCTCATGCTTGCTCACAGCACTTTAGCCACCAAGCCCCTCCGCAGCCCCCCTAGCCACATATCTTACTTGTTCAGATGTAGACTTTCGGGCCACGAAGACTGAAGTGTCACTTTTCTCTACAGGTGCCTACGGTCCTGAGCACTGGGTCACCTCTAGTGCCAGCTGCAGGGGAAGCCATCAGTCTCCTATCGACATTTCAGACCACCAAGCACGTGTTGGCGAAGAATACCAGGAGCTTCAGCTTGATGGGTTTGACAATGAGTCCTCTAACAAGACCTGGATGAAGAACACAGGGAAAACAGGTAGACTCCTTGATTTCTTTATCTTCGCTTACCACCAACCAAAATCTGTGTTGGGATGTCTTTGGTGTATGACTTTATTCCAGCTTGCTTCTTAAACAGTGTACACTGCTATAGGCCACCTACAGCAATCTTTGGTTTGACATACCACCATTGTGTGGATTCAGGCAATTATCTAATGATATTTGTGACCTAGTTTTTACAAACATATAAAATATGTATCATCAAATGTTGGAGGAGGAGCTGCTTGTTCGTCCTGGCCACCCAGAACTGAAATAATCACACAGAAACTGTATTAATTAAATCACTGCTTGGCCCATAGCTTCTTATTGGCTAACTCTTACATCTTAATTTAATCCATTTCTATTAATCTGTTTATCACCATGAGGTTGTGGCCTACCAGCAAAGTTCCAGCATGTTTATCTCTGGCGGCAGATCCATGGTATCTCTGACTCTGCCCTCTTCCTCCCATCATTTAGTTCTTTCTTCCCTACTTACCTAAGTTCTGCCCTATCAACAGGCCAAGGCAATTTCTTTATTCATTAATGGTAATCACAGCACAAAGAGGGGACTCCCACATCAGTAAAATAATACCCATCTCAGAGGGTTACAGTTGTCCAGTGAATTCAATGTGTTAAGTTCATAGAATGGACTTGAAGAAGAAACTCACTAGGTCTAAACACCTGATGTGACAGGCACTATTTACTGGGGGCTCCATTTAAATTTAAGTTTTAATTAAAAAGTAAATAAAATCTGGGCCTGGTGACCTTCATTTTTAACCTCAGCACTCGGGAGGCAGAGGCAGGTGAATCTGTGAGTTTGAGACCAGTTTGAGGTTAATGGAGAGAGTTCCAGATTCAGTCTCAGAAAAACCATGAAATGAGATGAGACTGAGCTTCCTGTAGTAAACACATCTGCACATCTCAGCTGCTACGTAGCTTCCTTGGCTACCGTACTGCATGCCCCCAAGATAGAAGAAACCCTGTGAGAAAACACTGTGCCAAGTGGACTGATGGAAATATGCCCTATCTTCCTTGACAACTTGCTTTGTTCAGAATTGTTAGGATTCCAGAGTGACATGAGCTAACTCAGCCCTCTATGGCTTAGTACTGCTACTTGAACCTTCTCCTTTTCTGAATGCCGCCTGCCATCGGGTTGTTGAGTGGAGTACCATCTTTTCACCATGATAAGTCTACGGTTTAACTATTCCCGTGCAGCTATGGGTTTCCGGATTGTTCATAGAAGTCCCAGATAAGGTTATATATCTCTGATGTCCTTGGGAACACTTATGTCACTGCTTACTATAGCCACGGATTAAGTTCATGTCTAAAGAGATTTTTAGCATCTTATTACTTAACTGCTTATAACTTGATTTCATTAAAATAAATGTCCTTACTCCCTTCCTCTATTCCCCCATTACAGCAAATCCTTTGTAACCAATCAGGTCACTCTTACTAATATGCAGGACCAACCAATCAGGTCACTCTTAGTAATATACAGGAACAGCCAATCAAGTCACTCTTAGTAATATACAGTACCAGCCAATCAAGTCATTCTTAGTAATATACAGGACCCCGATGACCCGAGGCTCTGTGTTGCTCTAAAATGAACTTATCTGCCTTGGCCCCATGTAAGAAAGTAAACCTCATACTTGCGATTCCTTTAAAGCTCGTTGATTGCCTAGGCAGCTTTAGGGATGTATTTTCTTGACCAGCACCTATCTCAAACTGCTTTGACTTGTTCACACAACTGTTGGCCATACACTCCTTACAGTGAGTCTCGGCAATGGCCTCTTTCCCAAAAGACTCTGTGGACCGATCACCTGCTCTTTACTAGTTACTTTTCTGTGGCTGGCATGAGACTGTAAACAAGCCAGCTTGTCAGACGAAGAGGTTACTTGGGCTTTTGGTTCCATTAGGAGTCCCATCGTGGCATCAGACAGGCATGGCACAGGAATTTGAGTGTTCACATCCTCATCTGTGAGCTTGAAGCAGAGGGCAAAGTAGAAATTAGGAGAAGCTGTGAATTCTCACATCCTGCCCTCAGTGACCTTCTTCCTCCAATGAGGCTGCATCATCTCTACAAACAGCATCACCAACTAGGATTCAGATGTTAGAGCCTATGGGGAACACTTCTCATTCAAACCACCACAGGGCAGTGTAGCACACAACTGTTTTTTGGAGCTTGATTTACCCACTTTTGTAGCTATTCAAGGTAAACTGGTGACCCAGCAACATTACTTATATCAGTGCACTGGGATGTGTGTGTGTATGTGCGTGCATGCATGCATGTGTATGTGTGTGTGTGCATGTGATATTGGTGGTGTCTATATGCAACAGCATGTGTGTAGAGTAGAGCTTAGCAGACAACTTTTGGATGTTGCTTCTCTCTACTCTGAACTTTGCCAGTCCAGCCATGTCACACGCTGCAACAATGTTTTTTCCAGATGCCTTTCCATCTCCTCTCTCCACCTTCAGCATAGATCATGGATTTGCTGTTATGGCCCACTCCTGTGCAATTGTCAAATTTTGTATATCAAATGTTAGTGTCCCTTGGAAAACCATGACACCATCTGAACACAGTGGGTGAGAGCTTTGTCACGCTCAGTATAACCAGAGCTTGGAGTCAGTGCTACTTCAGTGCCTCATCTTTGAAACCAGCCAGAGGCAGCTCACTGGATGCCCTCCTGCAGTTTTCTGCTTGACTTGCAATGCTTGACAGCCTTCTGCAGAGATAACACGTTTTACTGACAGCTTTCAGCTTGGAATCACCAGTGAAAGGTTTCAGCAGTGTGCAGGGTTCACTCAGTGTAAGTTGATTCATGACCTTGGCCTTCCCAAAGCTGATTAGCAATCTCTGTCATCCTGCTGACTTCCTAGAATGATGTGATGCCTGTTGCTCAGAGCGTGAGCTCCTGGTTTTGGAGCACAGCCAGTAGCACGTGGATACATCTGTCTGCCGTGCAGAAGTGAGGTGCTAGGGAGAAGCAGGATGCAATCCCTTGTACTTCTTAGACTCCCTGTATTACTGTGGAATTTGCGGGAGAGGAGATGGTGGCCCTTGAATTCACTAAGATGATGGCGGGGGTTGGGCGGCATGTTTCGAGTGACAGCCACTACCTGACATATTAGATCTTAAAAGTTTCCACATACAGTATTTTAGAAACTTCGGTACTGAAACCAACTTGTATTCTTTTTAAATGATAAACCCTAGATTCTTTTCATTACGTTGATGTAAAAAATACAGGTTTGCTAGTATTTTGGAGAAATATCCACGCCCTGAGGGTTCTGTTTGGATCATATCCATTCATATAATTTATGTGAACTCACTACGCATCAGCTCAGAGTCCTTTATACCTGCTTAGCGTGAGTTGCTAATTTCCACTGAATAGCACTGAGACATAACCTGGAGCCTTCAAGTTCTTTGGGGATGTTTTTGCATACATATTGTGAGTTTTGAAACATTCTGGGGGGATATTATCTTTACTTGTTTCTTAAAACTAGATGTGAATCTATAATTACCAGAAAAATTATGTTTATTCTTTTAAAAATTCATACTAGATAAGCCCTGTGGTCTGTTGTTGCTGTCGTCATATCTATCTTTCATACTTAGAAAATGAAAACAATATTCTCTGTCTCAAATCATTAATTTTTCTCCATAATGCTAGTGATGTAACCCAGCTCTTTGTGCATTGCTAGGCAGGCTTTCTCCCACTGTGTTATATCACTTGCCTACAAAACATTTTTAAGCCTATTTTTTTCTTCTGTAGAAGTATTTTTACAAAGCTCATATTTCCAGAAAGTAAATCCGAGATGTATTCCCCATCCGTAGAGATCTGAGGTCACCTATCTGTAAAATAGAATGACTCCTGATACTGAAAAATGAATATAGAAAGCTAATATTTAACACTTCCTGTTACATGGAGACAGTGGTTTCTTGTAAAACAGTCTTGGTCTTTGGATCTGTCTTTGCTCCTGAGAGCACTGTGTGTGCGCGCGCGCGCGCGCGTGTGTGTGTGTGTGTGTCCCATCCTGTAAATCATAGGGAGGCTTGGTTGCATCGTGCCCACTCTGACAGGTCATCTACAATACCCTGATTACACAAATGGGCCCTCTCTGTCTCTTCCCCAGGAGATGTGACTGTCTGATTTACAGTTCTCCTGCCCAGCTACCCAGTGTCATCCTCTTTCTTTGATTTGCATGGGATCAAAAGACAATGTTCTATAATAAGACTGCAGTGTAATCTTACTGTCCCGGCATTAATGTCTAGCAAAGTGATTGAGTTTAAAGCTCCCATGGGTTTCAGACACACACTAATAAGTCTTCTCCTCCTGTGATTTTTAACTATTAGAGACTTCTACATTGTTTTGAACCAGTAGTTTTTCAGTACTGCCCCTGGAACACATAGTAAACATGTTTGCCATAGACCATAATTCTTCTATTTTCCCATTGCATGTATTTTTTTTTCTCTCTGCCTATATGTTTTTCCTACATCTGAAGATACCATTGCACTTATTGTGGTCATCTTCGAGTAATGGTTATAAAGGGCTGGAGAGTTGGCTCAACAGTTAAAAGCACCAACTGCTCTTGCAGAGGGCCCAGATTTGCTTCCCATAACCCCTTGGTAGCTCACACCATCTGTACTGCAGGAAATCCATCACCCTCTCTGGTTTCTGCAGGCACCAGCCACAAGCATGGTGCACATGCGTGCATGCAAGCAAACCCTCACAGACATAAAATAAAAAGATCATTTTATGTTAATAAAAATATTGACGGCATTTGTAGACTCATAGTTCACATCAACTAATAAAAAGAGTCAGAGACCATTCTGTTTACTTGAGTTTTCCTGACCTGGGGATTTTAATAGTAGAGCTGTATTATAAGAACTGTAGACTTAAGAACACACTAATTGCTCACTGGTCTACAGAGAAAACCAGGTCCTTATCCTTTTACTTCATTCTGCCTGACTGCATGACTTACAACTGCAGCTCCCTGCAAGCCTCCTGGAGCGTCCCCTCAAATGACTCTCCCGTACTGAGCTATGTACCTGTTCACTACAGAGTATACCTTAGATGTTGGCTCTATGTATCCTGAAGAATCGCTGTTCTTGCTTTGCTTTGGGGCAGACCTTGAGCTTAGAACCCAAAGAAAGACCTTCAGTGACTGCTGCGGTGTGCCTGGACCTAGACTTCCAGGTCATCAAAAACAGTGAATTTGAAGTCCCAATATATCTCCCCCTGCACTTTTTCTGTTTTGATTTGTTCATTATCCATCTTAGCATTTGGTCCATGTGAGCAGAAAGTCCTAGAAAATTCACTCACGTGAATGCTCCTTTCTTTATTCCTTCCTTCCTTCCTTCCTTCCTTCCTTCCTTCCTTCCTTCCTTCCTTCCTTCCTTCCTTCCTTCTTTCCTTCTATTCTCCCTCCCTCCCTCCCTCCTTCCCTCCCTTTCTTCCTCCCTCCCTCCCTCCCTTCTTTGCCTGTTCCACTGTCTTTGTCAATTCTGCCTTCTGTCACAACACATTGAGCAGCGAGTAGCTCACCCATTTCTCACAGACATCAGAACCAGAAGCCCAAAATTCAGACGTTTGTGATTACAGTCCGGGCCAGGACTTTTTTTTTATCGTTCCAAGAGGGTCTACTCTCACTGTGTCCTCTCCTGGGTGGGAGGGCAAAGAGTCTCTCTCTGCATACTTCAGAGGGTGCTCATTGCATGCATGAAAACTCCAACATCGTGACTCCTTCCAAAGGCTTCACCATCTAACAAAGGACCCTGGGAATGGGACTTTCAATGCCCCAGGCTTAGGTCCTCGCAGACTTTTCTGTGCTTTAATGGTTGCTTCCAGTGTTGCAATGTTTACTTGCAGACTCCCTCATCCCTGCCTTACCAACATTTAGGTGTTTCTCCTGTTGTTTTCATTTGTTCTTGTAGTATTCTTCACTTAGTCTTCTTCTTTAACTTTGATAATTTTATTTTCATTAAATAAGGTGATTTTTTTCAAAGAAAGCTTTGTATCCAAATCATAAATGGAAACCCCAGAGGTTCAAAACAGAATCTCTGTTTAAATTAAGTCTGTAATCCATGAAAATAAATCAAAGGTTCCTGTGTTATTAAGTTCTAGTTTAATATTTCCTCTTGAAACAAAGAGTGAAGTGAAACAGTAACGGATTTTCTTTTCAAAGAAAAAGGAAGAATTGAAATAATTTGTATGAGAAAGTGTCTTTTTTCCGTCTGTGTTGAAATGAATGAAAAGGGATAGTTCAGTCCTTCAGTTCACCTCCCAGGACTGACGTAGGCCTGCTTAGCTTTAGGTTTCAGTTCTGTCTTGTGTGTTTAGCTGGTTATTGAACCCATGCCTTGAGCATGCTAAAAAGGGCTCTACCACTGAGCCCACTTTGAAGCCTGAATCAAGCTCTTTGGGAACATTTAGCATCACAATTACGTTTCCACAGCTTTCTTTCTGGACCTCACAGGCTTTTGACCCAGATTTCTGCAGTGATTGACGGTAGTCACCATTGCCATCTGCATGCAGGGTTCCTGGCACTGTACATGGTGCTTTGGGAAAGTGGTCCCCTTCAGCCTCACCGGGCTGATACTGTTACTATAACGTTGTGAACAGTGAGGGAAACTGAGGCACAGAGAATTTGGGAACTTCCTCGAGGTCCTACCTCTCTGTCATAAGACTCTTTGTGAAACTCTTTTTATCCCTATTTCAAATTCCTGCTGCCATTCATCATTGGCCCTTAGGAAAAAAGCTGTCACAAGCTAGGTGGAGAGCTTTCTCTTCTTTGTCTAATAAAATGTAAACAAAACATAAGCTGGCTTTGGAGGGCTGTGTATGCACGGGCATGCTGTGTGTCTGGTGAGAGATTCCATAAAATGAAAATGGAGATTAATGTTTCATATACATAGTTCCCTAATTATACCTTTAATTATTCATGTAAAACAAGTAAAATGACCCCTGACAGAGACATAAATGATTTAGGTAGAATCAAATATTCATGAGATGATGCTGAGTCCCTGGGTGTGTCCTAAAAGATAACACTCAAATCTTTGGTTCTGTCCATCTTAACCAAAAGCGTGTCTGTGGAATTCCTAGCAGGCTGAGAATAAGCCATACTATTTAAGACCCTGCCAGCCACATGCCTGGACACTGCTGGACACAGGCCTGTATGTTCTGGTACTGGCCTGAAACACACATGGAGATGTGGAACACATTAAGAGGCTTTTTATAATAGCTCTTTACCCATCAATTAATACCTCAAAATAATGTGCTCAACATTGTCAGGGTGTTCTGTGTAGCATGGATTAGTTGAAGCAAGAAGGCACTCCAAGATGAAATTTATGGCCCATGTGGTAGCAGGAAGGTCCAGCCTGTCTGAAAGTCTTAACCCCAAACAGCCTTACAAACGTGTTTTTATTGATTGTTACACAAAGTTGCTTTTTGGGCAACGTTATTCCTCCTACCAAGGTCCTATCTAATCCATATGTATTTCTAAAGGAACGCATCACAGGCCCTCATGACTTCAGTCCTTTATTATGTATCGTTTGCAATACACAATAATTTAAGATACTCAGGTGTTCCAGAGGCATTTTGTGCCCAAAGTCATGGAAGGCTGCAAAGCCTCTTCAGCAAAACAGTTCTACAAATCACAGAAAGCAGTCGCTGTTTCCTGCAAAGATTCTTCCCTGTTTACTGCAGTGATTCTTCAACGTCAGAGTCCTTCTGGAAAGCAGCCTTTCAGTCTAATGTTTACCCCAGATACAGGGACTCTGCTAAGTTCCTACAACACAGCTTCATAATAATTTTGATAATATTTTTCCACTTTGTGACAGAACATGTGCCCCTTTTAATGTTTTTTAAGTAGATAACGCAAACAGGATCTAGAGAAATGTCTTGGGTCTACATGTTTGCCTCACAAGTATGGGCATCCGATTTTGGATCCCAGCACCTATATAAAGCCCAAGTGAGATGGTGCCTTCTTTCAATCTCAGTGCTGGGAGACAGAGACAAGAGGACTCAGGGCTCACTGGCCTTCTAGCCTAGCCAATTCAGTTAGCTCCAGGTTCAGTGAGAGGGTCCATCCCATCAAATAAAAAGAGCTATTAAGGACAATATCCAACTTGGACCTTTGTCTTTTATACTCATGTATGTGTATACCCATGTACACATACGCTCACAGGAAACAAACGCATACACACACACGCACTCAAAAGAAGGATACTTAGTGATACTTAACAATTACATTAAGTTCAAATTTCAGTGTGATTAAATAGCATGTTTGTGCAATATAGTTGCGTTTGTTCATTCCCATATGGTCCCTGTAAACTGCCACCAAATTTCCATCGGGGACTCAGTGCTCTGCAAAGCCTAAAATATTTACTAGTCGCCATTAAAGGAAAAAGTGTGCCAACCTCTATTCTAAAGCATACCCCAAGCAAGGCAATGCTGGAACAATGCCATCGTTTGTTTAATTGGCACAAGAAATGCTTGCTTTTAAACTTCATTTTATACTTTAATGCATTGTCCCGCTAATTGAACATTTACTGTGTATTTTTCAAAAGTTGGTGAACAAGTGCCTTTTGAAAGCAATAATAGGGGGATTTATGTGATCAGGGCTCCTTCTCTTGCTTTTAATGCTTCCTTTCCATAGCAAAGCACCGAAACTAATTGCCCTGTTTCAGAAATGGGTCATTAGTCTAGTCCCTATCTTTTATGTGGACCTAATTTTCATGCAGGATTCCTGCGTGAGGCTCTGACTGGGATCGCTTTCGGAAGAAGAGACAATGAGCACCTGAGTGCCTTCCCATGGCTTACACAGGCTTGCCTTTTGGTCCTAAGCCAGTCAGTGTATCTGTTGGCAACTTCCATGTATTTAGCAGCCAATAAGAATTTGTTAAATGAATGAATGAATCAGCTTTTGGAGGGTGGAGGAAGAGAGAGAAAAGATAGCAGTTTTAAAGCTGAGACTGTTTTGTATACTTTTAAATAATCCCATTCCCTTTGGGAAAACTAAAGTTTGTGGGAATAGAATCCATATGATTCTTGAGTTCTTGTTGCTGGGGTTCGAGAAAGAAAAGTATATTTTTAATATTTAGGATTTTCATTGGTCGAGGTTTTTATGTTGTGGACGCTGTCGTTTGTTGTCATCAACTGAACGTAATTTCCTTATGCTTGGAAGGCAGTACAGGAAATAGAATTAGGGGCCAGTGTTTTAGTGAAATGCTAATGACCATATTGTGTCCTTCCTTGTTGAGCTGGTATGTAACCCTAAAGACCGCTATCCACAGCTCTGACTATCCACACACTGTTGCTGCCATACTATGGGACCAGCCTCCAAAAACCTTTTCCCTCCTCTCCTGCCTGAGGATTGTTTATTTTGTTTTGTTTTTTGATCAAAGAAGCATGCCTGTCACCAGTGACATATCGTATGTTTCTTATTTGATTTTAGACCTTGAATCCTAGGGCAGCCTCACGAGTCAGTGATTCAGCTGTGTTTTGCTTTCTATAAACATCTCTGTTTTTTCCTTTCTGTCAAATGGAGAAGAGATTCTGCGACCTCTCCCTGTTTAGTTGCTACCACTGAGAACTGTTGGGTTAGCCCTTTGCCTAGGAAGATAGATGCAAGCAAATTTCTGTCTACCTCTTTCAAGGACATCAGTGACAAACTAGAATACATGCTCACTAGAGTCCCAATTGGGCAATTGATGCATTTATTAGATGTATTATCAAAGCATGGAAGATGGACCACTTGGAGGGATGTGGGTGACCCCCAAAAGTATGGATGCTGACCTCCTCATAGTCGTGCATACGTATAGTTCCCACTTTAGCTAATCTTCCATTTACTATGCTTCAGCACCCCTTTCAACCAGGGAGCCATGTGTCATTAGGGCAGAATGACATATAGTTAGCTGGGCTCAAAAGCAATCGGCTGGGTTTATAGGAGCAGGTCTCGTGATGGCTGATGGCGCTTCTTCTGTGAGGGAACCCCATGGCCCGCAAACCCAATCCCCACAGCTCTTCTGATGAAGGTGATTGATGGCTGTTAATGCTCAAAGTAGAGCACCACACAAGAAAGTGGTTCAGGAGCGCTCCGTTGCCGCAATGCCTTTGTTTACTCAAGCTGGTGGTTTTGAATCATCTTATAGTGTGGGGAAGTCCTTCACACCATGGTAAGTCATGAACTCGACTGAAGCAGTAGATTGACCAGTGGTTTGAAACTCACTCTCTTTTTCTTCTCTCTCTCTCTTCCTGATTGACAGTTGCCATCCTTCTGAAAGATGATTATTTCGTGAGTGGCGCTGGTCTGCCTGGCAGGTTCAAAGCTGAGAAGGTGGAGTTTCACTGGGGCCACAGCAATGGCTCTGCTGGCTCAGAGCACAGTGTCAACGGCCGGAGGTTTCCTGTGGAGGTAAGAGAACTGCTGGCTGCTGTGTCCTTACTTTGGTCATTCTGCAGGTTAAATGGACATTCCCTGCTTTCCTTTCTCAGGAAACCGTGTCTAGATCATGGCAAAGGGCTCCCCACGAGACTCAGCTTTGCGCAAGAGGAGAGTCATAAAGATTCCATGGACACAGTAACTTTAGCCTGCTCAGTGATGTCCGCCATTTTTTCCCCTTTTGACATAGTTTCTCTTCTCTATCCATTTCCCAAGCCCTCTTTTCTGAAGGTGACATTTCCTGTGATGCATAGAAGACTTTGCTGTCACTCTTTAGAAAATGGCAAGGCTGGTGATGTGAAAAGGACTCTCAGAAGCCTCTCTGAGTTGTCAACTTCTTTGAAGGGTTTGTTTTGTGTTGGTCCCTGCCAGCTCTTGGGACAGAGGATGTGACCATTGATGGCATGAACCTCTGTCATCTTTTGTGAGGTCCCATGGTGACACTGCTTCATTCCTCAGTCATTTTGAGTCCATCTTTTCGTAGATCCAGGCTAGTGACCAAAAGGCCATGGTTCAGATGTATCGAGTTGAAAATGAAGTCCTGTAATAACCAACCTCTTTATCAATGTCACCTGGTACATCACGTGTGTTGTGGGCCTTATTTTGCTTTCTTCACGTGTTTGAACTTTATTCTGTTAGGGTACCTGTTCCGATTGGTTTGTTCCGCATATGCTAAGCCTGACAGGTTTGTGGCAGATCTCAGTAGATGTGGCGGTAGTCTGTTTATATAAAACAGGGAATCACTGTAGAATGCTGGAATGTTTTGATCCTAGTAACCAGATGGCAGAGTATCATTTTCAGCTCTCAATGTTTCTCAGTTTGCCTCCTGTTTGATAGTCTGATAAATATTTGAGACCCTCTTCATAATGAAAATACATGTATTTCACATGTATATGTGTGACTTATAAAGTGTTAGGTATATTACCTAGCTCCTCAAGCCTGTTTATTAACCTTCTAGGAAGACTTGACCCTTGTGTAAGAACTTGTGCACATCGAGAAAGGCATGGATATCTCCTCCATGGAGATGCTTTTGAGGATAAATGGGACAGTGCATTCAACACCAGCTTTTCTTACTGTATTCTCACAGCATAGACCACTTTAGATCCCAGAATGTGTGAAACTTCCACCCCAACGGTGTGCGAACAGTTCTGCTGGCTCCTCTTGGCGTCTGTTCCTTTCCCTCTGTGTGGAGATTCTGCAGATCCTACAGAAAGCCTCGCTCCTACCAGGCCACCCCGACTTCAGTCACAAGTTAATTTTCTAGAATAGCTCATAGAATTTAGGGAAACAGTTACATTTCACTAGTTTGTTGCAAATGATATTTCGAATGTTCTAGAGCAATCTGTTAGAGAAAAAAATATTGAGTGGGTCTGGTATGATCCTGGACATGGGAACTTCTGATGTCACCATGAATGAGTTCTTACTCAACCTTCCTGTGTGCCCCCTCCTTTCCCATTTTCCAGAGATCCCCTATTCCCGTGCCTATGAAGCGTTGTTTGCAGATTTCATTGAAGTGTGAACAACACTATAGAAGCATGTACAAAAATGTCTGAGCTAGTGCCAATGGCTTAAGCAGGACATGCCAGCCAGACCTGTTTCTTCACATTCTTCTTGGGCCGGCTGTACCATTTTTATTCCTGGACAGAGACCAGATCCTCCTTGTGCGAAGGTTACTTATCCTGTCAGACAAGGGAACACTTTCCTTAAGGGCAGTTCCAAGACACAGTGTCTGGCAGAATGGTGTTTTCAGACTGGCCTTGTAGGAGGATTCTCATTTCTTTTCTCTAGAGAAGCATTCTTTGGTTCGTTGGAAGACCAGAAGCCAAGAACTGTGGATAGAACATACACATGCATGGATGCATGGATGTACACATCCATGCACACACTCACGTGTATCACTATGTCATCTGCACTGACACATAGACTCCCCTTGAGACAACAGAGATAGCTACTCTGAGAAGATGCTTTGTGTTTTCTCTCGTTTGTTTAATTTGCAGCACCCACCTCTGTCCTGTGTGCCCTTGCCTGTGGGACTTCCTCTCCTGGTCATGTGAATTATGCGATTCTGAGTACAGTTTTGACTTAATGGGCCTCCTACCCTGTTCATGGCATGAGTCATCTCTTAGAATTACTAGTTTTTTGTTTTTTTGTTTTTTTTAAATACATGGCAAACTTGCTTCCTAGAATCAAACCTAACATGGTGTTTCTAAGTGTGGGCTTTCCCTTCTGGTCTTGTCTTGTTTGCCGTTCCCCGTCCTCCATCTGCTTCCCATGGGCACTGGGAGTTGAGGTGATTTGTGTCCTGCCAGCTTTGCTCTGAAGCCTCTTTGTCCCTAAATTTGGTTGCCATTCAATTGGCTCATGGCTCATTGGCTCATGCTCGAAAGTTTAAAAACTTAATCTGGCTTGAGAAAGCATGACTCTGGAGCAGGAAGGGAGACTTGTGTGCCTCCTCTGCAGTCACACCTTCTAGTGCCAGAACAGGTCCTGCTGCTCACACATGGTTCTAGATCAGTGTGCAGCTCGTCTGTAGTCACACCCTCTAGTGCCAGTACAGGCCCTGCTGCTCATACTTGGTTCTAGATCAGTGTGCAGCTCACCTGTAGTCATATCCTCTGGTGCCAGTACAGGCCCTCCTGCCAACACTTGGTTCTAGATCAGTGTGCAGCTCACCTGTAGTCACACCCTCTAGTGCCAGTACAGGCCCTCCCGCTCACACTTGGTTCTAGATCAGTGTGCAGCTCGTCTGTAGTCACACCCTCTAGTGCCAGAACAGGCCCTCCTGCCAACACTTGGTTCTAGATCAGTGTGCAGCTCACCTGTAGTCATATCCTCTGGTGCCAGTACAGGCTCTCCCGCTCACACTTGGTTCTAGATCAGTGTGCAGTTCGTCTGTAGTCACACCCTCTGGTGCCAGTACAGGCTCTCCCGCTCACACTTGGTTCTAGATCAGTGTGCAGTTCGTCTGTAGTCACACCCTCTGGTGCCAGAACAGGCCCTGCTGCCAACACTTGGTTCTAGATCAGTGTGCAGCACAGACCTACATTTTTCTTTGGAAGTCTTAAGAATTTTGAGAACCATTTAATCTTCCCATTACTTCAAGAGTGCCATCGATTGCTGAAGGAATAAGCTATGGTACATCTGATGCTCAGACTTGTGCTCAAGTGACTTGGGCTCTTCGCTTTTGAGTGGCATCAGGTCATAAGCTATTAACAGGGTTCCTCATGCCCAACTGGCTCATATCTTGATTTCATAAATTGTGATAACATGTTGATGTTCTTAGTGGTATATTGGAGGTACTTAAATTGCAGCGATTAAAGGCAATTGGATCCAATTTAAGTGTAAAATATGCACGGGAAAGTTGCTCACTTGTGTCTCAAATGTGTCTGTAAATTTGGTGGTAGCTTGCCTTCCTCAAGCTCATTATTGACACTCACTCTGCCTGGTGTTTTCCTGCTGTTGGGACATCAGAGTCAGCTCACTTCCTTCCGCACTGAGTGAGAAAATGTGAATGTGTCTGTTCCTGGGTATAGAATGAGAAGAACATTTATTGTAGGCTTGAGGGTGTAAACAGCCAGAGGCATCTGGAAGAGTCCAGTCTGAACATGGCCAGCAGATCTTGGGAGTGAGAGAAATAGAGAGAGGGAAAGAGGGAGGGAGGAAAGAAGGAAGGAAAGAGGACTGGAGGGGGACCAGAAGCCAAGGCATCAGCCACGAGACCAGAAGAAAAAGAGACCAAAAAAGCATGTGGATCAAGAAGACACCAAGCCAAAATGGCTGAGTTATATATGGGTGGAAGACAGAACCCCAGCAGAACCTAGAAGAGGAGAGGTGGGGGGGAGGGGTGAGACATGCAGAGTGGAGATACAGGTACTGAATGATTTTGGGGAGCTAGCCATTGTTTGCTTTGATGTGTTAATAGTCACCCCAGTCAGCCATTTGTTTAAGCTTTCCCTGAGATCAAGTAAAGTTTCCAGTATTGTGGAAAATTTGATCTACAACTGGGGTATCATTTTTGTGTGTGCCATGTATCAGGTGACAAAATGTTACTGGAACTAGGTCAGAGCTTGGTTCCTGGCATGCCTAGTAAGTCCTCAAATGACCCGTTCAGCCAATTTTACTCAATGTCGCAGACTGGGAAGGAGAACAGAGAGGCCCGTTGAATGGTCAAGTCCATTATCAGGGTACTGATATGAGGTCTGTGTTTCAGTCAGGCAACAAAGTGCTGCTCCTAACGAAGCTGTCCTGGTTCAGGCGTGGCCCTACCCCTCGCCACTGTTGTCTGGCTTCAGTTTCTCTTTCTAGGCAACTGTGGAAATGCCTTTCAGGGAGGTATCGTAGAGATGGCTCAGTTGGTATAGTGCTTGGAACCTGAGTTCGGCACCTAGGACCCAGGTGATAAGGCTAGGTATCACGGTGGCCTGCGCTTGGAACATCAGTGCTAGGGTTGCAGAATCTGGTACATCCCTGGTGATCTTGTCTAGCCAGTTGCCAGTAACTGGTAAGTTCCAAGCCAATGAGAGACCCTGTGTCATAAAACAAGGTGATTAGTTCCTGAGCAGTGACACCTTTGTTTGTCTGGCCTCTATATGTATGTCTATGTATCTGCGGGCACACACACATATAGGTGCTGAGAAATCTTGTTTTTGGGAAATAGACTCCCTGTCCAGGGCTTGCAGCCTTTTCCTTCTCCTAGTGTGTGGTTTTTGAGGAAATTCCAGCATGAGGGAGAGCATCGTTTTAATAATCTGATAACGAAAGGGAGTTATGTTTAAGGTCTATTGGAGTACCTTTGTTTCTGCCAGTGTTGAAGATTACGCTGAGGTTGGTAGAATGGACCCATCCCCATCCCCACTCCCTATGACCCCTGCCAGAATACATCCGTCATCGTCTCTGGACAATTTGGCCACCATCACTGTTGTTGGCAGTGTATTCTACTAGCTTCTAGTTGATTGGGGACAGGATACTTGTAATGTACCAGCGTATGTGACAACCGTTTGTACCAGAAGCCATTCAGCCCACAGATGTCACGAGTGTCACACGTGTTAACCACTAGTGCAGCAAAAGTGCGCACTGGCGGAATTAGCCCGCCCGTCATGTTGGCATCCCTGTAAACATGTCTGAACACTGAGGGCTTGCTTCTGGTGTTGATTTAAAAAGTGATGTACCTTGCTTCTTGAAATGCAGCCTAGCCCTGGCAATTTCACCAACTCCTCCGGGCTTCCACCCTGCAGGCAGAATTTCAAGCATTGTCCCCTCAGAACTTGGTCCCACTCCCTGAGGGTAAACTGTAACAAAGCCAGGCTTGTAGATTTTGTTCCCTCCCATGGGTTCTTTAAGGTTAGCTATGACTTTTTTGGCATGCACAGTTTAGGCCTGTCTCTATTTTCCTGGCCAAAATTCTGGATTTAGTCTCATAGTATCCCTACTTAAAAACATCAAATCTAATAGTTAACTATAAAGTCATTATGCAATCCAGTGTTCTTCAAAAGCCAGCTCTTTTTTTCTGTTCCCTCCCTCCCTCCCTCCCTCCTTCCCTCTCTCCCTCTTTCCCACAGTTAAACTTAGAAAAGCAAATGGGTGTGACTGCCATGTTCTGTTGGGGACAGGTAACAGACCCATCAAGTTTTCTCTGTCCCCTTTCAGCAGCTTCCCTGCTAACTGAAGATGTTCTGCCTTCAGGATGCTAAGGACACACAAGTAAAGCAGGAAGGCACAGTCCCAGCCTGCCAGTTGTCTGTGCTCTGCAGTGGATGCCGAAAGTGAACAATTACAGAGCTGGCGGAGTCCCTTCAGCTGTCATAGATGGACTCGGAAGCAGAGGGGCACTGTGCCAGGGGACAAAGGAGCTTGGTAGAGATAATGATGTTGAGAAAGATAAAAGCGATGGATTTGAGCCTTTTTTTTAGAACAGAACTATGCAAAGGTCCTGAGATTGGCGACCTTCTGTAAGGCCAGCACATATTTTAGTAGACAGAGGGGTGCAGTTGTCTGTCACAGAATTTCAAATACTCCAGTGAATGAGACAGTCGTGTTAGAGTGGCCGGTTCTTTTTAGGCTACTTCCTGTTGTCAGCACCACCACCATTCTCTCGACAATGTCTCTTTTCCTACTTTCTTTGGCCTGTGGTTGGTCTTGTAATGAACACTGCCTAACACGCAGATAGGAGTTGCATCACACCGCGTTTCCAATAATAACAGAAGTTGGAGTGAATTCAAAGGAAAACCTCCAGATAGAACCTCTGAGAGCTCCATTAAAGTGGAGGTTCATTGCGCACTGTTGTCTACGGTAATTAAAATCGTATTCATTACAATAAGAGTTTGCAGGAGTTGTTGATTCAGATATACTGTGCTTTATGAGTTGAAGTCTTCAATAAGTTTAAATGATCCAGATTGATCGTCTGCCGCCTTTCCAGCTAGACTCACAGCTGGTTCGTTTCAGCTCTGGTTAGAGCATCTTGGCAAGTAGGGAGAAGCGAAGGCGGTCTTCTCCATGCATCCCATGTACACATTACTGTATGGTCCAGGCTGTCAATTCCTTATCTCCGACTCTGGAGGACAAATGTTTTAGAATCTCCAGTCATTTTTCGAAAGGTTCTAGTTTGTGTGTGGGGACATGTGTGTGCGTGCGTGCGTGTATGTGTGTGTGTGTGTGCTACAGTTGATTCTCATATCACGGAAGCTGCCCCTGAATGAAATGCACATATTAAATGGAAATATATGTTCTATAAATACTTTCATGTTTCCTCAATCAGGTTTCATCACCAAGTAAGTTTTCTACAAAATAAAAATAACCGTAAAATTCTTTTTGCTCTCCGAGAGATGTCTAAGACTGTTCTGTGGTTCTTGTGCCCCCATGTCCGACTTCAGCGTTTTATAGCAGAATCCCAGGTCACTGGAGCCCTGACCCAGTATGTTGATCATCTTTCTGCTGGAAGGCTAGATGTATTTTGTTGCTCTCCTGATATTTTTGTTTGTTTGTTTGTTTTTTACGGTGTTTACGGTGCTATGAACATTCGTGGTCAAGATGAGGGACTGTCTAGGGAACAAGAAACGGTCCATCTTGGCTGACTTCATTTGGTGCTCGCTTCCCCCAGATTCTGTTTGGACTTGTTATCTGTCATTCCCCACCTGTGCTCCAGGGAAGACCTATGTGCCTGTCTGCCCATATAGAGGCAAACCAGCAACTTCCCGTGGATGGAACGTATCTTGCTTCTGCTTGGGAATACCTCTGTCACCACCTGGCTGGACAGTGTGTTGCCATGATCCTAGGTCCTGGCTCATGGGATTCATCTTTGCTTTCCTTCTGCTAAGTCGGAGCACCACTGACCCATAGCATCACCCTCTCTATCCGCTGCATGCATGGCAGCATCTTCACAGCTCATTTATAGGTCAAAGCATCTGGGTATCTTGGTCTACTTTGATCTCTGATCTTCACAGCTTGATAGCTATGGTCTTAATGTTAGGCCCTTCTTTTCTGCATTCTGTTGAGAATAACTTTAGACATAGGCATGCCTTTCTGAAGATTTATGTCATATGCTAGTGTGTTAAGGGATTTGAAACATCTTCCACCTTAAAAAAATAAAGCTTTTCATGTATGTATGTATGAAAATGCCAGTCATGCCCACCACTTTATATAATGTAACAATAAATAACACATGGAAAAATCTGTTCAGCTTTTTTAGCATAATATCTTTTCAAAATTTGTCTTGACATTTGTGTGTGTGTATGCACATGAGTATTTGTGTGTGAATGCATGCGCATGTGTGAAGTACATGTAGACCTCAGAAGGCAACTTGCAGGAGTACCATGCAGTGCTGTTTCCAGGTTGTCAGGCTTGGCCAAGGCAAGTGGCTGTGCCCTTGAGCCATCTCACCGGCCCCTACAAAATAAGTTTATATGAAGATTACCCTTCTCCTTTATTTGTGTGGTGGTATTCCCTTCCTTTTGGAAATGCAGAATTAGATGTTTCCCCTCTTCTGGTTGACTTCTTCAGATGGGATACTGTTCAAATGTCTTCAGGGGATTCAAGGAGTGTTTTGACTTTTCTGTTATCTTGAAAATTATTCTGGGCTCTTGGCTTATTCAGAACTGACAAGTACAGTCTTTATGACGTGATAGCATCTTGATTGGTCACCAAAGAGAACTTCCCTTAGAGGAGACTGAGACATACTCTCTTGAAAATAATGCCATCTCTCACCTTTTCTTTTCATTCTTTTATACACAGTGAAACAAACTCTCTTCAGAGTCCTTTGTCTGCTTGCCCTATGTGGCCTGTCTCTGTCTGGAATGTTGAAGGTCCTGGGGTGCTGCTCCTGAAGTAGATGCTAACATCGGTGCAGTGAAGACTCCATCTTAGTCTACTGTTCTCTTGGGCTGTATGTCTTATGTAGGAGTATGCTCAGTGGATCAGTTAATGCCAGGTTCTTACGAAGCCAGAGAGCAGTTTCTAGGAGGGAGAGCAGTGTTGTCTCTGTATGTATCCTTAGGTGTGGACTTGACTGAGGGATGTTGGATTGTGTATCAGCCACCTTTGGCTTGCTGGTAGCTGACTCATGCTGAGATTTGCAACCAAAATGATGATGCCCCTGGAAAAACAGACCTGCTTCAATTGAAATCATACTCCAAGAAGCAGCTTGGTGATCCAAGACTTTCAGACAGCATTGGACAAGACTGGGGATGGGATTGGCTACATAGAAATCATGTAGTAGACTAAGGAGCACTATGTGTGCTAAGAAGTTTGGATCCCTATCAAGCTGTGGAGCAGTCTGATTCCACAAACCATTTTTATCCCAGAGTGCCTGAACTCATGGGAGTGGTTTGGCTCACAGAGACCCATGCTTGGGCTCTGCCTTTGGTTTTCAGGCTTTCTAATACTGCTCCCTTTAATCGGTTTTTTGTGTTGTGGTGACCCCAGCCATAAAATATTTTGTTGTTACTTCGTAACTGTAATTTTGCTGCTGATATGAATAGTAATATAGTTACCCGATGTGCAGGATATCCGATATGCAATATCTGATATGTGACCCCTGCATGACCCACGGGTTGAGAACTCTTGCTCTACCCCCAAGGCTCTGGAGTCTGGGGAGATTGGGCTATGCTTGTGTGTGTTTGATTAGTTACTTCATTGCTTTTTATACACCTTGCTTTGGGCAGGTTTTTAAAACATTCAAGAAGTAACGTTAGAATCTTTAACTACTGCTTAGTGGGTAAAAGGAAAGAGAATGGGGGGGGTTGTCAATTGCTCCCAGATAGACAGGTGGACAGGTGGTGTAGATGGCACAGGCGATGTCCGGGGTACAGTGCTGGTCAGGTGGTGTAGACAGCACAGGTGATGTCTGTGGTACTATGGTTACCAAGACTGTCCAGTTAAGTCACTGTGAGCTGAACCGCCTTAGGGTAAATGTCACATGAACTGTGCATTGCTATCCTGAATTTTTAGAGCCTGCATTAAAAGAGTTAAGAAGCAACAGGTGATTTGATTAAAACGGAACAGTTTGTTTTAGGCACATATTATTATTATTTATTATAAAAGCTAACACAATTTCATTGATTTTTAATAAAATGTTATATTTACCTTAATGTTATTCTAGTATAAAACCAACTATAGAAAGTTATGATTGAAATCCCTTGCATTCTGTTTTTAATACTAAATCTTTGAAACTCACTTTATCTTTTAAAATATCTTGTATAGGTGGGGGGCACATTGCCACGGCATATGTATAGAAATCAGAGGGCAAGTTGAGAGAGTTTGATCCTTTCATAGTGTGGGTTCCTGGACTCAAATTCAAGTCATTGAGCTTGGCAGCAAGGTTCCTTCCCCACGGAACCATCTCACTGGTTCCATTTTAAATATTACAACAGCATATTTCTGTTTGGACAAACCGCTTTTGTAGTCCACATGCCCGCTCGCCACATGCAAATTATGGCTCCTAAGTGGAAACGCGTAAACTCTTAGGTTCTCAGCCTCAGTCATGGAATTAGATCATAAGTTAGCCGGAAACCAATGGAAGTTATTCAAGAGGAGTTTTCTGTAGTAAGTAATTTGTCATTTTTCCTCTTCTAGCAAGAACAGGAAAGGTCAAAGGACATAAAATAGCAGCCGTTGTAGGCTGAACAAGTTGAAAGTTCTGATTCACAACCCAGCATTACTGGTCATAGTAGAATGTCTCCTAAAGGAATTCCCCATAGCTGCTGTAGCCACAGGGGCAAATACAGGGATTCGCATGGCGTATTGGATAACCTTATGTGTTTCACTATAGTAACCTTTTAGATTAGCAGCCATTAATTTGTCTCAAATCTCATGTACACGCTTTAACTCTACACAATTAATTATATTAAAATACTGATAGATATTTACAGTTCTTCTGTTTCATTTTGGGGTATAGCATCTTTATTACCGACTTCAACTTTAGGCATCCCAGAATTGATTTCTTCATAAGCTTTCTGATTTTTCTTTTTTTCTCTTTCACAATGTTTATTCCCAGAGCTTTGAACATTGTTCTTTTCAGAATCCTTTTCCAACCTGAAAACCTCAAATAAAGCTAGCTGGAGAGACCTTTGTGCTGTGATATGGAGGCCTCTGGCAGCCTGATCAGATGTATTGTGAGTTCAAGTCCAGAGGATTTACTGGCATGCGGCTCACACCCCGCTACACCCACTTTTATTGTGCCCTGTCAAAACTGGAGCAGAAAGGCTTCAAGCCATCTTAAATCTAAAGCCTTTAGCTAGTTCTTTAGTGCCACTTCCACTGGGAAGGGACAGTCAGGAAGATTTATAGGGAATCAAAAGAAGTCCAGTTTGAAAGTCTATTTCTTCTCACTCCTTTACGTCCCTGGCACAGGAATCCACAGCACCCCTGAATGGAACAGGAAGGACATTCTGCAGGCTTCCCAAACTGGCTTGTGTGCCTGGCAGTGTGTTCAGTGCAGACTGTGTTCTGGAAACATTTACGGGGATATACGGACACTAGCAAGGCAAGTGCGGCCAAACTCAATTATCTGTTAAAAAAAAAAAAAAGGAATTTTCTCTCTTGAATGTTTGATGATGTCTTAAAAGATAGGACTTTAAAAGTCAGGTTAATATGTGGAAGATAACTTCTACATCCCAGCTCTTACATTCGAATACCCCCCTGGCTTCTGTCTTCATTAAAGCCTGAGCGCGTCACTGGAGCATGGCTTGTGCTTCGGGGACGTTTCCCAGTTATCTTTCAGTATTTAGCATTCCAAGATCACAGGTGACTCGGAACAAAGTTTCCAGTCCTCAGCCACCCCTGTGCTTGTTTCTGCAACTTTATCTGCCTTTGTCACTCTGTTTCTTTGTCCCCATATATCAGCGGGATAAGCCTAGGGCTAGTATGCTATAACTGTGTGTGAAACACACCATATGTGTATTCCCTGGATCCTTGTCTTAACCCTCTTTATGGAAAGTGAGCTTTAGTCTAGTATATTTACAAAACTATGCAAAATGTCTCCTTCTCTTAGTCGTTTGATAAGCAGCAAATGTGTATGACATCTCAAATAGTCCAGTGCCGAAACCTGCTTGGTTTTCCTTTAACCATTTCACTGAGGACCTCCCAAATGCAGTTGCCGCTAGGACCCTGAGTATTTTTATGTCCTGTAGGGCGGGGATGGAAAGCTTTTGGGGAAATGCTTCCTGGCCCTTCAGAAGGGAGCTCTCCCCGACTCTGTGGAAGGTTTGGGTGGATGGATGGATGCACTTGAACCGTCTCCTGTTTCTAAGCTGTGGGTGGCAGATGACGTTGGTTCTTTTGGAGGCTTCACCCATCTCTCTGGAGTCCCGGTCTTGGGAATTTCACTTCACTAGGTGCTGAGATCCTAAGGCAGGGGTGCACCTAGAATAATTGCAGCGCAGCTTCTAATCTAGCACCTCTCCCCCCCAAAGAGAGTAAAGGGGGCAATGACAGGAGAAAGAATTACTCTCCCCAGGGAACCTCTAGCCTTGTAGCACAGGTGAGCCGTGAAGCTGTTGATAGGTTGTTCTCACCAAGAACAACAGTGCTACTAGACAACAGTTTAGAACGGAGCTCCTGGCCACAATGGAAAGAAAGAAACTGGAAAGTAGGTGCTCAGAGCTCCGTGAGAAGGTGAGGGTTTATTTTCAGACATGAATGCTTGAAGCAGAGGTAAGGTGTTGAGAACAGCAGTTTTAACTATATAGAGAATAAACATACCCACCTCAGGGAGACAGCATCAGTGCTCACTTGGATGATAAAGTTTGTATTTCTTGATTTTTTTTAATAGGAACAATATGAGGAAAAAAACCATGAATAACTCTCCAATCTAGCCATTAGGTCTTTTAAGGGCGAGAAGCATTTAAAATGTCTGATGATAAAGTGTTCCCATTCTGGTTTCATTACATAGTAAATGTTATATGTTGAAGAACAGCAGAGCACACAGAAGTGTCTATTAAACCTAGTATTAATAAAAGAAGGCCCCTTTGCAGGGTGGATTTGAGTTGACAGACGTGGAATATGTGGAGCTGGCTTATTCTGAAACATGTGTTCAAAATAGGCAGCACACAATTTAAGGTGAGTTGACTTAAACTTTTTAGTTCCAAGAGGGTGTAAAAATGATAGGCATTCAATATAAAGCCAGCTTCAAGTCCAAGTCTGGTCCCTGGGCAGTTGTGCAATCCAGTCCTTTCCAGGATGGACCACAGCATCCATTGTGTGTAGACAGCTGCAGCTCTGTACTTGGGAAGTGCAGCAGAGAAGCAGACGTTTGGCATCTTAGATGTAGCAAGTATATATTCTACCTGCAGTGTCTTATTAGAACAAAACCTACTATCAACAGTGGGACAACTTGAATTCACATAATGATTGGCTGAGTTTCCTCCACACATTGGCTTGTCTTCAATCCATCCGTTTCTTTTTTTAAAAGATTTATTTTTATTCTTTTCCTTTTGTATGGGCAGGTTTGCATCTGTATGTACACATATGTACAGTTGCATATGGAGCTGGAGATAGCATTTTTTTTTTATCTTTTTTGAGACAGTCTGACTGTATAGCCCAGACTGGCCTGGAATTCACTTAGTAGACCAAACTCATAGAGATCCTCCTGCCTCTATCTCCCAAGTGCTGGATTCAAGGCATACATCAACACTCTTAGCAAAAAGGCTTGTTTTTTGGGACAAGGTCTCCTACTGGGACATGGCTTGCCAATCGTGCCTGGTTGTCTGGCTGTCTTTGCTCTGGTGTGCTGGGATTCGGGGGTAAGCCACCTCTCCTGGCTTTTTCCTTAGGTTGTAGGGCTAGAGCCAGGCTCTGTTGCTCCTGCACAAGTGTTTTACTGACTGAGTTCTCTTCCCAAAGGCCTTGCTTTAAACCCTTGAACTGCATCACGTTTCTCCTTTGCTTTAAAATCTTTTCTTAGTTTCCAGCTATCATAAATACATCAGCCATCTTTCCTCACTCTCCGTGATCCTCCTTGTTAATACTCCTGTTCCCCTCCCACCTCTTGAGTGTGTCTTCACTTCCCTTTTGTTGATATTTCTCTGATTCCAGAGTCTTCTCTGCCAGCTATGTTGCCCATTCCTTACCCAACCCCTACCCCGTCCCCACCCACGAGCACAGCATCGCTTGAGCTCTCCTCTCTCAGCTCTGTTACTTGCTTTGCTGTCCCATGCTTTCAATTTCTTCGCAATACCCATCACTTTGTGAAATTACTTATTGATTGATTTGTTTACTTGTTTATGAACTCCCTCCGCCATCTGCACTGGCTGCATGTATACTTTGGGGTGCAAGGGGTCTGTTTGTTTGCCGTTAAAGCTTGGCACCACTTAAGGAACACAATCCCAAAGCAGGATAAGTAATAATACATGCTAAGAAGATGACATTTCTTTAATGTAACCTCTTCTTGTGGACATACTGGTTTGGAAAGCAAAAAAACAAAAACAAAAACAAAAAAACCCAATTCCTGAGAATGGAAACTTTTAATTTATTCATTTAAAAGATGTTTAAAGAAGCAAATCTTTCCTCTATTGTGCCTCTTATATGAAGGATGAGAACGCCCAAATAAATGAGTTGTTTTCACGTAAACACATTCATCTGCTTGCCTCCTGCTTCAAGACTTGGGGGAGGGGGTTGGTCCTGCAGCCCAGGAAATGCTCTTTTTGAGTCCTGTTCTTCCAGAGGATGGCTCTTCTATTAACAGCCATCACATCTCTGCATCAAGACAGATTGTTCCAATTAGTCAGTGAGGTTCAGATTTGTGGGAGCTGTTAATATGTACATGAGCAATTACTGTTGTAGAATTAAAGTGTGTGCCTGTGGGAATTTTAGATTGAGATTAGCAGTTTTGGAAGCTAAGGCGGAAGCCATGAAGCTGGCACGCTGCTATTCTTTGTAAGAAGATGCCCTCGCTTGGAAGGATTGGGAGGCTCCAGTTTTCTCTGCTCAGCTCCACCCTGTGTGCTCCCAGGCCATACCTTCCTTTGGATTCGCTTGGAACCAGGCCCCACACAAAGCCCTTGGGCATGTCAAATCACTAAAACCTACAGTCCATTTAAGCTCTAAGCATGTGAGAACTAAGAGAAGTGAATTTACCAGTACTGAGGATTTACAACAAAAGGAAGCAGGCATTGATTGTTTTGTATCCTAAACTCTGTCTGGCTGTGCAGTCGCTTGTGCACTTGGTTCACAAGGGTAGGAGAATTGGGATTTGAGGCTATGTCTACTTGAGGCAAACTGAAGTCATCTGAGAGGATGGAGCCTTAGTTTAGAAATTACCTCGTAAAATCAGGTTCTATGCAAACCTGTAGGGCATTTTCTTAATTAGTAATAGATGTGCTAGGGTCCAGTCCATGGTGGGTGGGGCCAACCCTGGGCAGGTGCTCCTGGGTTCTATAAGAAAGCAGGTTGAATGAGCCATGAGAAATAAGCCAGTAAGCATCAACACTCTAATGGCCTCTGCATCAGTTCCTACCTCCCTGTTTGAGTTTGGGCTGACTGCTGTCAGTGATGAACTGTGATGATGTGGGATGGCCTTCTGTATACATGTTGCTTTTATTGGTTGATAAATAAAGCTATTTTGGCCAATGGCTTAGAAGAGTAAAGCCATGCGGGAAATCTAAACAGGGGGAACAACTTGGGAAAAAGGGCTTACTGCTCTTACACTTCCTTATCACAGAGTAGCACAATTAATAAAAACCCAGAGATAGGCTCTTAATCCCAGGGTCGTAGGTTCATGCCCCACGCTGGGCGCCATTATGTAAACGGAGGCTGTGCTTTTGTTTCCCAGCCACCAAGACCCAAATCATCACCCAAATAATTAATAAACAATTTTAACTACAACACTGTTTAGACAATGACTCAGGGTATTCCTGCCTAGTTCTTTTATCTTAAATTAACCCATTTCTATTAATCTATGTATTGCCATGAGGCTGTGGCTTACTGGTAATGTGTTGGCATTTTTCTCCTTGGCCAGCTACGTGGCATTTCCACGACTCTGCCCGCCCTCCCCCCTTTTTCCCAAGTTGCTTCTGGTCATGATGTTTCATCACAATAATTGTAATCTTAACTAAGACACCTGCCTCACAAAGAAGAAGAAGAAAGTAGGAAAGAAAAAAAACGTAAAATATGAGTGTCTTACATAATTTTCCTATTGGCATGATACCACGTCCTGACAGAAGCAGGTTAGGGGAGAAACAGTTTATCTCTGTTCAAAGTTTCTCAGTGCAGTTCATCATCACGGGTGGATTGAGGGTGGGGTATCAAGGCAGCACCAGCCAGAAAGATGGTCAGAAAGTCGAGGGCAATGAGTGCCTGTGCACAGCTCACTTCCTTTTTTATCAAGTCCCAGAACAGGGAATGGTGCCACCCACAATGAGCAGCTCTTCAATTAGCATCACCCAGATAAATCCCTGGATTCTAGAGCTCATCAAATTGGCATTTGAGATTAGCTAAGGCACTGAGTTAGTGCACCCATGGCCTGCCCATTCCTCATTACTGATAAATGAAGGCAAAAACATTCATAGCTTGTTGTTCTTTCTCCTATATCTTTTATGGGTATGCTGTTCTTCTCCACTGTAGTCGGGCAGTATTTCCCAAGTTTACTAGGCTCTCACAATAAGAATAGGGTCTGGATTCAAATGACAGCAGGTCTGTAGATGGTGGAACCCACACCACTTTTATTCCAGTAGGTCAGTCCCTGAATAGATTTACGTTCACCAAGTGAATCTCAAAAGTATCAGAACGTCCACCATGTGAGCAGACATGTGCCTGCCTGTGCTAAGCCAATCTAAAAAAGCAAAACTGAGACTGTAGTTACAGCATGTGTAACTACATTACACGTTACAGTTGTATTGACTGCCTTAGTAGAGCTCACCAGGTGATGTTTCTGTGGTGTAAAGAGCATAGGATCATGGTTGATCAACTGTGTTAGGACACAGTGTGGGCAGTCTGGAGTAAGACACTTCCCTGAGAGGGAGGGCCCAGATTTGTTATGGGCCAGGGTATGGACCAAGAACAGCAAGTGTTAGATCAGTAGACACAGTGGTTCTATTTTTGATGGCAAGTGAGCTTGCCACATTTCTTGGAAAAATTATCAGAGTAGACTGTGCCAGGCATTGTAACAGATTTGAACGATTCTCTTAGAACAAAGCAACTTTGTTTTATGCACCTGTGATAACTAATCTTGTTTGTCATCCTGTCACACATGGAAAGAAAAATGCTCAGTTGAGAACTGTCTTGAGGTAGAATGCCCTGTAGATATACCTTTGGGGTATTTTCTTGATTGCTCATTGCTTCAGGAAAGCCCAGCCCACTGTGGGCAGTACCATCCCTAGGCACTTAGGTCTGGGATATATAGAGATGGTGTGGAAAAATGTGAGCCTGGAAGTCTGCCACTAAGTAGTATTCTTCCATGCTTTCTGCTTCAGGTTCCTGCCTTGGCATCCCTCAACGGGAGACTGTAACCTGTAAGATAAAGTAAACCCCTTTCTCCCCAAGTTTGTTTTCATCAGAATGTTATGGTCACAGTGGCACAAAGCAAGCAAAACCAGCAGCCTTAGTGAAAAAAGGATCTAGAGAAGCAGACAATACCGAGGAATCTAGCTACAGCTTCTCACACAGTTCCAATGGCATGTGCTAGTCCTGAGCTTAGTGTCACATGATGGAAAGCAGAACCTTTAAGTTTGGAGTGTTGCACAATGATTATAGTTAATAACAATTGCTTATTTTCTGAGAAATTACTTTGGGTGTTTTTGGTGGCTGTTTTGTTGGTTTTTGTTTGTCATTGCTTGGTGCATTGTTTATTGCAGGTTTTGTTTGTGGGTTAGTGTGTTATGCCTGACCAATCAATGCTTAGGCAACTACTCTACCACAACCACACTCAAAGCCCTTGGAGAATGTACTTTACCCATCACGAGAAATGATAGGTGAAGTGACAGGTTCATTAATTAGTTTGAAGTCATTCTACAGCGTTGTCCATATGTCAGAATATCATGGTCTATTTCACAAACAGAAGTTTTGTAAGTTAAAGCAATACGTAGACTTGGTGGTTTATCACTATAATATCAAACATTTGGGTGGTGAGGCAGGAGAGTACCAGATGCTACTCCCAGACAGGGCTGGCTACACAGCTATTTCTAGGACATCCAGAATTACAGAGTATGAACCCGTCTCAGGCAAGTAAATAAATAACAAATACTAAAAGCACCTATCATAATAGCAATTGAGTTTTGACTGTATATACCCAGAACGTGTACATATGCTGTTATTTAATCATCATTTATTTAAGAAATTCTTCTACAGAAGTAGCAATTAATTAACATCCACTGCCTCCATATTTCAGTTGTCTAAGAGAGGTCATTCTGATAGATATCTCTAAAGAGCCTAAAGTAGTTCTGAGCCAAAGCAGTCAAGGAAACTAATAGTCTGCCTTCAGGGTCCCTTTTGCCTTGATCACGCAGTGCCTGGCTGATGGTGAGACATCTCTGCATTGCTTTGTAGTGGTGTGAGGGAGGCTGAACACTATCAAAGTGAGTGTACTCACAGCCCGCCTCACAACCTCCAAGGATCTTTAATATTTTCCCAGTCTTTCTGAATCACTTATTTTCTTATTTCTATCTCACTGCATTCTGTAGGGTGTTTTTCACAATTAAAGCAGTTTAAGATGTGGGAGGGTCGGGGAGGGGGGACAACACAGAACAAATCTAATCTAATATCGTTTCTAAGACCTTATTTTTTAGTCACAAACAAGTAGAAACGTAGCATGCGAAAACATAAAAATAAAACTTGCAAATCCTTTATGGTCTTTTTATTACCAAAGTCATATCTAACATGAGTTAAAGGGATTATGCTTTTCTTGAAAACATACAGAAATGCCAACAGGCCACACAGGATTTTCTAAGCCTGCTTTCACTAGAAGATGGAGTTCTTCATTGCAGGAGGGAGCTGCCTGCACCGAGTCAGTGTCAACTGCAGCTTCCCGAATTGGAGTTTGCAGTATAGTAAGTGCCAGTGGCCAAGGGGCCATGGAGCCAGCAGGCTGCAGCCAGCAGATCCTATCATTGCTGCTTCCCAATGCAGGGGTTCTGGGCTATTCTTTAAAATTGTTCCCCTTCTGTGACTGATGCCCGGCGGTAATGGCTTATCTGATGGGACTTTTTATGGGAATTACTACAGTGCTTTGTTGGATGCCACATAACAGGGCATGTGTAAATGTTGTGTCTGCTTCTGTGATATAGATGCTTTTCATCACCGGTTGTCATTTTGGCTCTTTCCTCCGTCTTTGTTAGCTAAGAAGATAGTGTATCTGGGTTTATCTCTGGTGACCTCGGGCCAGGCATACCTATGTGTCAAGGTGGGAAGAGAAGAGAGTTCACTAATGATGCTTTGGTGGCATTTAGGGATATAAGCTGGCCTCAGTCAGAATGTCTGACTTTACCGATGAAGCCAGAAACTTTCATTGGAAAAGCCAAGAATGCATCATTAGGTAGATGGCACACTGTGTACATTGCATTGTGTTGGCCAGCCTGGTTTATATGGCAAGTTCCAGACCAGCCAGGGTTTAAACAGTCAGAGCCTGTTTCAAAACAAAACAAATCTTTGCTAGTGAAGGCTATGAGTCTGTGTGTGTGTGTGTGTGTGTGTGTGTGTGTGTGTGTGTGTACACATTCAGCTTCCTTCGTGCAGGGGCCATTACAGGACCTATTTTGGTGTTGCGGTTTTTTGTTTGCTTGTTTTTATTGACTAAAGTAATGGAGCCGCTGCTTTTACTCTTCTCTAATTGAACACATTAGGGATCTTCCATCACAGATTTAGAACTAGGTGGTAACGGGCAACTGTCTTTCCATGAGGACACCAACACCTGCATGTATGGCCGTTTCCCCCTGTCAAAACAGAACAGCAGAGTCAATGCTTGCGTCTGTTGACTAGGGACAAGGTAGAAGGTTTAGCAGGATTTACCCAGCAGGCTTTGTTCAGTGTAAGTAGATAATGTCATGAATGGTAACGGTGGCATTCAGAACTGGCAGGAACTAGGATTTGAATAGGAACTTCCATCTATTTGACACGTCTCATGTTCTTATGCACGAGAACAGACCCTGGTTTTGGTGATAGGTGCAAAGATTGGCTTCGGGATCGATAGAGTCCGGGCTGGATTAGCAAATTGATTGGCTGAGAGCTGCAGTGATATGCCTCTTGGATCTGAAACTCACCCAGCAGCAGCTTGAGATAACAGACCAAGTGGTGCTTGTATTTCAGAGTCATTTTGTATATGTGCTGGAAGTGGGGTTTTGTGGCACTGTCATTTCTATGGAAAACAAAGCTTTCCCCCCTAACAAAATAGGTAATTAATTTCTTGGTGATATGGTATTTATCTCAGTCCTTTTCTTTGCCCCTTGGCTATTCATCTTTTAAAATGTCATCAATTTTTCTGTCTCTTTATTAAAATAATACAATAAATAAGTTAAAAATGAATCCATTATTTAATAAAGCTCTAATTAATTAAGTTGAAACTAAAAAAGCCACAGCTTAACTGTACCTCCACATGTTATCATTAAATTACCTGCTCTAAATATTGAATAAGACAGAACAAAGCAAGAGCAGTGCATATTATTCCGTCAATCAACTACACCAACGCCGCTCAGATCCACCCCAGCCACTGTAAGTACGTTAGTAAGAGTGCAGTGCAGAGATTACTTAAGGCTGACGAGACTCTCAGGAGACCACAGCGTGCCTTTGGTCAGTACGGGACTGAGCCGAAGCAGTCATCTAAGGACATTTTCTTAACTGTCCTTCAGTACTCTTGGGGGCCAAAGTGTGTACCTGGAAAATCAGCCTGAATCTTTGTTTCTTTGGTTCTGTTTTCCAGTCATCCGATCTCAGTTTATGGCCGTGGTGCATTGTCCGGTCGCTTCCCTCCGCAGATTGTATTTTTCTCACCTTTTCTCCATTTCTTACTCTGTACTGTGATTGGGGTTTTTGAAGAAATGAGGTTTTTCATACCTCTAAGGGTTAGCACCTGTAGATTAGGATTGCTCACACAGTAGTGGTTTGAATTCATCCATCTATCAAACACGTCAGACTGGATTATAGCATCACGGTGAGGGGCTCCAACAGGATTATGTCTTAGGGTTTAGCCTTGGGATTTTCTAGTTCAGCAGATGGTGGGAAGTTGTCCCATTTTCTATCATAATCTATCTTGAAAAGCAGGTTCTACTAACGTTGCCTTACCTAGCCTTGGTATCTTCTTATTTGTTAGTATGATTTTTTTTTCCACAGTCCGGAAGCCATGCTGTGACCCCAGTTAGAAGGGAGCTGTTTATGCAGTAGGCTAAGACCAGATGGTCTTTATGGACACGGAAATCAGAGTTAGACACTGGGAGATGGAGTGGGATGAGACACTGAAGATTCTAGCGTGTGGAATCCTAGCTGTCACTACCCACCTCTGTGCCAAAGAAATCAACTTATTTTTTAAAAATTATAGGTCTGAGTGCATTATATATAGCAACACATGCTTTTCTCTCTCTCCCTCTTCCCCCCCACCACCCTCATGCTCTCCCTGGAAACTGAAACCAGGGCATTGCACACACTAGGCAGACACCAGCCCTGATACGCCAGTTTGATGCTGCTAAGTTGCCTTTGGAGAGCACAGTGGTCTTCCTCTTTGCTGTTTGAGAGTATAGTTTTGCCATCTGGACAGATGGCTGAGAGGCCCAAAACTTGTTTCTGTGCCTCTGTCTCCATGTGTTCTAGGAATCCTCACCTTGGTATGATTTCTTTTCAAAACTTTTTTTGGGGGGGGGGTGTTGGGGGTTGAGACAGGGTTTCTCTGTGTAGCACTGGCTGTTCTGGAACTCACTCTGTAAACCAGACTGGCCTCGAACTCGGAGATCCGCCTGTCCCCGCTTCCTGAGTGCTGGAATAAAGTTGTGTGCCACCACTGCCCAGATTCATAAATACTTCTTGTAAAAATTGGATTTGTTTGCTGAGTTAAATTTGAGAACCCCAAAAGTGTCTAAAGTTTTCTTTGTTTACAAATGTAAAAATTTATCTCTTTAAATTCATCTTATATGACATCAGTTATTAACGTTTTCCCACAAAACCTGTCTTTAGAAGTTCCTAGTTTCATAAAATTTTCTTTTTACTAGGGTAAAAATTATAATCATTTTATGCTATGGTAACCAGTCTGAGTAGAGAATGTCATTGGGGTGGGTCGGAATTCTCAGTGATGACATCACTAGTATTTACCAGATGTAGGGAAGAGAATTACCACATGACTTCTCCACTTCTTGGTTCATGGGGGCAGACCATTTTTATACTCATTCTCATATTTTACTGCTATGTTTCAAACTGCAAGTTTTTGAAAAGGTTAATAGGAATTGTGGGGCTTTATTGTCATGATGCTTAAGTGATTTCTTTTTCAATAAAGGGTATGTTATTAAGGAGAAAAATGATTTGCAACCCATGCATTAGGGTTTGCGTGTCCCATCTGTCTTGAGCCCAGGCAATCAATGGAGTAAGTGAAGCCAGTTTATTTCTCACAGATTTACTAGCGCCACTGCATAAATAGCCATAATGGAATTGATTTCCTAGGCCGAAGCAGCTCTTATCACACACAAGGCTTTGATGATGACTGTATTAAGCACTGTCTTGGATTTTCCTGGTTAGTCTTGGATTTTCCTGAAAACTAAAGTGTCAAAAATTTTCAAGTATTGAAGATACAGTGCTTTACCGTTTGCAAAACTTTTTACTGATCTTGTTTCACGTGTGTTTGTGCGTCATGTTGGAAACATGCCTGTGTGGCTTCTTGTTCCCATGCACAGGTGTGTGAAGGCCTGAGGAGGACCCAGAGGTCCTGGTCTCTTGCTGAACATGGCACATTCTGTTAACCAGCCTTGGGATGCCAGCCCTGCCTGCAGCCATGCATTGCTTTCTTACATGGGTGCTGGGGGTCCAGCTCGGTTCCTCATTCCCGTACAGCAAGTGATCTTACCCACTGAGCCATCTCCCCAGCCCTTAATGTTTTAATACTAGCTATGTTTCTTGACTTTTTTGCACCTCAGTAAATTTTTCTGGTTGCCACGGGCATACTCCTCATGCTAATTTAGAGACACAGAGACTATCATAGTAGGCCAGTGTCAGTGATTTGTTTTCCCATGTGCATCTGGGTATGAACCACAGCCGGTAGACTTCCCTGCAGGGCTCACGCCCATGACTTTATTTTAGCAAGCCTCGGTTTTCTCATCTTAAAAGTAGGTATATGAAAGTCCCTTAAGTGTATAGGTAGTACATGACAAGGTGCTCAACACAGCCGGCAGATGGGCGCCATGGTTACATTGTCTCCTCGACGACTGTCACAGCTACTGAGTCAAAGCATTATTCACCCCCAGTGGTTTATTAGAAGCACCGCAGTAACCAGTTAGGAAAGGGACCTTTTCATTATATGTCTACCTCTTTTAGTCATTGTCCTTCACTCTGTTGCAATTGAATAGGGCAAATCAGAGATGAAGTCTAGCATATTAATTAAAAATGTTTCTCCAGAAGATTTTTAAAATGGTTAATTAATATAAGAAAACACGACCTACCACCTGGACTACCCCCAGCGCTGGAAAACCTTTAAGGAAATGGTGTTCCCCACAATTCCCTAACAGCTCCTGAGGGCTGTTTTTTATCGCTGCTCTGGTTGTAAGGACCAGAAGGCCACCAGTGGCTTTCCTTCTACCTCAGAGCCTTTGTCCCCACGTTCTCATGCCCAGCACAGTGGCCTGTGCCCAGGTCCATCACCTCCCTGGCCCCGTGCAGCCATGAGGACCTCAAACCTTCTGGGTTTTAGTTGAAGCCTGAGTCTGCATAAAAAATAGCTTGCTGCTTTTGTGAAAAAGCCGGTATGCCATGTTAACTGTAATCCCTCCAAATTTTTCCAAGTGTCAACTTGTGTTTTAAGCCAAGCAGATGACAAAAATTTACCTGTAGGCTAGCTTAATCAGATTTCACCCCAGTCAGAGGCCTAGCAAAAGAAATAAACGTCCTTCATGAACATGGTTTTCCAAATCCATCAAAAAAATGTGCCCCAGAGCCAACAACGACGGGAAAAAGAAAAAGAAAATGGCTAAATGATTATCCAGGAAATGTGTGTGCTCATCTTTAAGACAAGACCAGGGGTTGAGAAAGAAGGCACTTTTTGTGTGTCTCAGTGAGTAATTTTCCTTGTTATAATAAAAAATCACATCACTTGTTGGAAATCTGAAGTGTTTCGGTTGCTCTGGGCAAATGTTTCTTCTCATGATTATTTACTCCACAGATCTTTGGAAATGGGCTATGCGTGAATCAGCCCTGCCTGCATTTAAGACTTGAAAAATATCCTTTAGGGTTCCTAGGAATCACGGCAGACATTCATTACTGAGGGGATGAGGCAGCGCTTTACTGGAAGTTGGAATCTCCATGTTCTTTGTTCTAAGGAGGAGAAAGACGTCCTGTGCAGAAAGAAAGATTTTTGGAAATATTCCTGTGATGGGCAGATATCTCAGTCGTTAAAATGCTTGCTGAGTAACACGAAGACCAAATTTTTGGATCTGCCATACCCAAGGCTGGGCATGGCTGGGCATAGCTGGATTCCTATTGAGAGGTGGAGACAGGAGGATTCCTGGGATGTGCTGGCCAGTCAGCTTCGCCAAATAGGTGAGTCACTGCTAGTGAGAGACCCTGTCGCAAAAGACAAGTTGTAGGGTAGTGGTGGAAACACCCTGTGTCAACATCTGGTCTCCAGCTGCACGTCCCACAAAAATGCCCCTTTAATATTGTATCCAAAAACAGGCAGTTTTTGTCAATTAAAAAAAAAACTTTTCCAAAATGATCTTTCTGTGGTTACATCCACATTACACGGGAAATTTTTTTTGTCTTTTTGGAACCTGTACACTAATTACCACCTATACATTTTTAATAGTTTAATCTGTCATATTCTCGAAGAGGAAGGGTTTTGATTCCAAACAAAACTGAAATGCATGACCAAACACGTTATGAAAAGCGTGGTTTTTCATCAAATCCTGTCGTTAATTCCACCAGAAGGAAGTCACGTCAATTAAGCCAGGAGCCAGAGTTTGCTCTGACATTTCATGTCACTCCCATCCTCCGCAAGCCTCACCATCATGTTGGGCATGCTCTGTGGATATCCAGAGAAATTTCAGGTCACGCTCTGAAGGCCATTTCTACTCAGACGACAAGGAAGAGAAGTCAGCTTGAAAATCAACACCTTGGTTACAAAGAACCAGAAGTGTCTTACGGAACATGGGTACAGATGTGGGCAGAAGCGAACAGCAGCCTTGTCCTATGGTGTCCGGCTCCTTTGGTGTCTTCATGGTCCCTCCTGCTCTGTATGTTCTGCTGATAGTAGGTCAGGTGTCTGTTCCATCCTGCGTGTACCAGTCAGGACAGGGCTCACACTCGGCTCTTTAGATATAATATCGAAGGCCCTGGTCTGCTGCAGTGCAGAAGTATCCAGTCCATAGAGTATAGAACAAAGGTGACAGTCACAAGCTTAGAGCTGTGTGGATGTTACCATGGGAGAAGACATGGGGAAGGTTCCCAACACATACCCTCGCTCATCCAAAGAGAATTGTTCATTGTTGCTTCTAGAACGCCACCGCCACACTGGGTCAGCATCAGTCTGAGGTTACAGAGCTTCCTTCTGACTTCTGGATGGCCTGTTGCATGAAGCCGGGCCCAAAGAGTCCCTTCCAATACACCGTTCATGTCATTCTCACAGGTTTGTCTCAGGGGTTTCACAGGTTTCAGGGTTGTGTCCAAGAACCTAAAAGCGTATGCAATTTTAAAGACATGCTCATCGTTAGAAGGTAACCAAGATGGTGTCCCCAGTTGTACATCCCTAGCACACCCTCAATAATGGCTAGAGCACTAGATGTTATTTATGAACGAGTCAGGACTAGCAGCATGTCTTCTGAAGAGATGCTTGGGCTGTTTATTTATTAATTTATCCTTCTCTGTTGGAAAGCTTACCATCTGGATGCTGTCCACATTTTAAAAACACATAAATTAAAACCCATGGCAAATTGACTTCTCCGTGGGTGACCTTCAGGACTCCTGTGATCACAGCCAGCTATTTCCGGTCTGACTGTGCTGGAATGTGGGAGAAGAAAAGGAACCATGCTCTCTGCTCTTCTTCATTCAGTGGGCTCGGGGCTTCTTTTACGAGACCTTGCATCTGCTTTAAACTTTGTTTCATAAATGATAATAAAATGTGAATTACGACTCCATGCAAGACTACATTCCCAAAATATGTTGTGCATTTCCTATTGTCTGGCCATCTCCCACCTGTCACCAGGCATTGTCCAACACAATTTTTCAACTTGCCTTTTCTGGCTGTGGTTGAATGAGTTCATAAATTGCTTTCATGATCGTCCCCATGTTCTATTAAAGAAGATTGGTTTGATGAACAAATACATTGTTTACAATTTGCCACTATCATTCACATATCCTGAGTTAACTCAAGTTTTAAATTGCATAAGGCTTTTAGTGAAATCTAAGCCTAAGCAGGTATGTTTGTGAAGATGTATTCTATATATACATACAATCCAGTGTCTTTCTTTCTTTGTCTTTTCTGCATTTTTAAAATGAAAGTTTTAATGACAGACTTCCAAAGGAAATAAAATCTGCATAAATTCTTAGGGACCTGGGGAAACCTTTTTGATGCTGACATGTATCTTGTGTCTAAGGTCCGCCTACCAAATGTCTCATAAATTTGTTGTTTGCACAACAAATGATTTGTTGTAATTGAAATATTGCTAAGTAAGTTTTAGACATAAGGAAGAAGACAATATATACATAATACTAATTAGTATTTTTAATAGATGATACTGCATTTCTAAAAACTTGAAATTCCAGCCTGGGGATTTATGGTAGAATTTGTGGTTAAATAGGTATTAGTCAGCTTGTGCCTGCTCCTTAATTACGGGTAAAGAGAATCAGGCTTTTACTGGAAATGTCACCATTGATCAATCAGTTGATCAGCAAAGGACGGTTGCGGAGGAGGGGCCCTTGGAGTAGAAGAGGACTCATAAATCACAGCATGGGGATGAGGGAGCACTCTAAATGAGCAACAAGCAATATGAAATGAAGAATTGGGTTGCAGACAAGTCTGAGGATATGCTAGGAGTAATGGATTAGTTGTGGAAAAGCCTGCACAAGGAAAGGAATTGCTCTTGACTACATTTGGAATGACGGCAGCTTCACGTCTGGAGTGGACAGGGAACTCGTGATGACCCAGCTGCTGCGACAGCAGCTAGCCAACAAGTAGGGGTTGAGGACTACTATATCCCAGTCTCTGTGCCAGCAAGTGACTTAGGTCATCCTAGAAGATGACATGGTGACAAACCTATCTAGCATTGAAGCTGGAGCAGTACTTCTAAGGAGGAACTTTGAGTTCCCTCAAGCATGGAAGGCACGGAGGAGATGGGTGGAAGATTGTGATAGAAGAGACCTAAGGATAGGGTCTCAGGCAACTCTGGGTCACAGCTAAGGGAGACACTAAGCCACACGAAGTACCGACCAGATGGCTAAGGGCAAAGTGATGTCAGCTTGGCCTCACCAAGGAGATGGCCAGAAAGATAGACAAGACTCACTACACTCATAAGCTAAGAGTTTGTTACCCTAAGGGGAATGAGAATCCGTTCAAACATCCTGAAGTGGAAATTGACAAATTTAGGATCTGTGTCTTCAAAGATAAGTGAGTAACAATGTGAAGTATGGGAGAGCTGGAAAAGGCCTGCCACCCAATGTGACCTTGGGAGGCTCTGGAAACAACACAGCTAAGGGATGATGCTTGTTGATCTAGACCTCACTGGAGGCTGGGCCAGGGAGTACATTGGCAATGAACAAGTCTTGGTGTTGAATGCGGAGGGAACAATGCAGACAGAGGCTGTTGAAGCTTTGGATTCATGCAACTGGGATCATGGTGGTACTGCCTTGAGAAGGTGAGCGTTGATTGAAAGTCCTCGGTGAGACTATGGATTCTGTCTACCTACATCTGTCTACTGCATCTCACTATGCAGTTCTGGCTGTCCTGGAATTCACTATGTAGACCTGGCTACCCCCGAACTCAGAGCTCTGCATGCCTCTACTTCTCAATTGCTAGGATGAAAGGCGTATGCCACTGTACCAGGCTGGATTCTGCTTTTCACAGCCATGGTGTATGCATTGGGGGAAGTCTGAGAAAACAGTGATTCCGGTGGACCTGCCGTTCCTAAACTATGTCCGAGCTGGGACAGAGTAGAAACACCCGAGGCCTGGTGGGAATAGATTTCACTGCGTCCTGCCCCACTGGATAGAACTGAAGGAGAACTTTAGGGTTCCGGGGGCATCAGGGTCTACCAGAAGCAATGAGATGGAATAGCCGAGGAACATGCTGACTTTGAGGAAGAGAGGAGCAGAGCACCCTCCAGGCCGCTGGGGAGAAGGATCGAAGTGGAAAACAGCCTAGTAGAAAGCTTCCCTCTGCCTAATCAGTTGCTTCCGATTGAGTCTGTACAGATTTGAGTAATCATATCCAGCCTCCCACTTGGCAAACAAGCCTAATGACATGGTGTAGAGTTACGGGCTACTCCAGAGAGTGCCCAGTGCTGAACTGGTAGCCTCAGCTGAGCCTTTGCGGCCGGAAAAAAGGGAAGCAACTGGATTTTAGTAAAGAACATTCCATTTCTGCAAAAGTATCGGAGGAAGGAAGGAAGCCGCAAATGTGATTTAGTGAAGATGTTGTGCCTGACAGCAGGATTTATGCCTTGGTTATAAATTTTCCCACAGTCGAGAGTAAACCGCAGCGAAAGTTAAATTTCACCTATATCTCATTCAGCGCCTAACGTGATTTAAATGACAAGATTTTAGAAGTGACACGTAGCCTTGGATCTAAATATATATTTTTTATGGTGGGAAATTTTAATTTCAGATCAGTGAAAAATCATGACGCCTCCTCATGGATAAGAGACTTCAAGAGCAGAGTTTTCAGCTGGTACAGATGGTTTTGTCAGGCAAAACTATTAATGCTGAGGGGGATCCGATGGCAAAATTTGCACAGGCTTTGTCTATAAAATCGTTCCCTCACAATAATATTGAAATGGATGAATGGCTGGCCTAGTTCTGAGATGGAGACATGATGAGTTCATCTTGTAATCTCACAAAGGTTGTTCCGTTTGCCTGACATGCTGGCGTGGGTGTACCGTGAGGCTGTGATATGTACGTACCCTGGCTGCCTGCTCTCCCAGTTAGTTGCATCTGAAGATATTCTTCCCCACATCCTGTCTTCTCCAGCACCGCTGATCTCCTTCTTTAGAAGGCTTTGCTGCTTTCTTCCTCTGAACTCCACTCCCAGCTTTTCCTTCCTCTGAGAAGCTGCCCTGTTCTATGTGACAATGAGAAGACTTCCTCCACTGCAAGTGTGCAAATTCACGAGAAAAGACACGAGGAAGAATGAGCTTGCCAAGTCTGTCTGTGTGCCTGTCTGTCTATCTGTGTGTGTGTGTGTGTGTCTATCCATGAGTTCAGGTGTTCTAGAGGCATCGGATACCTTGGAATTGGAGTTACAGGTGGTTTTGAGACACCTGATCAGGGTGATGGGATTTGAATCCAGGTCCTTTGCAAGAGCAGTGTGTGCTCCTATCTCCTGAGGCGTCTCTCCAGCTCCTCGGCAACTTTTCTGGAGTGTCCAGAAACCCGTTAGCTGGTGATTTTCATGAGGATATGACAATCAGTTAATATTCCTTTTAGAGGCCGCTTCATGCGTGTGCCACACATATCCCTCTTATTGAAGTTGATTATTATATTGTGTGTGTGTGTGTGTGTGTGTGTGTGTGTGTGTGTATTCATGCTGTGGATTGCAGGCATACATATCATGGCACACATGGAGGTTAGAGGAAGACTATGCGGTAAGCTTTCTCCTTCCACCTTTCCTTGGGTTCTGGGGATTAAACTCCTTCTGGCAGGTGTGTGTGGCAAGGGACTTTGCTGTCTGAGACCTCTCATGATTTCCAATTTCTTTTTTAAATTTTTCTTATTTATCTGTGTGGGTAGTTTGCCTGCATGTTTGTATGTGTGGCACGCCACTTACATGCCTTGAGCCTGTGGAGGAAAGAAAAGGGTCTCCTCTGGAACTACAGTGAAAGGTCATTGTAAGCCAGCTTGAGAGTGTTAGGAATCAAACCCAGGGCCTCTGGAGGAGCAGCCAGTGCTCATAATCATGGAACCATGTCTCCAGCCCAATCCAGATGTTTTTAATTCTCACAGGGGATCTAAGTTAGCATAGATCTGTGCTTGTCATACAGGGAAGCTGAGGCACAAAGTGATTTTTTAAAAAAAAAATTTACAATATATGGAAATTAATCCAAACCCTCTGGGATGTGTGAATGTTGTATTTTCCTGCCTCTGCCTCCCCAGTGCTGGGATTAAAGGTGTGTGTCGCCATGTCACACCTGGGAGGGTCTTCAAATGGAGCAGCTGCTGCCCTGCTTGATTCTGCTGATGGCCTGTTCTGCAGGCCCTTCCTTTGTGTTCTCCCTGGCTTGTCGGTTCGTCTTGCTTCAAGGTGTATGTCCATTAGAATTCACAGCAGCTGTCCTGTTGGATGACAAGAACAGATAAGTGATGGCGGAGAAGTCAGCATCCGCACACTCCGAGAAAGTTTCAGCACACAGACAGTGGCTGAAGAAAACCATGCATGATTCAAATGTAAGTAAAATCTAAGCCGTGGCTTTGATGGGTTTTTCATGCGAGTCCCTGCAGTAGTCTTGGCTGCCACTGCAGCCAGACGCTCGAGGGCCAGTTCGATAAATGTAACGGGAGCTACCTCACTCTATTACTTTTGAATTAACTAGGTTCACGTGGCTGTCCTCATCCGCGGCTCCTTCTTGGGGATCAGGACTGCGCCACATCGATTCAGAAGGTGGTTGAGAATATTAAGTGTTTGGAGACAGCACAGGTCCCTGCACTGGGGTCTCATCCTAGGCAGACCTCTATGCTTTGGGGGAAGTTCGCCTGGGTGAGCCAGGGACAACCTACCTGCACCCCACCCCCCTACATTTAAAGTTCATCTGTGATCCCTATGAGTATAGAGACTCTTTCTGGGGGCTCCATAATGGTGCAGGCTTTAGATTCCATTTGGTGGCCCTTTTCTTTGAGCAACTGCTTGTGTCCCAGAAACCTTGACGTCATCTGCCAGGGACGGACCTTACTGCGTTAAAGCCACCTAGGAAGGCTGTGGTTCGGCTGTTCTGCCCTGAGAAATGGATATGATGGGCTGGGGCTGAGGAGGTGTGCAGATTTTTCAGGTCCATTTCTGAGAGCGTGTACCACCAATGCACTACCACGTCCCTGGGCAACGTGATTGATTGAGTTTGCCTTCATTGGTCTCATTTGTTTGTTTTCGGGCCTGTCTTCACTTCCCCATCGACTATTTAAAAAATACAGCTAGAGCTGTTCTGCCCAGTCCCTGCTCTCTGTCTCTGACGTCCTTTATTACTGCAAAGTGACATATGGGAAACCTTGCCACTGACATTCATAGACTTATAATCCAACTCCTTCAATTGCTTTATTAATGCTTTGGCTTTCAGCATAAAAGCCAGCACATTGGAAACCGCAGAAAATTTCTGATTATGACAGTGACATCTATCATATTTCCTAATGGAGAAGCTGTAGCTTCTAGCTGGAAAGTTGGCGGGTACATCCATTGCGAGATTTTTCATCTTGGATGCGGTCCTAGTATCCTCTCGGGCTCTGGATCATACTTAAACTTCAGACAGATGTAGGCCTGGGTCCAGCCATTTGGAGGGACATTGTTAGTTCTTACCTGTAGATTTTATGAGTGAGGAATTAATGTCATGTTAATTCAATGATATATCCATCCTACCGAATGTTGTCTTTATGCCAGGCATTTCTATATATACAGAAAAGAATACCTTCCCCGCAGAGTATATATTCTATCTAGCAAAGGGGTTGACTCACTTGAAGGGCTAATTACACGGCTGAGAAAGTGAAGAGTGCTTTGGAACAGCCACAGTCTTCATTGAGGGAAATCATTTGAACTCTGTATTTTGCTACAGAGGTATAGTTTACCAGGTTCATTGCTAGACATTTAAGCTAAGCTTCTATTTAGTGATTTCTTTAGTTTTAGAACACCCCCCCACCCATGAATTCCATGTTAAGATAAGCAGTAAAGCCAGGTATTTAATCCCAGCACTTGGGAGGTAGAGGCAGAGCTCAGAGCCAGCCTGGACTATATAATGAGTTCCAGACAGCCTGTTCTATAGAGTGAGACCCTGTCTTGGAAAAAAAAAAATAATTAAGAAAGGAAAGGGAAAAAGAAAAGAAAGACAAGAAACCTTAAACTCTCCATGCAGTGGTGGCACACACTTGAGTCCCAGCACTGCCAACGAAGAGGAAGGTGGACCTCAGAGTGCCAGGACAGCCAAGACTACACAAACAAACTCTGCCTTGGAAAACTAAAAGATAGATAAATAAGAAGTAAAAATTTTAAAAAACAAATAATCTTAAGGATAGCAAAGCAAATACCCATGATTCTAAGTAAAAATGCATCCTCACCTTCTTTTGGCTTTGGGTTTTCTTTCCTTGTGTCCCAGCCCTGTCATTTTTGGGGGAGACTGGCCAGCACTTCCACCTGTCCTTACTCCCATAAAGAATGGAAGAAATAAGAATTTGCAGATGTTCAGGAGTTTAGCAGTTAGGCAGCCTCCCACAAGCTCACTCCTGCCTTGTTTGCCTTGGTGTTCCGTGGGTCCTGAATCCTCTGTAACAGTTCCTCTACGCATGCAGCTTCCTGGGAATAGGGGTGGGGAGATAAAACTGTCCCCAGAGCAATTTTACTGAGATTTTGTTCCAGAAAGAAACAGTATAAATAAGCATCAAGAAAAGCAGTTGCTAAAGCTGTGTGCTCCAGAACAAGCCGGAAGACAAATGCTGGGTAATTTGTACCCTGCTCTGATTAAATGGCCTCCAGGGCACACTCCATTGCGCTTTGTTGTGGCTGGGAATGACACACGCGTGTGCATTGCTCTGTACTGAGATAACTCAGGCCAGGTTGTCAGTGCTGCTTCTCCACCCTCAGCCCTGCCATCCACGGTGCCCTTAATGCCGAGCCAGGACTAGGTGTTAGTCAATGACATTATCTCTGTGCATGTTTTATCTTCCTGTAACCTTATCAGCTAAGTGCTTGGTTTTTATCTGCAGTCTACAGATATGGAGAGTTGGTTTTGGGATGATTACATTAGTGATACCAGGAATGTGGAGCCCCCAGCCAGGGAAAGGGCAGAACTGGTATGGATGGACCCCAGCACGCCAGCCTAGAAGCTACACCCTGCTACACCCAGATTTACATAGTGAAGTCATTTCTGTTGACTTACTGACACACTGTAGGATCTTTGGAGCTTTCTTCACTCTTGTATTTTCAATACACATCCCCCTTTTGATTTCTGGGAGTTGAACCAAGGACACTGCCTGCTGGGCAGCCTTCCTTTCCTGAGTACACTCCTTGCATAGCGAACTTCCGGGTGGGTTGGCTTCCCCAGCCCTCACTTCTATGCCTGCTTTCTCATGTGTCCTGTATGGCAGATCTTTGGGCCCTGTGTACTCCATGCCAGACAGTCAGGGTGTCTCTAGATGTTCCCAGTGTCACAGACAGAGAAGAATGGATTCACCCCTGCTTAAGGGCTTAAGATCCTATACTCTCAGGTTTGTATCTGCTATTGATGTTAAAGTCATGGCTCGATTCATCATTATTCTGTTAGTGTGCCCAGACTGCTACAGCAGAATAGCTGTGTCGTTTAACAACAGGATTTTATTTCTCTGTGTTTCTGAAAGTTGGAAAGTATCCAGAGCCAGTACGTAGGTATCCCTGTGAGGCATCTTCTCCACTGTATGCAGGCATGGAGAAAGTGGGCTTTCCTGCCTCTTCATAGGTTAAAAATTGTATTGTAAGGGCTCCACATGCATGACTTCATCCAACAGAAAGGCCTCTTTCTCCATGCCTTGTAGTTTGGGCTTCAGTATCTAAATGAGAGAAGGGATGTAGGCATTCATTCCACAATGCAAGGCTTTGGAAATTTCATGGATGAAGGAAAATAATCAAATACGCCTGTTTGCTCCTGGTCGAGTTCTCGGCAGTCTGAAACATTTGTGTAGCCCACTTCGTGAACTGTTCGTTATCAGCTCCATGGGATGAACTTGAAACCAAATGAAATAATCTCTCTCAAGATGTCTCTTTTTTTTAACAGGAAAGAACATTTTATTTCTTCTTCTGTCTCCTCTAAAATCTCTCTGTATGGAGCCTAAGTGGGTGACGTGTATGCACATTCAAGGTTAGAAATATGAACTAAGTCTGTAGTGGGTACAGCAGCCCTGCTGCAATCGATCCAGTTAGCAATCATACGCCCTCTCTTCCTCTTTCTCTCTTTTCTTTTTGTGCCATTGGCGATTAAACCCAGGGCCCCATGCATGTGAAGCAAGGACTCGACAGATCCTAAAACATTGTAAAGCTGCTAAGAAATGCTTGCTCGCCATCTTTGGTATCAGTGAAGTGTCCACATGCAATAGGGGCAAGAAGAAAAGAATCTCTTTCTCTTACAACATGGTAGGCACCAGGTGAGAAGTGCTTTTTTACAAAAACTTTGGAATGTTTCCCTGTCGATAGGTGTTTCTACAGTTGCCGCCTTGTGATGACGACGCACGTCATCTTCGTGAATTCGAACCTAAGATTTCAGTTTTGGGTAGATCTAAAGAGAATCTGTGTATGGAATTACTGCTTGTCGTTGGGAGGTGTTAAATTAATAGCTGATTGGTTTAAGCAAATGTGGCTGTGTATTGAACTTAACAGTGTTGTTTGGCTTGGTAGTTCTATCTGCGATCCTACCACTCAGGAATCAAAGGCAAGAGGATTCCAATTTGAAGCCAGCCTGGGCCACATAGGTCAACCCTATGTACCAGAAAGGGTGTGGTGGGGGTGGGAAGTCAGCCACGTATGAGTGGCTGCAGCTAGTTGGTTCTACCCCGGCTTCATAGGGTCGTGTCTAAGGCGAGCACAGCTCCAGACACTTGGTGTTTGTTCTGTAATATTTACAGCCCTCTCCCTGTCTCCCACCCAGCATTATAGTGTATTTAATACACTCATCACTACGCATGTTTAATACAAAATATCTTCTCAACTTGCAAGTGACTCTGTTTTAAGACAGTCACTGAGCAGTCTTGACATTAAGTAGATTTAATAAGAAAGTGTTGGCTTCTGATGGTTCTCAGCGTTAAGTGTTTTGTATAGGTAGTTACTTTAGCAGCCAGCAACCAGCTCGAAGTCTTTAATATTTAAGAAGTTGTCTTTTAGTTGCTTGTTGCATCTGCGTTTAACACATAGCATGAGGATTGCCTCTCCATTTCAAAAGACGCTTCCTAACTAACATAAGAGGAGAAAGCATTTTTATTTTCTCAACATATTTATATTTCACACACCAAGTAGATTCTGAGTTTCACAAATTGAAGACAGTTTTCCCCCTGAACAGCAGTTTGAATGCCTTGCAGTACACTGGATCACAAGGCTCCCTTGAAGAAATGTGTCTATCCAAGATTTAACACCTGTGGGGACTATTCCAGCCCTAGTGATGAAGATGTATAATGCCATGTCCTATTAATCCTCTGAGACCTTACTGAAACATCAGCCCAGCTTCAAAGGCCTGAATCGAACCCAGATGTGGTGCTTATGAACAGCATCTTTAGCACAATACAGCAGGGATGTAAAGGGGGGTTGGTTGGCAAGAAGCCAGGATTGTGCTTTGAAACTGGCATGGCCTAGATAGGCACAGGTTTAAACACTTGTTCCCAAGTTAAGGCAGTATTGTAGCAGGCCTCGGGAACATTAGGAGGTGGGGCGTACCTGACAGAAATGATAGCTAGAGGAGAGAGAGCCTTTAAAAACTGTCTCAAAGCCCTGGTTCCTTGCCCTGTGGTTTCTGGTCCACTGGGATGTGAGGAGCCTCTGTCCCATGCTCCAGTCACGATAAACTCTCCCCGTCCTCCCATGCTCTGCAGACAGAGTCCCTCTGAAACTGGGAACCAGAATAAGTTAATATTCTTTCTTTCCTTCCTTCCTTTTTTTTTTCTGAGGCAGGGCCTCTCTAGATAGCCCTGTCTGTCCTTGAATTCACTCTGTAGAGCAGGATGGCCTTGAACTCAGATTTCTGTCTGCTTCTAGCTTCCCGGAGTGCTGGGGCATGTTGTCACAACAATACAAGAGTAACTAATACCATCTGAAACACCCGCTGAAGCTGGCAAGCACAGCTTTATTCTGTTTTAAGGGGGTGTGCAATTCTTTTTGTTGTTAGAATTTTAAGTTTCTTTATAAAATAATGGGTTTCATCATGACATCTTCATACATATGTATCATTGCATTTTGATCATGTATGCCCCTCCATTAGAGTCTTCTGTTTTCTTGGGTACATCTGTATGTAAGTGTGTATGTATGTATGTATGTATGTATGTAGGTATGTATGTATGTGTGTATGTGTGTGTGTGTATACATACATATATACAATTTTTATTTTGTGTGCATTAGTGTTTTCCCTGCTTGTAGGGTATCAGAATCCCTGAGAGTAGAATTACAGACAGTTGTGAGGAGCCATGTGGGTGCTGGTAATTGAACTTACATCCTCTGGAAAAGCAGCTGGTGCTCTAAATCTCTGAGTTCCCTCTTGAACCCTCTAGTACTTGATTCTTAATAATGCATTTAATCCAGGACTCCTGAGGCAGACACAAGTGATCTCTGTGGGTTTGAGGTCAGCCTGTTCTACAAAGGGAGTTCCAGAACAGTTAGGGCTACACACAAAGAAACTCTGTCTTGGCAAACCAAAAAAAGAAAACAGAAAAGTAAAAAAGAAAAAGTAAGGAAGGAAGGAGAGAGAGAGAGACAACTAAAACAAACAAACCTGGATTGTGTCCTCTGCTTATGTCAAAGTGTTAATGATTTGCCGACATGGATGGCGACTCTCATAGGCCAGTGCTAGGGTGCCTGTCCTGCAGGATGCAGATATGGATGTAGGCACAGGTAAAGGTGAACTACGCAAGCTCGGAGTACTTCCTCTCCCTGTTCTTCTCAGTCACTCTGTGTCCTTGTCTCCTTGGTTCTGCTGTAAATTTTAGGTGGCAATAATCAACTCGTAGATTGATGAGATCTGCCTCCACATGTGGTGAGGGTACCCCTGGGCACCGAGTACATTCAGTGTTCATTCCATATTTCTTGCTGTTATTTTAACATCTGTGTAACTGGAAGGCACATTTGATTCTTTGCAGCAGTTATTCAGAAAATAGTTGAGGCCGGACAGTGGTGGTGCACGCCTTTAATCCCAGCACTCGGGAGGCAGAAGCAGGAGGATCTCTGTGAGTTGGAGGCCAGCCTGGTCTACAGAGCTAGTTCTAGGACAGGCTCCAAAGCTACAGAGAAATCCTGTCTCAAAACACCAAAAGAAAACAGAAAAATGAAAATAGTTGCTCTGGAGACTTAGAGGCCTCACTGGATGCCAAATTTGCTAAATCTGGATGATGGGTTCTTGTTTCTGGCCATGTTTTGGCATACTGTCCCTGTTCAGTCAGGACTGGTGGCCTGATTGGATGTTGTTGTTTTCGTTGTGTACCTTAGAACCTCTTCAGGAGCAGGGGGTAGGGTTGGTGCTGTCATGTGTATATTTTGAGCCACACTTTGAACGAATCAAATCATTGACTTACATGCAGTTGACCCCACATGGCACACATAAGTTTCTTGTTGAGAGTACTTCCTTAGGGCCTATGTTTGTCGTAGAGTGACTTGTGTCAAGGCCGTCTATCCAGCTGTTCAGATTTACCTTTCTGAAGAGACAGACATGAAGAGAGACAGAACTCAACTTCTTATTCTATTTCATTTCATCATATAAAAATCCCTCAGCAAATACATGTTTTTCATGAGGTTTCTCAATTTACGTTGTAGAATCAGTTCTGAAGAGACAAGCTGGTATCTTGTTCTCCAGATTAAATGGTGTTTATTTTGATGTCTTATATCCTCCCTTCTGCAATATCCATTGAGACTTTTTAAAGCCATATTCAATTATCATACCATGACTTTTTTGTCTGTTTTACAATGATTGCTGTGTTTATTCTGTCATATCATTTCTATCTACTTTGGGATATTTTCCTTAGAATTTTCCCCGTTATTCCATCACTATAGACAGTGGTTCTCAATCTGTGTGTCACAACCCCTTTGGGGGTCAAATGACCCTTTCACAGCCGTCACATACCAGATACGCTGTGTATCAGATATTCACATTACGGTTCATAACAGTAGCAAATTTGCAGTTATGAAATAGCAACAAAAATAGGGACCCCACAACATGAGGAACTGTATTAATGGGTCACAGCATTAGGATGGTGGAGAACACTGCTGTGGAACCTTTTAGATGATAAAATAAGGATGAGGAGAACCCACCCTTCCTTCCTTCTTTCCTTCCTTCCTTCCTTCCTTCCTTCCTTCCTTCCTTCCTTCCTTCTTTCCTTCCTTCCTTCCTTCCTTTCTTCCGATAAGCTCTGGGTGTTTGGTATGTATGCACTTGTGAATGCACATCATGGCTGCAGATGTCTGCATCAGATTTCCCGGAGCTGGAGTTACAGGCAGTTGTGAGCCATCTGACGTGGATGCTGGGAACTACGTTCTAGACTTTTGCAAGAGTGTTGTACATTCCTTACTGCTGAGCTGTTTCTCCAGCCCATGTCCTCTATCTTTAAAGGGCTGATAAAATAACATTCTTGCATCTAAGCTCTCCTCTTCCCTCTTTTCCCTTCTCTATTCATCCATCCATCCACCCTTTCATCCATTTATCCATCTCTATCAATCCATCTATCTATCCATCCTTCCGTCCATCCATCCTTCCATCTATCCACCCATCTTTTCTCCCTCCCACCTCTCCTCTCTTTTTCCACCCCTACCTCCTCCACTCCTTCCATCCTCTGCTCCCTCCCTCCTCCCCTTTTTCCCTCCTCCCCTGTTTTTCCTCCACTCCCTCCCTCCTTCCCTCTCTTTTTCTTTTCCTGTTAATTATTCAGTATTCAGGGTAGTTTATCCTGTTCTTGAAAATTAGGCCATATTGGTTTAGCTGTAAAGAATAAGCCTTTGCTATGGATCAGATATTTTTTCTTTATTTTTCTGTAGTTTTGTTGCTTCTGTGATTGGACCAAGTTAGTCTTTCTTAGAATCCAAAAAAAGACTAGGAACCCCAACCTTTATCAAAGAAGTGTTGTAATCTTGTTAGTTAGGAATAAAATCCTTAAAGGAAAAAAAAGGAGACAAGGAATTTGAGCTTCATAATCCCAGGACTTCATAGTCAGGAATAGGTGGATCCCTATTCCCAGCATTGCCTACTTGTGAGTTCCAGGCCAGTGAGTGATCACATTTCACAAATATAACACCTACGACAGTACATATGGAATGGTATCTGAGATTGTCCTCTGGATTCCTTGTGTGTGCGTAAGTGTGTACACACTTTGACATGAATGCACACGGGCACGCACATGCGCACACACACACACACACGAAGTTGTTGGAGTTTGAAATCATGCTAAGAGAGCATTAGGTCAGCTGATCACAAGATGGTCATGTGCGTGTCCATAGTGATTATGAACTAGAACAAACAAAGAATGTGAAGACAGTGGTGGTTTTCAGTTCTCCTGAGCTGGGCATTTGGAGGATAGGCTTTGCTCCTAATAGGTACCACTTTCTACCCAACCACCACCCCTTCCTGTCTCTTCAGAACACACATCCTTGATCACCACGGTTTCAGTGTAGAGCAAGTCTATGGAGTCTCAGCTTTGCCTCTTCCCAGCTAGATGGCATTCAACAACATGTCTGACCTCTCGTTACATTTCTGTCTTTACCACTGACTTAACTAGTGATGCTTCTCTCTTGTGATTACCGCTGTGCAATTAAAGGAGCTATTGCACTCAAACAAATAGTCCATGGTCTGGCATAGTAAATACAACTGAATCCTTAGCTGTGGCTATTAATAGGAAATAAAAATAATCAATAACATATGCAGTGCAGTATGTTGCCATCCTTTTTAATATCCTTCTGATCTCAGATGTCATCGCTGAGCCCAAATGCCAGCTCTTCCATTAAGCCGTCCCTCTTCCCCATTGGAATTAATTATCCTTCTATATTCTTATTTACTCTTTCCTGTGTGTTTATTATAGCCCTTAATTCTTAATGGATTTTATTATGTAAGTTCTGGAAACTTGGGGCCATTTCTCACCCATCCTTTTAATCCAGCCTGAACATAGTAATCATTTTAAATTGAACAGCGTAATGATGGAGGAGAGGATAAAAATAGGTGACCCCGGGCGAAATGTTTTAATCTGCTTTTATTGTAAGAATGGAGAGGGGTGGGGCTACAGGGTTCGGTACCCATCATCGTAGTCCCAGAATCCTTTCCAACCGTAGCTGAGCACCGGAAAGTGGGCTAAGATGTGAGGTGTTTCTCATGTGCCACACACTCTGTCTTAGGCTGAGTATCCGTTATCCAATTCACATAGAAGTTTCCCCAGATGGAAAGCCTTGAATTATTTATGCAGTGTTTATCTCTGAGTTTACTTCCCATCACAACCAATTAAGGCTATTTGGTTTCATTAAAAATAGCATTTTCTCATTTGGGAAAACATTTATCTGAAGGAAATTTAAATTTACGCACTTAGAGGCTCGAAAGCTGGTGATGAGCTAGCTGCACAGACCTAAGCCAAGAAACGGAAATGGAAACCCAAGCTGATTTTTCTTTACTGGACATTTTTTTCCCCTTTAAAAACCTTCAACATACATGAACTAGTAAAATCAAGCTTCATTTTTTATCATCTTTTTATTCAAGTTCTGCAAATCAGAAACGTGCACACCCCACGATTGGTTGTCTTCTTGTCGTCTGGGTTTCCGCCATGTCGGATGCCCTTTGGACTCACTGGGATAGCCAGGGCAGTGGACACAGGTTGCATTCACCCTGGGCCAATCATGACTTTGAATACGATGTTCTCAATTTTCTCCTCATGTTCTGATTTCTTCCTTGCTCATGATGTGCTGTTGAACAGTGACGCCAAACTTTGCGCTCAGTCATGCGGGTGCTGTTGTTGAAATGAGATTGATCCCATATGATGAACCCAAAAAAATTGTCGTCAGTGATAGGACCAGACAAGACTGAAAGCCATTCAGCCTGAATTTCTTAACAGTGCACTCAACAGGCAGGCCATAGAGTCATCACGAAGAGGTGGTTCCCTTTCCAGCCTATGCTCTCTTGCTTCATTCAGTTGTCTTAGTCAGTGTTCTGTTGCTGTGAAAAGATACCATGACCATGGGAACTCTTATAAAGGAAAGCATTTAATTGGGGCTTGCATACCATCTCAGAGATTTAGTCCTCATGACTGGAAGCATGATGGAACACAGGCAGACATGGTGCTGAAGAGGCAGCTGAGAGTTCTCCACCTGTCTCTGCAGGCGGCAGGGAGAGTGAACCCCAGGGCCTGACTTGAGCTTCTGAAACTTCAAAGCCCACCTCTAGTGACACACTTCCTCCAACAAGGTCATACCTCCGATTGCCACTCTCTGAGGACTGTCAGCCTTGGAAGGGGGGCATTCTTTTTCAAACCACTACGGCAGTCAAGAGTGCTGGCTATGACTTCAGTTCTAGTCCTGATCTCACCATGGTGCCTTCTGCCCAGGCTGAGCTTCACCATTTGGTAACAGTAATATGGTGTGTGATGAGAGTATATTTGCACATTCTCTTTTACTCTGTCCCACTCGTGCTTCGAGGGATCCTCGGCTTTCATTTCACTTACGTGTGTCAATCTACTGTGGCTTTTGTTGATGCTTCTTCTTCTCCGTGGACTATAACTGCAGAATAAGGTGGAAGAGGAGTTGGGTACCTATGTATTACCCTTGAATTCACACTAGACCTCACTAATTCATCACAGAATCTCCTCCAAATTTGATGGGACTTCTCGATCTTCCCCAAAGGTCAGAACCAAGCAGCCATCCCCAATTAGGTCAACATCTGCATGCTAGGTTAAACCTGTTTGCTACCTTCGATTTAAGTTAAGGTCTTCTTTGTCTGCTTTTAAGCTGCGAAATCTTTCTGTCTCTTACTATTTATTGCATGCTGAGGTTTTAAAATCCACCCTTATCTAACCTAGTCACAGTTCTCTGTGCAAAGAAATTGTGTAATCAGAGCAAAAATATTGACATGCCTTTTTAATAAGAACTATCCTTAAATGTAGCAGAAGATGTTTGTTATTTAGATGGATTGTTTTTGACTTTAATAAATGGATGCTTGAAACTTGTAGTATGCATGGAGAAAGGTGTGCTAATAACACCTTCTCCCCTGTACTGGACATTTGCAGGGTACGATACGGTGCCCTGAGCTAATTATGAACATGATGTCACTTAATTCTCACCAGCGTGCTAAGTAGATGATATTACCTTCCGTGTTACAGAAGATGTAAGTGAGGCGTGGAGAGGGTAATTTGTATATAAGTACGACAACCGCAGGTGGAATCTATAATAGAGCTCCATCTTTGCCAGGCTTTCAAGCTTCATTTCCAATTTCAGTCATATTCTTTCAGCTTAAAACATTCTGCCAGCATAACCCCAAATACTCTGTCTCATTGCCCAGTGATGCATTTGCAAGCAGCATCCAGAAGGGGAAGGCAAGCTGTATCCATTAATTCTCATGCCCAAATTCCTATGATTTAAATAGTGTCCCTGAATGCCTTACTCATAGATCCAGACGTGCATGAAGTCCCAATTGTATATAAACCACCTTTCCTCTTTCAACTGCCACCTTCTAGGTACCTTCCCTCTTCTAAGTCGGTGCTTGGCTACCAGCTATGACTTCCTCAGATGTAGTGTGGAGGACCCCTTCCTCCTGTGATGGATATCATTCCAGCAGAGCTTTGAGTGTATAAATGCAAAAAGCTCTTCTCATTCCCTTCTCTTCCTAACTCCCCCTCCATGCTTTGTAAAAAACACATTTCAGGTTTAGATTTACACGGATGTAAAAAAGCCTGCACAGTTATGTAGCCACAGCTTGCTAATTCTACTCATTTCTTTTTAAAATGTGCATTAGCAACTTGACACTCCATTAATTACTATATTTCATATTCGGAGGCTCAACTTTCCTTTCTTTCCTCTTAGAAGCCTGCTGAAAGTAAGACAATTACCTCTGCTAAAATCTCCAAGTGTTTCATATTAAATGAAGCATGTTAACATAAGTGTTGTTTTATAGAGATAAGAGAATCCTTTCTTTACCGATTTTGAAAAACATGTATGTATGTATATATGTGTGTATGTATGTATGTATATACATTAACAAGGAGGCAATTGTTGTTCTTTTCTGAGTTAAAAAAAAAAGGTATCCATATACCCATAGGAGGCAGTGTCTATAGATGCCCCCATCCTCGAGGGAAAAAAATAACTATTCAGGTGGTGATGGGTAATACTGTTATTTAATAATTTGGAAATTTAGAAATATTCTGCTACTATTACTTTGAGTTTGGTCATATAGAAACAAAAAGTCTAAAATGTATCCATAGTTCTCCAAATTCATGCTTGGCTACTAAATACATAGAGTGTAGCTAGAAAGCCAAGTCTTCTCCTGGAGTCATGGTGCACACCTTTAATCCCAGCACTTAGGAGGCAGAAGCAGGCAGATCTCTGTGAGTTCAAGGCCAGCTTGGTCCGTACAGTGAGTTCCAGGCTGGCTAATGCTACAAAGAGAGACTGTGCATCAAAAAAAGTTAATTAATTAACTTAATTAAAATGTAAAAGGCAGGTGCCCTTGTCATTGCCTTGTTCACTAGCAGTAGCTGTTCAGAAGAGCTTTTTCTCTTTAGCTGTGTGAAGACACCACAGTTGCCAACAGGAAGGGGCGTCATTTCTATTAAACTTACTTTGTCTTATTACCTCCTTCTTAATCTGTGGTGCTCCCTCCCCCCCCCCCAGCTTTTCACTGCTCAAAGATCCCAGAATGGATGCATGCTCCATCATTTGCGGAAAGTTGCTTTCTTTGTAATGTCCGTGTTCTTAGTTTTCCATCTGGAATGGCACTGCCAGTCATACTCTGGGCTTGCTCTGCCCTCGCTTTGTATTTGGTCTGTACGGTAAATGGTCTCCCCCCTGCAAAGAACCAAGGTGGTCAACGTTGTCATTCAGAATCTGCCCAGGAAAGCACAAAACCTCGCCTCTAATTAAAGGCGAGGAGGTAAAGGAGTCTGAGATAAGCTGGGACAAGTGACCTGCCCCTGATTCCTGTGCCCCTTTCAAAGGGACACAATATAAAACTGAACGCTTCATGAACTAAATGAGAAGACAGTAAAAGGGAAGATAACTTGGACACAAATTTGAAGTTGATAACCTTGAAGTGGAATGAGAAAGTGAAAATCTTACGTGAGTTTTAATAATAAAAGTGTATTATTAAATGCCTCTTATTACAACGCCTTTATATCCTTTAGTTGGCACAGACCCATAGCTGTTCCCCATTGGTTTGGTGTCTGTATAACCAGAGGAAGCTATTGCTGTGTACACTCTTCTGCTCTAGATTATACAGGCTTTTGGACTTTTTGAATATCAGCTCTTCGGTAGAATTCTCCATTTCCCAGTAAAGTAATGAGGTGCTCCGCTATTTGGTGTACTGGATAGAGAAGGGCTTATTTAGAAACCAATTTGTTACTTCCTTGTTGGGGCAAACATGTCTTTCTGGTTTAGTATGTACGTGTCATTGCCCAGGGTTTCTTTTGAGTGGTGCTTGCGGTCTATGCTCAAATATGTCATTACTCAGTAACTTCTACACTCCATCACGTGCAGGAGTTTATTGTCTTGCGTCTGTTTAAAAAGAAATAGATGCACAAGCCATCATGTCGAATGAGCATTTAGGCAAGTTGAAAAGGTTTGGAATAGTGGAACAGGTAGATAGAAAGTTCTGGAGAACTTGCATGTTGCACAGGCTCTGCCATGCTGGCCCAGCCTGGCAGATCACAGGAAGTACAGAGGAGGGCATGAGGACTTCCGTCACTTGAGCTGGCAAGTCATTTCTAGGTGGGAATATGTAGAATCTCTTCCGGACCTTGAAAACTGTCAAAATGGAGAATTAAGTGGGGGAAGGAAAGTAGAAGTAATTGAATCCATAATATAAATGATATTGGGGGAGTTTCGAAAGCTCCCAGAGATTTGGGGAGTTAAGATGGCTGGGAGCCTTGACGAGATGCCAAGAGCCTCAGAAACGAGGCAGAATCTCAACAGAGAAATTAATAAAAGGGGGATAGTAGGTGAAACTGAAAAATCCGTTCTGTGAAAAAGAACATTTGATCTGTGTGAGAGATAAATGTTGGTGTAGGCTGGAAGGGGCTTGTGAGGCCGACCAGTGCCAGCTTCTAAATAAGGAAATGAAGAAATACAGTGCTATAGTTCTCCTGAGGAACACAACACACGATTTACTAGATCATTTCAAGTCAGAGACCCCGGACCACAAAACTGGAAGGCTGAGAACAAAACCAAGCAGTGACGCAGTCCCAGACCATGGCTGAAGGCCTAGAAGCTTCTCCCATGGCTGGTGTGTACCTAATCTGAAAGCTAAAAGCTGAAGTCTGAGGCCTTGGGTGATGGAGTATTGGGAAAACTGGTTCACCTGCTGCAGAACAATCCAGCTTAGAGCAGAGACGGGTCCAGACTTGGCTTCTGTTCAACTTGTGTTCCCAGCCTAAGGGATAGTGACACTTAGGCTTAAGGAGCATCCTCTCCCTCCATTGGCTGATAGACATGCCCGTCATCTCTTTAAACACTCTCATAGACCTGCCCAGAGTACACTTTTAACAAGTTCCTAAGCTGACCTCAATGCTGTAGTCAGCAGAGGGGAAAGCACTTCTGTGTGGTCAAAAACTATAGAATCCATCACAAGGAAGGTAAAATAAAATACTGTGAGCACATCGTGGGTCACAGAGCCGAAAACCTCAAGGATGCAATAGGATTGCAGATGTGAGCTCTAGTTCCAGATGTCAGTGTCTGACTCCATTCTTCCCTGCATTGCTCTCAAGCTCTTTTCTTTGTGTTTGCCTGCCTCATCACTGTTTTAGATCCTCACCCATCCACAGCAGTTCTCGGAAGGCCCCTGCTTTGTGTCATTGGACGTCTCCAAAGGAACTTCCCCTAAAGGGTGGTGCAGGGATTCTTATCTGATGGAATCTGGACTTGGTTACCCAACCCAAGTGCAGCCTTGTGATCGGACATTTCCCTCCCTACTGACCGGACCCAAATAATCATTCAGAAGCTGAGTATTGCTTATAAATACTTGCTTGATTGCTCAGACTTGTTACTAGGTAACTCTTACACTTGAATTAACCTGTATTTCTATCTGTACTTTGCCACCTGGCTTGGTACCTTTTCTTAATACTGCTTTCTCATCTAGCTTCTTTGTGTTTCCAGTCCATTCTCTGACTCTGCCCTTCCTCTTCCCAGAAATCTCCTAGTCTGGTTCTCGAACTCAACCTCTTTCTACCCAGCTATCGGCCAGTCAGCTTTTTATTAGCATATGAGAGTAATACATGTTCACAGTGTACGAAAAGATAGTTCCACAGCACAGCCTTCTGATGTTCCTTACACAGTGCATAGAATTACTTCAGGCAAAACCTGAGGACCATGTCCTCTGCCTCACCTTCCAGTTTTTCATTTGGGACATTAATAAAACACTTAATGTTCTCCGCCGGTGTTGGTGACAGCAGAGGCTGGGGCCTGGATGCCCTACTCAGCTACCATCTGGGCCCAGATCCAGTCCTTTGAGGTAGTCCACCCCAACATCTCTTCTGTCTACGAGATGGAGCTCAGGTACAGGAGCAGCCCTGCAGAATCACAGCTGCTGTATCGCTGTGACTCTGGCAACAGCGGGATATCTGAGATGAGTCTCAGCAATGGTCCAGTATTTGTGATGCTTCAGAAAACAGAAGCCTTGAACCAGACCAATGATTTGTTGCATTGAATATTTGAATGCAAAGCTGTCTGGACTATTTATACATACCAAGTTGGAGCTCCTCAGAGTTAGGGGCATAAAGTGTTTGATTTGGATTTATCATATTAAACTATGTTAATCCTGATACTCTACCCTAGACCCATTCAGGTTTCTCACCTGGAGCTTAGGAATCTATATTTTCTTCATCTGCTCAGATAGATGGATTTGGACATTGGATCAAATTGTCCCCCTATTTGAGAGAATGCACTGAACCAATTAGGCTCCGGGGGAAAGGTATATGTTAGGTAGCTAGTTTTATGGTATTTTTCAATCTAAAGAAATCATTATTAATATTCAGTGTATTCTTTACAGCTGGACTGCTCATGTTGCTTGTCAGGCAGAGGAGGTCATGTGTATTGTTTGATAGACATTCTGTGGAAAGAACAGAATAGCAAAACCTATGTGCATCCCCTGCTCTCGGCATGTTGCAATCAATTGCATTTTATATATGCCGTTACAGATAAATCTATGTACTAATATTATGTGTGTCACTAAACTACCACTCCATAAACAGACAAATGGCTCAATCAACATATTCTTTTCCATTCTCCTGGGGGGAAAAAATCCAAAAAAAAAAAAACTCTATTGAAAGTAATCAAATCTGATATAGGATAATCATGAAAATTATAAATTATCCATATTATTTAATACATGTTTTTATTATGCCCTGTCATTTACCTTGAAGCTCACCTGAAATTTATTTTTGTGTGTTATTACCTGATTTTAATGTAAATATTAGTGTGCTTCTTTGAATGTTTTTTTTTCCTTTTACCATATCTGATATTCTATTTTTGAGAGTAAACACACTATGCTAACACTGTCGTGTACTTGATTTATCAAGAAACAAAAGTAGAGAGATTGCACGTACATGCAAAAAATTACAGCAGTTGAAATGGGCATATTGTGAAGAGTGAATGTGTTACAGGGAAGGACAGAGGGAGGAAGGGAGGGATGGAGGAAGAGAGGCAGGCATGCAGGCGGGCAGGCCCATTATTTAGAATTCTTATGCCCATACTTTGGTATGTTTGCATAGCCTTTCACTCCCTTGTTATTTGACATTAGAAGGAGGAAAGAGGAGCTGGCTGTACTGGTTGCAGTTTCCAGACTTCTCTAGCCAGGCAAAGCGCAGCGCTGTTTAAAAAGGAATAGGAAAACACCCTAAGAAAGAATGATCTATTAGAGTTTGGGTCAAGCACTAAGGAAAATATCTCACACGTATCTGTATTGGTAAGTTTTTTTTTGTTGTTGTTGTTGTTGTTTGTTTGCTGGTGGTCAGATTCATTTACATAATACTTTATCAGCATAAAAGAGGGAGACTCCAGAGTAGCCATTGCTCAATTTTTAAACTATCCCTAAGTTTCTTCAATCCATTTGCTTTCCCTATTTCAATTCACTTTGACAAAAGAAATATGTTAGTGTGCATTCAACTAAGTTTGAAAAAAAAAATTCCCTTAAGGGTATGTCAAACTCTTGACAGATAGTCGAGTGTCATTTTTCATGGTTTAATATAGACTGTATTCATATTTATAAATGTAATTGCACTCCAAAGGAAATCAGTAATTTGTAAGCGATTATCTGTATTTTGAACTTCAGTGCCTTGCTTTTAATACATTTAAAACTTCTCTGCCTGGTGCTTAGAATTCCAAATGCATGAATTTGTTTGCTGCAAGAAAGATAAGCATAGCGTCTGCCTCACACCTGTGGTGCTGAGGATAAAGGGTGTCCAGCCAGCAAGGGCCAGCACACTTAGCAGGATCCTCCGGGAACTATCTGTGCTCTGAGATTTTTCCTCATCTAAATGTAAACTAAAATATGGACTCCTTCCTTTTGCTGCTCTTTCAGGGTAGCCGATTCCCTTGACTTTCTAGCTCTGTATCCTAGCTGCCACATAATGAGAAAGTTCTTTAACTTTCTCTTAGCACAAGCTACATATGAGCAAAGTGTTCAGATAGGAAGTGAGCAGCTTGATGAGCTGCACATATTTGTACATCCATGTAGAAACCATTCAGAACCAGGCGTGTCCAGCCTACTGGCCAATATAACACTTTTAAGTTTGCAAGTTTGATTTGTAATTTGTTTGGACCTTTTTCCAGCTTGAATTTTGTGTAAGTCAAAATGTTGGGCTCACTTGACACCAGACCAAGATGTAGAAGAGGTTTTTTTTCCTTTTAACATCGTTCATTCCTAATAACACAGAATTCGGTGCCTAGATGGTTGTAGTTTTTTTCTGACCCCTGCTGCCTCTATTCATGACCCATGATGGCTGCAGACACTTTCATTGTTGGGACTATGTTAGAATATTATTCTTGGAAAGTATACAAGATAAGCCTAAAATTTCCACAGCTCTCCATGAAAGGAACAAACCTACTTGCCTGCAGTGTCTCCTGGAATACCCATGGTAACAGCCAAGCTCCACCGTTGATTAAGCTCTGTTAGAAATAATTATTCTGTGTTTCCATCTGGCTTTCACTTGGTTTTTATTTGTCATTTATTTATAAGAGTTTGCCCACATGTTACTGTCTCTAGACCCATTTCTAAAGATGAATTAATCTGATTAACTCACCATTTCATAATAGTGTGTTTTCCTCCAAAGAAAGATACTCAGGCCAGGTGATTTGAGGAAGAGTCATAATAAGGAGTATGGAGGGCCTGTTGATACTGCCTTGACTTGATTTGTATGGAAATTATATGTAAGAGGCAAGGTTAACCACAGTGAAGATTGAGACAGCTGACTGGTTCTGTTGGGACACGATAGTTCTTTCATGCTTAGAAATGGAAGGAAACACGGGAATCTATTGTTCCTTTATAGAGTTTTGTTTCTCAGTCTGGACAGAATTGTATCATTCTGCCTTTTATCGAGCAGATGACAACATGCTTGATAAGAGAGCCATTCAAAGAACATTTAGTATGCCCATGGCAGAGCCATAAAGGCTCTTACATGAATATATTTGGTATTTACAAAGACAAATTTATAGACCTTATTGGAAACAGAGGGTTTCCAGTGCTCTGGCATTTGTTGGGAAGGCAGGCCAGGACACTGATGCACAATGGGCAGGAAATACTCCCTCCTGCATATAGGCCCAAATTTGAGTTTTGAAACATGGTGCAAAGGAGCTTTCCAGGTAGAACTATATCTTAAGCTTCCCTTGTTTTGGTTTCTGAATTGATATACTCACATCATAAATTGCTATTGTGGTTAATATTGTAAGGCTCAATTATGTTTCAGGTATTAGCAGAATTGAGTCCACACTTCCACTGCTTTGCAGTTTTTAAAGTGGTGATTATTATGGTGCTATTATTATAGGATGCACGTTTTAAAGATGGCACTCTGCTTCCTTTTTTTGCATTCTGGATTACAGTTGCGAGCTTCCTAGGAGAAACGGGCAGGTGCCACAGAGGGGCGTCCAGCTGCTCAAGGGTGAGCCGCTTCTGTCTGTTAGACTTTAAGGTAGCTTCTTTACTCTGTATTTTCAGCTGCTTGTAAAACTTAGCACTAAATACTGTCACAATTCATCCATCTGACAGATAGAAGACTACAATTGTCCCGATCCCTTCAGCGACCCTCACAAAGCACTACCCAGGAGCTAAGTGAGACTAGAGAGTTTGCTTTTCTGATTCTAGAAGCCAGCAGTTCAAGATGAGGGTTTTCGCAAGGTCTGCTTTTCAGGTTAGCCGGGAGCGATGCTTTCCATGCTGTTAGCTTCCGACAGTGTGCTGGCAACTTTTGACACTCCATGGATCCTACATATGTCACCTGCTTTTATCACTGCACAGAACAAGTTTCTCCTAGTTACAAGAACACCATCCTGTTGAGCTCTGATAACTTCTCTTAACCCAGTTGGCTTCAAAGACCCTATTTCCCAATGAGACAACAACCGCTGTTAGAAAGGGCAGAAGGAGGGCATAATGAAAGCCATAAATTTTCTAATCCAACTCCCTCGTGAATGAAAGAGACAGAATTCAATCTCCAGGCCATATGACTGAGTTCTGAAGGTTTGAACAACCGTTCCATCATACATGAAACAGATGTATTCATATCAAGGACTCTGTATGTCCTCATCCAGCCATGGATGAACAGGAACGGTGGCATCAACACCCTGTGTACACAGGACTGACTTGGTATCATCTCCTGGTAACAAGTGTTAGCTGATTTTTCTTTGTGGGATGAGAGCATTTATATATACTTGCCTTGTTCTGTGTGCAGTGGGAATTTGGATAGTGTGACTGGGAATAGGATCTTGACCTCAGCACTGATATGTATAATTCTGATTTTACTGTACGATATTTAAAAGTATCCTTTGCATACTGTCTATAAGGTGGCACATCCCCAAACACTACCAAAAGCCTCCCGAGGGGCAGATCCAGGTTGCTTGAGAACCCTTGACTTCAGAAGGGAGGGATACTGCGGGATGCTGCGGGATGCTGTGGCTGAACTGGGCTCTCATGACACTTTTGTATTTCCTTGGATTTCACATTTGTTCTGAGTGGGTGCCTTGGGTGTGAAGATGGCTTCTTGGTCTCTGAGACCACACATGGGCATGGGAAGGTGAGTCTCAGTGAAGATGGAGACTAAGTAAAGTAAAAACCCCATAACACATGGGTTGAGCAACTTGATTTCTTCAAGGCAGGCACTGTTTGGGATGAATGGAAGCTATAGACCCCTTCTCTGACCAGTAAGGGACCATTCTTGTTTTCAGTAAAAATCAAATGAGTCACATATTTCATTTGGGATATATTTGCCATTTATATTAAGGTTCTAATGTGTCCTTGTCCTTAGATGAGGGGTGTGGTTATCCTGACCACACCTTTAGGACAGTTTGAGAGACCAATGATGCTTTACATTGAGAAGCCACAGCTGTTTGCAGCTGGCTTTTGAAGTGTCGTTGGGAAGTTCTGAGTGGAGTCTATCATCGGATTTACGCTGTTTTTCTACTGCTCAAGAAGTGGTAGAGTGTTACTCTTTTAGGGAGGAGTGTGCCTTCAAAGGTGACTGTGTTGGGACAACCCTTTCCTGAGTCATGTCCGGTCGTCTACATTGTACACGATGGTGTTGTTTCCTTACAACAGCCAGTGTGTTGCCCCTAGCCACAACCGTTAATGTGGTTTTGTACATTGATCATAACTAAAAAGACTGAAACCAGAATGTAGAAGTTGAGCTGTGAAGATTGCCTACTAGGAAGAATGCCAGTGCAGTACAGGGTCGGTTTACATCCTGAGAACCAAGGTACTGATGGCTTGGAAGGAAATCCTGGGGATGGAACTCAGTTGGTAACATATCCCTCATTCAAGACTAAAGACCTGAGTTCAATCTCAGCACCTACATAAAAGCTAGGTTTATGGCACAATTCCTGTCATCCCAGCACTTGGGAGGTAGAGGCAAGTGGGCTTCTGGGGCTCAGTGGCTAAGCAGTCCAGCCTAATAATCAGTAAATTTCGGGTTCAGTGAGACCCTGTCTGCAAATAGATATTGTTCGATGGTTCCTGAGGAGGAATGACCCCCACAATTGACTTTTGCCCGCTACCTGCATGTGCTTTCATACATGTGTCCACTCACACAGACACAAACACATACCCCAGGAAAAAGGAGGGAAATACCTTTATTATCTTATTAACATTCCTGAACCGCAAAGCCTAAGACCTCCGGGTGAATCTTAATACGCCTTTCAGAGCTCAGAGAACATAGACAGCTTCAAGTTTCCTGCCACTCTGCTCCCCCAGAATGGGAGGGGAAAGTGGGGTCTCCATGCCGCGCAGACAGCCCGAGGTGTGGCGGAACCCATTGGTAGGAATTCCTAAGCCAGTTGGTTAAATACCCTGGAGGTGGAGGCAGCTGAAGAAGTAATAAGGCCCAGTGCACCAACCTGAAGGTCAAGACATTAAATTGGGGTGTAATGCTTCGAATAAAAATCTAACCCCTGACCACCAGAAACCCCTCTGAAAACATGGACACAACCTGATTTCCTGTTTCAGCCCAATTCAGAAAGCACGGTGAGAAATAATCATTACCCAGTCATATTCTCCATGACAGTTGTGTCTTCATTGTGTGCCAGCTGGTGTACCCCATTCCCACCTTCACATAATAGTTGGGTAATATAAAGTTCTAAACTGCTGGATGAATAAATTTCCCCTACATCAGTACCGTGTGATATTAGTAGCACGTTATATATGTGATTTAACCATGTGAACACAATAGTGAGCAGTGGCTTCTTTCAGGGGGAAAACTGGGTATTTGATTCTGTGTCATTTCCATGACAGCAGCCTGTCTTCCTTTCCCACACTCTGTTCACGCTCAAGAAGTATCTCTGGTAGATTCTGCCTGCCTCTGTCCTTGCCTTGCGGGGAGTTGAGCTGCTCGCTGAACATAACGGATCCCATCCCGGGTACAGTTGGTCAGTGTGACCCAGGTAGCAGCTGGGTGAGATCAGTTGCTATTAGTCACCGTCAGGTAGGCACAGCCGATTCTAACCAATGTCATCCAGAGAGAGAGAGAGCAGGCGTGGGCGACAGCCACTGTCCTTGTCTGCTTTCCGTTGCCGTGGCAAACACCGTGACCAAAAGCAACCTCAAAGGAAAACATTTATCTCCTATTGTCCTTCCAGGTCGCAGTTTATCACTGAGGGAAACCAGAAGAGAAACTCACTGAAGTCGAGGTCATAGAGCTTACTGGCATGCTCCAGGCTACCCTCAGCTACCTTCCCCATACATCCCAGGATCCTCTGATCAAGGGTGGTCTTGCCCACAGTGAGCTAGACCCTCCCACATCAGTCAGCAATCAAAAAAAGCCTCATGAGACGGAGCCTGCAAGCCAGCCTGCTGGAGGCATTTCTTCAATTTTGGTTCCCACCTTGGACATAGTTCTAACTCCTGCAGTGCCTCACTACCTAAATTTGAGACTGACCCCAGGGCAGGAGCTTTTTCTTCCTGAACTGCACCCAGGTCATTGTCATCACCTAAGGACTCCACAGCAAATGACCCTGCACTGCGTGGGGGACGGCTGTCTTCAGGAGCCATTTCTGCTGTGGAGGAACAGAAGTCTGCAGACGGTCATTTCCTGCTCTCCAGCTGTGTTCATTCTTTCTCAGTTTGTTTGAGATTTTCATACGTGGATACAGTATGTTTTGATCAGCTCCATACACCCCATTCTCTCCCTTCTGTCTCTTCCCATACCTCACCACCTCTTTTCCTTCCTCATAGTACGTATTACTACTTTTGTTTTGAAAGCCGCTAAGTCCACTTAGTGCTGCCAGTACGTGCATGGATGTGGGACCATCCTTTGGAGCCTTTCGGGGAACCACATCTGAAGAAAACTGATTCTTCCTCATCCCAACAGCCATCAGTTGCCAAGAGCTCCTCAGCTAAGGGTGAGCCCCTCTTCCATCCACACTGGCATTTTGGCTGACTTGATATTGTGCACCTCTTGTTAATGTAGTCAGCTTCTGTTGATACCTTATGAGCAACAGCCCTGTCATGGTCAAAAACCACAATTGTCCTCTGCCTCTTGCAATTTTTCTTCTGAGTTTTTTTTTTTTTTTTTTTGGAGAGGGGACTGTCTGTGATGCAAATGTCACATTTAAGTGTTACACATTCCCCATCTCTTATACGCTGTGCTTTAACCAATTCTGAGCCTCCATAGTTATCACCCTTTGCTCTAAAAAGAAGCTCCTGTGGAGAGAGAGTAGGGAGGGCCACTAATCCATGGGTATAAATGTAACCTTTTAGGGACACATTAATACTGTGTCAATTTAGCAGAATGCTTGTAATCAATTTCTCCTTTGGGCCCATGACCTACGGAGGCACAGGTTCCTGACTCAAGTAACATTGCAAAGCGTGAGTTCCATCTTGTGAAGTGGCCCTTAAATATAATCAGAAAGATACTGGCGACTCTGAAATCATCCATGCCACTCTGAACGCCAGTAGTGATACCTTGCTAGGCCATTCTTTATTGTGGCTTTCAGAATTTATGTCTGGGTGCAGACTGCACCCAGATGTGCTGATTCCTTTTCTTCTCCAGTAGAATGCACAGGACTTGCTGGCACTCTGAAGGCTAGCCAGTATGCATGAAGCTCCCAGCATGCTTATCTCCAGGTCCTATCAACCATCCATCAAATCCTAGAGGGTAACCAATAGCCTGTATTGTTTTTTGGGGGAGGGGAGGGAGGGAGATGTGTCCATGATACTTCTGCCTAAGAACTGGGAGGAAAGAAACCCGTATTTGGCATTGAGCATTTTATTTGTTAGCCTCTGGCCTCTGAGAGAGGCATATTCCCTGTATAGGATAACTTCATTTAAACTCTTTTCCTGTATGTATATGCTTCAGGAAGCTTCTATAATAGTACATTTCTATACAGGCTTCATAGATGTTTAGTGTTTGTGACCGCACCCCACACCCTGCCTTCCCACCCCCACCCCATTTAACTTTTCCTATTTTTTATTCCTCACCCCCCTTCTTATCACCTCTGCTCTACTTTCTTCCCATGGCCCAGTCAGAATGGCTAAGATCAAGAGAAGAAATGACAAGCGTTGACATGGACCTGGGGAAAGGGGGACAGTTATTCGTGGCTGGTGGAAGGGCAGGCTGGTGTAGCCACTGTAGAGATCGGTGTGGATGTTCCTCCAAAAGCTAGAAAGAAGTCTACCCCATGATCCATCGGTACCCTCCTAGGCGTGTTCCCAAAGACTGTATCTCCTCCTACAGTGACGTTTGCTCATCTGTGCTCCTTCCTGTTCTGTTCACAATAGTCGAGTGACAAATGGAAAGTACGTCTGACACGTAATCTCAGTGAAATATTATTCTAGTATAAAAAAATGAAGTCATGGGGCTGGAGAGATGGCTCATCGGTTAAGAGAATTGCCTGCTCTTCCAAAGATCCTGAGTTCAATTCCCAGCAACCACATGGTGGCTCACAACCATCTGAAGTGAGATCTGATGCCCTCTTCTGGCCTGCAGGCAGACACACAGACAGAATACTCTATACATAATAAATAAATAAATATTTTTTTTAAATGAAGTCGTGGAATTCGCAGGTGAATGGATAGACTTGAAAATCATCATTTTGAGTGAGGTAGCCCAAATTCAGACAAATGACAGATGCTCCCTCTCCTACGTAGATACTAGCTCTGAACTTTCAGATAGATGTGTTTAAATTAAGTACTGAAAGGTGTCAGGACCACCAGTTGTGTTCTTGAAGCAATTCCTCATCTGTCCAAACCTACCTTTTTGGTCTTTAGAATGATCGTAAGACAGCACCTCTTCCAGTGAGTTGTACGCAGGCAGAATTCTCCGTAAACTGTTCATGTGCGTTTTCCCAAACAGTTCACAGGCTTCGTAACAGAATGCACATGTGTATAGATAACTTCTAGGTAGCCATTGGTAGTGACCAAATGAGTACATTCTGTGATTCTAGGAGGTGATATTTCCCCAGCATCTGCATGCATACTAGTTACATGGATACACTCACTCTGAGACCTCCCCAGGGTTATTCAGATTGTACTGGGACTATGAATTGGCCTATAGATACATTCATATCTACTTCTGTTTGACTATACATCCTGTCACCTGCGTAATGCCGGGTCCCTCTTCATCTTCCTTTGAGGTTGGTGGCTTATATTGTTGATATTTTAAACAGTACTGCATCTGTATGATCAACATCATTTCTTCATTTCAACCCTGCCTTTTCAGGTCTCTGAAGAAGCAACAATTAAATCTCTTAGCAGTAGTCTCTTCCTCTTTGTGAATTTTCGCATATCCCCCTTTATTTGAAAAGTGTGGATTAGGCCATCCTTTTTTTTCTATTTTTTTTTTTAAGAGAGGGCAGGGTACGCTGCCCTGTGGGAATTCCAAGGACCCCCCCCCATCCCGGCCTAGGAAGGTGTGCATCCAAATAGACTAGGGTCCAAAAAGCTAATACATGGAGTAGAAACAGGTCCCAGTGCCATTATCGATGGCTTCTCAGTCTGCCCCCATTGGCAGCCACATTCAGAGAGTCCGGTTTGATCGCATGCACATTCACTCCAGGTCCAGCTGGATTTGGTGAGCTCCCATTAGATCAGGCACACTGTGTCAGTGGGTGGACCAATCCCTCGTGGTCCTGACTTCCTTGCGCATCTTCTCCCTCCTTCTGCTCTTTAACTGGACCTTGTGAGCTCAGTCCATTGCTCTGATGTGGATGTGGGTCTTTACCTTTATCTCCATATCATCTATGGTGATATTCAAGATAATCATCAGTGTGATAGTGGGGCAAGGGCAGTTCAGGCACCCTCTCCTCTGCTGCCCAGGACCTAGCTGGAGACATCCCCGTGGACACCTGCAATCCCTTCTAGAGCCAAGTCTCTTGTCAACCCTAAAATGGCTCCCTTAATGTAGATATCTTCTTTCCTGCTCCTATATCCGCCCTTCCTCCATCTCTACCCTCCCACTCCCCCAAGCTTTCCCCAATCCTTCCATTCTCCCTTCTCCTTCCCCCTCTCCCCTTCCACCTACTTCACCCCCAACCCTACCCCCACCCCCGTGCTCACAACTTTTGCCTAGCTATCCTGTTTGCTTCCAATTTCCAGGAGGCTCTATATATGTTTTTCTTTGGGTTCACCTTGCTATTTGGCTTCTCTAGGCTTGTGAACTATAGGCTTAATGTCCTTTGTTTATGTCTAGAGTCCACTAATGAGTGAGTACATACCATATTCATCTTTTTGGGTCTGGGTTATCTCACTCAGAATAATGTTTTCTATTTATATCCATTTGCATGCAAAATTCAAGATGTCATTGTTTTTTACCGCTGAGTAGTACTCTAATGTGTATATATTCCACACTTTCTTTATCCATTCTTCTGTTGAGGGGCATCTAGGTTGTTTCCAGGTTCTGGCTATTACAAATAATGCTGCTATGAACATAGTTGAACAATTGCTTTTGTAGTATGATTGGGCATCTCTTGGGTATATTCCCAAGAGTGGTATTGCTGGATCCTGAGGTACGTTGATTCCCAATTTTCTGAGAAACCGCCACACTGATTTCCAAAGTGGTTGCACAAGTTCGCATTCCCACCAGCAATGGATGAGTGTTCCCACAAACCTATGAACACCTGATTTTCGACAAAGGAGCTAAAATTATACAATGGAAGAAAGAAAGCATCTTCAACAAATGGCGCTGGCATAACTGGATGTCAGCCTGTAGAAGAATGAAAATAGATCCCTATCTATCACCATGCACAAAACTCAAGTCCAAATGGACTAAAGACCTCAATATAAATCCAACCACACTGAATGTGATAGAAGAGAAAGTGGGAAGTAGAATGCAACACATGGGCACAGGAAACCACTTTCTATGCATAACCCCAGTAACACAGACAATAAGAGCAACAATGAATAAATGGGACCTCCTGAAAATGAGAAGCTTCTGTAAAGCAAAGGACACTGTCATTAAGACAAAAAGGCATCCTATTGAATGGGAAAAGATCATCACCAACCCCACATCAAACAAAGGACTGATCTCCAAAATATATAAAGAACTCAAGAAACTAGACATTAAAATCCTAATTAACCTAATTAAAAAATGGGAAACTGAACTGAACAGAGAATTCTCAACAGAAGAAGTTCAAATGGCCAAACAACACTTAAGGTCATGTTCAACTTCCTTAGCAATCAGGGAAATGCAAATCAAAACAACTTAGAGTTATCATCTTACACCTGTCAGAATGGCTAAAATCAAAAACACCAATGATAGCCTATGCTGGAGAGGATAACCATTCTTTTTAATTTCTGCTTAATTCTCCATAGTACAGGCATTGCTCAATTGATCTAGTCATTCTCTTATTAATTGGCAGTGAACCTGGTGTTGGTCCTGTGTTATTATGACTCATGCTGTTTTGAGCTCTTCTGTAATATCAGCAAGTACGATGGTTCTCAACCTTCCTAATGCTGTGACCCTTTAATACAGTTCCTCATGTTGTGGTGACCCGTGACCATAAAATTACTTCATTGCTACTTCATAACTGTCAATTTTCTACTGTTATGAATTGTACTGTAAATAGCAGATATGTAGGATATATCTGCTACCTCCAAAGGGTATTGAACTGCTGCTTTAGAGCCCCAGAATGTTCTAGCCAGAGGGACTTCTACTCGAGCCTGGGAGACATTGCTTGGCTTCCTGTTAGCACCAGTGACTGGGCATTAGAGAATGCCAGTGGGGTTCTGCACATTAGCATCCTCTGCCTGACCGTATGGTGGATAGCGGAGTGAACTGTCTAAAAGAAAGTCTATTAAAATATTCCTGGTGCAATGTAGGTGGTGAGCATACAGGTGTTCACAATGATGCTCTTCCAGTCCCTGCTCCTTGTTTAAAATGTTCCTGATGAAACTTCGGACACGAAGAACATGATCTGGAATGGGAAGTTTGGAAAAACAACCAGTGAAAGGCTTTGAGATGATACAGTAAGTGATTCAGAATTAAGTAATCAGCTCAACGGAAATAGGTATTTTTAGAAGGTTTATGCTATACTGATAATTATGAAGAAGAAGGGAGGAGAAGAAGAACGTTTGAGATTCTGTAGTTGTGACATTTCTGTTTCTCTGTGGTGTTAAATCTTAGCCCCAGACTTTTGAATGGATGCGTGGAAACCTCAAATCCATTGAAGCTGTCCCCATTCGCTGTTAGATTCCTCTCAGTTTCATTCAGAAATGGGAAATTGAACTGATTGCTCCTGATACCAATACCTAGTGTGGTAGTTCTTGCATTTACTTTTTCATTTTTATTTACTTTTTTCCAGTGGCTCATTCTTATTTTTTCAATTGTAATAATTTGCACATAATATAAGATTTACCATTTCAATTATGGTTTTATTATTTCAGTTAAGCATGCAGTTCAGGGATGTTCACTCTGCAGAATTTCCACCCATCTCCAGAGCCTTGTTCTCATGTCTACCCGGAGCTCTATCCCTGTGGGACACTAACTCCTCAGTCCCTCCCCACGAGCTCTAGTGGCGTCCACTTAGCCTTCTGCCCCTCTGGATTCAGCTGTTCTGAGATTATTGTCAAAGTGGTAGGGAACTTGCATGTCCTCATGGTGTCTTTTCTTCACCGCCAGATGTTATTCCTGCGGTTCTGTAACACAGCGCTAGTCTCTGTTGAGGTGGTCTCTAAGACAGTGCGGCACTCTGCCCTGCATGGAGCTCTGCTTTGCTCTCCAGTTCTCAAAGATAGCTTTGCACGGTGTCTCTTTATGACTGGATTCGTAGGTACTCGGCAAATACGCCCATCAGAGCTGCTGTGGTCTATCAATTAAGATCCTGTGTCAGACACAGAGACACTGTCTTTTCTTTACCTCTGCGTCCTTTACAATGTTGGGGAGCTTGCATCATCTGACTCGTGGCACTCAGAGATGACCAGTGAGAGGAGCAGTAGAGACACTCTCAGCCGTGACGTGGCTATGGTCCTCAGAGCAGGTGGCTAAGGAGACTGCTGTTCAGCATGGTGTCCCTAGACCCAGCCATTAGTTACTCCTTCCCCCTCCAGAGCTAAGGAAACAAAATCAGGCCTGCTCTTTCTCAGTTTTTCTTTATCCATTTCTTTCCTTATTTTAATTGTGTTTGTGTCTTCTAGAAGGGCTGTTACAAGACCAGCAAGGGTTTTAAATTATCCTAAAAACAAATTCCTGCCTGTGTCCTACCTTAGTTTTGCTCTCTTCTTCTGAGAAAATTCCTAGTCATGTGTGGCATTTGCCCAGCTGTGCCTGCTCACTTCATTTCTAAGCCCCTGCACACACATGTGTGGCACATCCGGTATTGTGATGCGTGCAGCATTGTGGGGCATGCTGCTTTGAAAATCGAATGTGCTCACGGTGTATTTAATTTGCACATTGGCTTTCCCCATTGACAGTGTACATTCAGGAACTTTCAATGAAGATTGATCACTTCCTTTCCCCTCCTCGGTGGGTCCTTTTGTTAATTCTCTGACACATTATGTAGAACAAGGGCTTTTTTCTTTATAGAAACAACACTGAGGAGCAGGTACACATGTATTTGCCTTTGCACTTATAGGGCCTGTAGGAGAGCATTGATTTGCCTAAATAAAAAGCCTCAGTGAGTAATGAAATGGCCATCATTAGAAAAAGATGAAGGAAAGTCTTTATTCTAAATGGCTATCAGAGCAATATAAAATGAAATTAGAAACATCCATCCAGTGGCTGAAAGCTAAGAAAGTTCACGAATTCAAATTAGCAATAGTGTAAGAAAAGTGTGTGTACGTGCTTATGCGTGTGTGTATGGGTGTGTGTGTGTGTGTGTGTGTGTGTGTGTGTGTGTGTGTGTGTGTGTGTGTGTGAAAGAAAGAGATGACATAGATGTACATGTAGGTGTGTGTGGAGGCCAGAGTTTGACCTTGGTGTCATCATCCTCTTTGACTGATTTCTGCATTGTCTTTTGAGGGAAGGTCTCTCACTCTCACTGAACCAGAGGCTCACTAACTGACTGGACCAGTAAACTGACTGCCTTTCTGTGCCTCCAGGCACTGGAGTTACAGATGCCCACAACCTGGTTGTGTGTTTACATGGTTGCTAGGCATTCAAATTCACATCCTCTTGCTTCCAGGGCAGGCACCGTACTAACTGGCCCTATCCCAGGCCTTCTTCCCCATCCTTAGTGGAAGTGTAAAACATGTATATTCTTCTCAAAGGATGGTTTGAGCCACTTGCAGGGGCCAGTTTTGTAGCCTGCACCTTGGTTCATCCTGGCATGTACTGAGCCCTAACCATTCTGGTATTCTAAGCCCCTGAAGATTCCCATGAAAGTCCTGACTGTAAGGCGAGGACTGAATGTATGTGTTTTAAAAGTGTGTTTGTTATCTTTTCCCCCTGCTATCTGAATTAGTAAGGGAGTGTCAAGTTTGTTTCTGGTTACTGAGAATCCACTGCTGCTGATGTAATAAGTCAAGCAAACCAAATCAACAAATCCAGAACACAGCATTCTTAGGTGACCCCAGGGGAGGTTGAGGAGACCACGTGTTTGTTCTCTGGGGGCAGTTTAAATACCCTGTGGGAATGGTCTTGAATATCTCTAGGGAGGGGTCATCATTTGGCGGACTTTCTCAGGGGCAGAGTCTGGACTGAGGCAGCTTCAGGGGTGGGGGTTTGGGTTGGAGCTTCCATCCTCTTTGTATATATGGATGCGAGGGGCTGGAGTGAAGCCTTCAACCAAACATTCCAGACTCTGTGGGTATATGGATGCCAGGGGCTGTGGAGACGCTTTCACCCAAACAGAGAGGAAGGGTTTAATAGCTGTCAGTTCATCCTGGTATGGAGGGTATCGGCAAAGCAGTTCATCTTCATGGCCTCCCGGAAGCAGAGAGAAGCGCATACCTATACTGTGCTCAGTGTCCCCTTTGGTCATTCGTTCTGTCTGAATCCCCCACTTACAGGACTGTGCTGTCCATATTCAGGGCAGCTATTTCCCCCGTTCTCAATCCTCTCTGAAACGAACAGGTTACTTTACTAGTCTGCTAGATGCTTCTAAATCCTATTGTGTTGATATTGAAATCAAGCATCAAAAAGGGCTATGAGCGCCTGGTTTTATGGTAGAGACATCCAAGTCCAAGTGGTGAGAAGTGATGGACATGGGCCGTTGCCCTGCCTAGCCTTGGGCAGCATGGCAGGACCTGGGAAGCCTTGTTGGAAGGTGTGTCCAGAGCCTCACAATCTCCCCTCCTGCAAGCATCTCTCTGCAGCCGTTGGTTCCTGTGAGTTGGAGCTGCAAGAAAATGTCTCTAAATGCATAAATAAAATACATTTCCTGTTGTGTGTGTTGCGGGGGTGAGGGGTGGGGGTCGAAGGGTGGGTAACGACTGCAGTCACCAAATGAGCACTGGCTGCTTGCTTGGCCCTGGCACCACTGCTACCAGCACCCCCCCCTGCCAGCTCTCCCCACCCCCTTCCAGTGCTCAGAGAGGTTGCAAATTGAACCTATTTTAAGGGGCCTCCTCCTGAAATTCAAAGGTGGTGTAAGGAACATTCCATTATAGGTGTTCTTGATTGGTCAATGTGCGTCATCTTACAATGCACAAGAGTGGACTCGCTCGAGGGTGTGGCTCGGACTCAACAGAACTCAAGCTCTGGAGAAGTCACCGGGTGTCTTGTGCATGTTTCTTCAGAAATAATTTGCTTAAAACATTTTCCTTTGTGTTTCTGTGTCATTTTGTGTTTTTAAGCTACAGAATATAACACAAAGCTACGTGTCTTTCTCAGGAGCACTGTCCAAATTTTAATTTGAAGGGCTCTTCTCTCACTGGCCTGTACTTCATCAGTCAGGCTGGGCTGGGCTAACCAGTGAATCCAAGGACCTGCCTATCTCTGCTCCCTCCACACTGGGGTTATAAGCATGCACCAATGCCCATGACAACTTTGATACAGATTCCAGTGATCAAACTTGTGTCCTGATACTTGTGCCCCGAGCAGCTTTCCAGCTGAGCCAACCCTCCTCCCATCTTATCTTATGGAGATCCTGAGTGTTGACATCATGCTTTTCATGAGTAGTGGATAACCAATCGCATTGCTTATCTTTGCACACGACTCAGGCGAGGCCTCTGGCTCGGGGTAGGTAAGGAGTCACAACCAGTGACACGCCTGTATGAATTTTACTTCGCTTAATTGCCATTTCCTAGCCTCCCGGTGTCACCCACAAGCCATTATCGGGTTGAGAATACATATGAGAAGTAAGGAGTGAAGCATAGTGGGAAATTGGGGCGGGTAAGTCACAACCTGAGCGTTGGGCTCCTTGCGTTTCCAGGTGGGAGACATATTGCCAATTCCTAGTTGGTGCTGAATGAAGGATAGCCTTTTATTTGTGGTGAGCATTGCACTCTGTGTTGTCATGGAAATTCTATTGAATTTATAGGCCCATTTATCCAAAATGATTTTCCAGACTTCATTTCACGGTGAATCATGTGGCTGTTGCTTCCAAGCACAAAGCAATTTGGACAAAGTTTCACTTTGCGAGGAGCACAGACACCAGTGGTTTTCCTGTTTCTGCAAAACAAACGTGCTCCGTATGTACCCGGGTATCTTCCCTGTCCTCTGTGCTCGGAGTGGTGAGTCCCACTGGGCTTCAGAGCTGACCGTGTGTCTGCAAGGAAGTGATAGCTTGTTCTTGTTTGGTTTTGCTTTTTTTCAGTAAGTTCTAAAAAGTTGAGCTCAAGGCAATCCTCCCGCCTCAGCCTCTCAAGCACTGGTGGTACTGGTGTGTGCCACCTTGTCTGTTTTTTATTGTTATTTTTGTTTTAATTATTTTTTAAAATTTCTTCATTTATTTAATGACCCTGTCTCTGTAGGGAGATTGTGGACAGACACAAGGTACGTTCTCCTTTGCATTTACAGATCTGCATCTGCTCTAACCCCTTATCACATATTCTGTTGGCTCTGTAGCACCCCTGCTGGCCTTAAACTTGTGGCAATCCTCCTGCCTCAGCCTCCCTAGTGCTGGGGTTGCAGGTGTGGATTCTGCAGGGACAGACTTTGTTCATCCCGGTTTCAACAGCACAATTGCTTTGGTAATTTTGTCTAGTCAATACTGAAGCATCATACACACAGAGGACAGTCCATAAATAATAGGCATGCAAGTGAGGTCTCTCTGGTAGCTAGTAGTCAGAAAGAGAACTTAACCCACTGTGTGCCTTTCCTAGGTTCTGCCCTAGGGGGAGCCACTGTGGTTCCTTTGAGATGTGTGAGGTTTCCTCTCCTTTCTTTTGTGTGTGTGTGGGGGGGGGTGGTTTGGCTCTGTTTGTGCGATCTGTCCGTTACTATGGCTGGAGTGAAGCTTTTGCTGTTTGTTTATCCATCACACCCTTGGCTCTTGGATGTGTGAGTTCTTATCTAAGAACAGTGGAAGGTAGCTCTTCCCCTGAGTTATTTGCATTTTCTCTCCTCCTTCCTCTTAGATTGAATTTAAAGCCGCGAACACTGTGACTTGCAGTGTAGAAGTCATGAGAGAAGGTGCTTACCTGACTAATTTTGGTTGCTCTTTCCCTGTGCTTGCTGCTGTAGATTTTCTTGAGTGTACTCTTGGGAATGTCAGTAGCTTCCTTCCTCCCTGTCACGTAGCTCTTACCTGGGAGAGCTGTAGGTTATTGTCACCTTCCCTAAATGTGTGATGAGGGGTTAGAACATGATCCAGTCAGAATGTGCTATTCCGAACCTGCCTCATTGCTTTCCAACTTTTCTCTGAGCTTGAGGTAAAAACTTCATGAATCATGTGTAGCAAATTCCTGGGAAATGCAGCTTCCTTTTTGTCCGAGGATGCAGGTTCTTCTTCTTCAGAGGAGAAATGCAAAGACTTGTCTTTGAATCGGGAGTTGTGAGGACGTCTGTAACAGAGTAAAGAAGTTATAGAGGCAATTGGCAGTAGACACTATTGTCCCAACTCCTGCTCTGCTGGCCCTTTGGACTTAATCTGCACTTTGGGATCATCTGCTCCAAAAACTAGAACTCCAGCTACAAAGGAGCTGGGGACAGTTCATGGCAAAAGCAGAAAGGAGTTACTGAAGGCCAGGGTGTCCTGTTGCCAGCCATGCAGTATTATGCAGGCCTTCAGAACATTTATGTGGACGTTCTTTTGAATGTCGCTTTGCCCACAGAGATGCTGTGGGCAAAAATTCCTCTTCAGAATTTAGTTCTAAAAATACTCTTTCGATGAAGTCTGCTTGAGGCTGCACCTTTTGGCGTGACTTCCTGGGAGGCTGGCTGCCATGTGGAAAGGATCGATTTCGCCATCATTGACACATCGCTTCTGCTCATAGAGATTCATGGGAAAATAGGAGCTGTCTCTTTTATTCTGACTTTTCCAAAGCATTGCTTAGCGAATCTTCATGGCTGTGAATGGCCTCCGGTTTTCACATAGGAACCCTGAGTGGAGGATCTCATGAGGCCCTAGCCAGCTTTATGGATTCATGAGCAGTTAAAGGATGCTGCTGGAGGAGAAAGATTTTCTTCAGTGACGTTAGCACTAGTAAGCTTCCGTTTTCCCGTGAATAACCCCACACCTATGCCCTTAAAGTAACTTTAATTAAACTAATTGGATCACCGAGCAGGGGCATGAGAGTTAGTAGGTAGAATACTTTTGAAAGAGGAGGGGAGTCAGCAAGAAACAAGAAATGAGAGGGCAGTGGGGGCGAATATGATCTGAGTTATTATATACACATGAAATTTCATAGTGAAATTTGTATTTTGCATAATTGATGTATGCTAAAAATCAATAAGTGAAAACAAAATATTCAGTCAGCAAATGAGCTCTGATGCCACACCGAGCACCCACTTCCTCCCACCTCATGCAGTTTTCTCTCAGGCACTAAAGGGGGATCTGGGTTGTGGCTGGGGATGTGTTCCCCTGAAAGGAGCCTGCTTCTGGGGAATGCAGATGTGCTGGTCAAGTCACTGGATCAGACTGGTTTCATCATGTGATATGCCCAGGTCCATGTGGTTTAGTCTTGAGTTTGATGTCGCAGTCCTGTGTCCAAAGGCTGACGTTGCCAGAGACTTCATTTACACCTTTGATTAGATAAGACCCGTGTACATCATGGAAGTCAGTCTGCTGGACTCATAAATTCTCATGGTTTAAATCTTAAGCACGTGAAAAAAATACTTTCTCATAACCCTACCACAAATCATAATTATTCGTCTAAAAATAATTACAGGACCTGAAGTGGTGGCTCCCAAGTACAGTTCCCAGCACTCTCATTAGGTGGCTCATAACCACCTGTAACTCCTGCTCCAGGGAATCCAACACCCTCTTCTGGTCTCCTAAGGTTTCTGTGCTCATGCACACAATACACACACATGCTCATGCCCAGACATTTTATTCACCAAAATAAAAATAATTCTTCATAAAATATGTGTCCTAGATCATTGAGAACTGTGTTATGAAATATTGTATAATATACATAGTGTATTTGTTTACCATTTTCTTGACAATTTAAATAAACAAATCTTTTTTGTTTGTTTGTTTGTTCGTTTGTCTGAGCATCATAGTCTTAGTCCAGAGTCAGAAAATGTTTTGTGTCTTGTGCATTAAAGAAAATTTAATATATGTAATTTGTGTTTGCCAGAATCATATCTGGAGCTATTTGGCCACCTTATGATATCTTTGTCCTATATTATTTCTACCTTCCCAAGGTTTTATGTCAGAAGCTTAAATCTTTTTGTTCTTTCAGTGCCCTGATCCCACTTTGTCTCTTGGTATTTATTACTTGACATATCAAAGGCATCATGAATTTGTTGATGATTTTGTCACTCCGAAATCTTCATTCAAGTCACTCCCTACTCAGTTTATTCTTTCCCGAAACAGTTTCATAGTGTATGTACTGACCAACACTGTGTCAGGCACATCCTTGAGCCAAGCTGACTTATGCTCTGCCTGTATAGATCTTTCTAGCTAATGGCCTTGGGAGAACTGGAGGATTGGAACATGGCTTCATGTATGTGATGGTTTTACTTGATCGTTAACTAAATGGGACCTGGAGTCACCTGAGAGACAATTCTGTGGGCATGGCTGTGAGTAATTTTCTAGATTGGATTAATGAGGGTAAGAAGATCCACATTGTATATGAATGGTATCATTCCATGGACGGGCATCCTCGGCTGAATGGGAAAAGCGAGCTGAGCACACCATTGCACTATTCTTTGGTATGGGAAGTCGTTCTATATCTGTGTTGCTTTTATTGGCTAGTGAATAAAGCTCCTTTTGGCCAATGGCTTAACAGAATAAAGCCAGGAGGGAAATCCGAACAGAGATGTAGAGAGAAGAGTAGGTGGAGTCAGGGAGAAGCCATATAGCCACCACAGGAGACAGATGCCTCCTCCGGAGCATGCCAAAATTTTTCCGGTAGGCCACAACCTCATGGTGGTGCACAGATTAATGGAGATGGGTTAGTTTAGGATATAAGAGCGAGCTAGCAATATGCTTAAGCTATTGGCCAAAGAGTATTGCAGATAATATATTTTCCAAGTGATTATTTCGGGTCTGGACAGCTGGGAACGAACCAGAGGCCTTCCCCATCAATCTCTATTTCCTGACTGAAGGCAATGTGAACACTGCCTCGTCCCATCCTGTAGTACTGTACCCTGGAATTTTGAACCTTGAGGAAGCCTTCCTTTCTCAAGCTGTCCCTTGAATCTATTTTTGAATAGCTGAGTGCTGTGTTTGTATAATGTGTATGCAGCCCATCTTAAACTATCGCTGCAGTATAGCATAAGAACTCAGATTACACTTCTCCCATCACCCAGTAGAAATTAGCTCAAAAGCGGACCCCACCGATAATGCTTCATTGTGTTTAGATTTTCACTTGCCCACTGCTTCATTCCAACTGGCTCTCTGGAGATTCTCCCCTGCCACCATTAAAAGCCCACATTTCACTTCTTCCCTTCTATACCTCTGCCTTCCTTGTACTTCTGGGTACTGCTGCTGCCTGGTCAGACTTTACATTGCATCTTTGACCCCCTCATTTCACCCCAAACTTTCTTTGAAGATGTATTTCATCTTTTTTCATTATGTACATTTGTGTCTGTCTTGGTTGGGGACATATGCACATAAATGTGTGTATCCAGATAGGCCATGAAGAGGGCACCAGATCCTCCCATGATGGAGTGCTAAGTATAGGTTCAGGATACTAGTCCCAGGTTCTGCAAGAGCGTTATGTGCTCATAGCTCATCTTTCCAGGTTCTCTGCAGTTTTGTTCTGCAGCTTTTATCTGTGTGCTTTTTCCTGTATGAGAACTTCCCAGGAATCCCAGTTAACTGGATCCTTCAGTCACTAGACTTTCCTATGAGCTGTCCGGTCTCTGTCTCCTTACTTACTTCTCTGCAACCCCCCACCCTTTGCTGTGCATGGAGAGTAGGTTAGAGAGATAGAGGTTTCTAAGAGATAATATAAATGTAGCACTTTCTCGCCTGGCGGTGGTGGTGCACGCCTTTAATCCCAGCACTCTGAAGGCAGAAGCAGGCGGATCTCTGTGAGTTGGAGGTCAGCCTGATCTACAGAGCAAGTTCCAGGACAGGCTGCAAAGCTACAGAGAAACCCTGTCTCAAAAAACAAACAATGTAGCACTTTCTGAATCTGCGGAGAAGAACTTGAGGGTTTTCCTCTCTTGACTTGGAGTAGTTTCATTGTGTCCTTTGTCCTGGTCACCTGAGCACTGACTTAGGTACTCAGGCAGGACATTACAGAATACATTGATCTTTATGAAGATGTCCCATCCTCCCCCTGGCTGGAATGACTTAGGCTTTGTTTGAACATGTATTTCATTTGGCCATAACCTTAAGCTGTTTTTCCATGCATTTATCTAACTTTGGCATTCAAAGAAAAAGTTAACCTTGGCTCTTTAACGGCACTTTGGTCTTTCCAAGCATTTCCTGTGTCTTCATCTACCATGGTGTCTTACACAGAGTCGCCATGGTGGAAGGAAGCACCGTGATAAAGACCTTGAATTCTGAGGGTAAAAGGTTACTTTCCTATACTAACACATGGGTTTCTTCTTTAAGAGCTTTGAAAAATTTGGACTCACAAACCCTTGTTTTCCTTGCCTGAGACTCATAGTAATATCGTATTCACAGAGCGTTAATGAATGGTAGAAATAGGATTTGATACACTGTTTCTGGTCAATAAATGTGTGAAAAATAGCAGTATTAATCCTGTTTCGGATTGATCGTTCGTGGTTCATTCAACTTTACATGCACAGTGATGCAAATTGAAAGAAAAAATACATTAAATCACGTTCCACCTGGAGTCGATTTAAATGATAGGGAAATCGTGCAATGTAGGAGGAGGGATGTTAGTATCTTAGACTCTGTGTATATTCCTTAGAACTCAAGGCCATGCAGGATGTCATCCGTCACTGCACTCATCCCACATGTCAGAGCTTGTGTTGGCATCCCCCTGTATTACCTACCACATGTGTGCTGGCTAATGATGAGGCTTCTTTGTGATTTGCTTGCCCTGAAAATTACTGTTTTCTAAATGATGTATAATGCTCTTGGTAAGACACTCCTGACCTGGCTACAGAAACACCTGGAGGATGGTCCAGTTCTTTCAGTCTACTTGGTAGGCATGATCTGGCCCAGCCTAAGCATTCCTGGCTTTGAAGTGTTGGCTAAGGGGTCTCATGACTGTCCCACAACGCACTCCCCCTCTCAGTGGCTTTCTCCTTTAGTTTCCTTCAGCCTATCTCTGTAAGAAAGAAAGGTCATATGACATCCATTCACAGTGTTAGTTCGGCTTCCTTTCCTTTTCGGAATGAATACAGTGGTCTTCAGCTATAATGTGTTCTTGAAGAACCAATGTTTTTTTTGGGGGGGGGATGGGTTTCAAGACAGAATTTCTCTGTGAACCTACTCCAAATATCCTGGAACTCACTTTGTAAACCAGACTAGCCTCAAACCCACAGAGATCCATCTGCCTCTGCTTCCCGAGGGCTGGGATTAAGGGCGTGTGCCACCACTGCGTGGCATGATGTTTTTTATTTTAGCACATTTAGAAAATACAAAGTTCCCAAGTCTTTAAACCATTCTTCCCACCAAAAGAATCCAGTATGTACTAGAATAAAATGACCTTTTTTGTGGCATGGATTGATAAAGTTTAAGTTATGCCTAAATCAGTATGCCTGATCAGAAGGAGGGAGTTAATAATAAGAAAAGAAAATGATAAGAGCATAGTTGCATGGCAGGGAGTCCTTTGGAAGGGTCTCCTGCCGGGCAAAGCTGGGGCAGTTTGTACATCAAGATAATACAGTTACGAATAAGTGTCATCGCGGATTGAACAATGTAAAAGCCACAGTAAGTCTGTATGCACACAAAACAAGTCTGTATGCACAAACACAGACATGCATAAGCCTGGAGAAGGGAAAGATACTCCTTGCGTGAGGATCTCATTCATGAATACAGAAAAACAAGGTTAGAAAATCATTAATGAATGTCAAAACTAGTGGGTGAAACTGAGAAACCAGGGTAGGAATGTTGTTTCACCCTGTCTCCCTACAAAGATCTTTGCATTTCCAAAGGAATAAAAAATCACCATGGAGAAGATTGTCCCGTGTCACCCTTGAAATAATTGAGACAAACTGTCCTAGTATTAGGATGAACCCATGTTATATTCACCTGGATCAGGTACCTGGAATGAAGATGGTAGCGCCGTGTGGCAGTTTGCACAGAATATACCACCAGAATGCACCCTTGAGAAACTGTGACGAGAAGGACCACAGTGTAATGTAGATTGTCCTGGGGTCATCTCATTCTCAGAGTCAAGAGTGTCAAGGAGTTGTTCCAGATGGCAGTGGGAACAGACAGCACGGATATGGTCACTGAGTGCAGACCTGCACCCAGAACTGTAAGATGATCTGTAATGGGCTTTTACTCGGCACTTCTTACTAAATTTGAAAGGGAACCTAGAATTGGATAATCAGATCGCATCAATGTTAAATTTTCTTATTGTAACAATTACACCTCGATCATGGAAGAGGATATCCTTATTCTTAGAAATTACATGCTTACGTATTCAGTTCATGGAACACATTATCTCCCTGTTACTCCCAGTGATGGAAGGAACGTAAGGATGTGGTGGCCGTAGGTCAACTACAGAGACAGTATGGGGCCAGTGGGACAAAATGTAAAATATTGGTGGAACTGGGTAGCGAATACGACACAGTTAGGCATCTCTGTCGCTGGGCATTCCCGATCTTTCCCTCAGCTCAGGTGCAGCATGTGTCTTTTGCAGGAATTACTATATAGCAAATATCCCCCAGATTTATGCAGTCTGTGATTGATGTTACTTTTCCTGTTGTTCTTCATTTTGTTTTGTTGGTTTCAGTCAAGATTTTTCTACATAGCCTCCTGCCCTAACCACCCAAATACTAGGATTATAGGCACGCACCTCCCCCCATGGTTTGGGTGTGGCTTTTGAAAATAAATGCAGAAAGTGGAGATTCTTGGGGATCTGACATGGAAATGATAACCCGCAGGCAAAGCTAAATCAGAAGGACTCAGTATAGGTCAAAATCAGGGTCACGGTGGACTGAATTAACCAGAAACGTTTGACAGCATTGTCTTTGCAAAATTTCTCATCAACCACCAATTGCTGGAGTCCGGTTGCCCCCAGTACAACTTTATCCCTTTCTTTGCTTTCTTATGTTTCGACAGCTTCACATATTAGCATAATTCAGTAGGCCGCAGTTCGAAAGCACTATCAAGGGAAATTGATATTTCCAACCCACAGAATCAGTTTCTTTCTGAGACGTTTTATTATGCAGGTGGGTGGAGCCTCGACTTGAACATGTGTTCTGAATATGCATTTCTGTCCCGGGCTATATATCAGAGTGCCTTTGAAGAAGTCTTAACGCATTTTGTGTCCCTTGCTATTCGCTGAACAATAGTGCCCCATTCAGGGGCCTACTTACTGTGAGAGTCTAAGTTCTAAAAGGAAAGTGGAGTGTAATTTTATGAATATACTTGTGTGGAGGTTTTTTTCCTCCTTGGTTCAGTGGCATTGAACCTGAAGCACCTGACCCAGTATTTAATGGTTTTAATCGGCACCTCACAGAGTGGATTTTTCTTAATGTAAATTCATGATGTCTAAAGCTTTCCAAACCGCCAGCATTGGTAAGAACTCAAGGTCTTAAGAAAATGAATTTGCTTTAAAAGAATAATGTCACAAAAGAGTCTACTTCTTTCCCCAATCTACATAGACTCCTGAATGTCTTTAAAACGTGATCTGACATGGTGGACTACGTCTCTCCCTCAGAAACGAACCTGTCACCGTTTCCTCTGCATTTAGGTTCATTCTGTCATGCAGACTCCATTCACCTTTGGCTCATATGGAGTCACCTTGAGTTCACAGTGTCTTCTGGGAATTGATTGTTTGCTATCAGATCTCCAAGTTCCCTGCTTGGATATGATCATCATTTCCATTGTATGCCATTTAGGAACTGGGGTGAGTGGAGGTAGAGAAAGAGGATATCTACCTAGGAGATTTTTGGGGGTTTTTGTTTATTTGTTTGTTTTGGTTTTTTTGGGTTTTTTTTTTTGAAGGAGCAGGATTTCCTGGGAGATTGAGTCCAATCCATTCATATTATGATTGTATTTTTTGTTCAGTTTTTTAATATGTTTTCGAGTGTTTTGCCTGCATGTACATCTACGTATGACCTGTGTATCTAGTGCCCCAGGAGGTCAGAAGAAAGTGTCCAATGGAGAGTTACAGAGTTACAGGTGGTTGTGAGCCACCATGTGAATCCTGGGAATAATACTTGTTTCCTCTAGAAGAGCAACTGCTGAGCCGTCTCTCCAGCCCTCTCCCTAGGATGTTTAAGAAGTCTGGTGGTGTCAGCCTGTGTTGGTGGTGGGTGGAATGCTGGGATCTGAGTTTGGTGCAGTAACGCTGGCTGCTCGTGTGCCCTCACCTTCACAACCCCTCTGCCACAGAGAAAGGCTTGACCTTCTATGTCAGGAACACCGCCTTCCTGAAGGTCTCCTAGGCTAGGAGCCAGCCATGTTGGAATAAGAATGGATGTGGTTAGCTGGGTCCTGGTGGCTCACGCCTTTAATCCCAGCACTTGGATCTTTGTGAGTTCCAGACCAGCCTGGTCTACAAAGCAAGTTCTGAGACAACCTGGGCTATGCAGAGAAACCCTGTCTTGATAGACAACAACAAAAATCAAAAACAAACAACAGAAAGCGGTCGCTTGTGTCATCTGCATGTATGCTCAGTCTTTTCAATGATCTTACGTTGATGCATCGGGATTTTGTGTTTTGAATAAGAAACTCTAGCGAATACAAGAGAAGGTCCTTATCAGTTGGTGTGGGGCACCCAGAGTTCATTCTCCCTGTGGGGTTCAGCCTAAAGCAACTTGATGGGCATTTACTGAATCAGTATTTCCTTGCCTTTAGCTTCTGTCTTCATAGAGCTTTTGAAGTACACTCAATGATCTCATGTGTAGAATAGCTTTTATGTACATGGTAAACTATAAGACACGATTTCATAGATTTTACCATTAATTTTTTTTTCTTTGTGACATTTCTCCTATCACACTGGTCCCACAGTCTCCTGATATCTAGCTTATGAGTCTCAGTAGCTGTGCCCACGTCGTTTCTCCTGGGTTGGTAATTTCACACACTGGCTACCGCTCGCAGGCTCCGTTCCCTACTCGCATGTGCTAAGGCGTGTTCAAGCTTTGCCTCTTGGGAAGGTTTCATCATGCACCGGGTAACCGCAATAAGAACGCCTCCGTAGTAGTGTGTCCTCTGGGCAGCGTGGATGCAGTTGTGTGGGAGGCTGAAGTGTGTGGGAAGTGGCATGTTGTGTGGATGTGCTCTCACAGGTTTCAGCAAAGGAAAACTATGGGTAAAAGAATAAATGGGCTATGGTCTCAGTCTGTGGGAAGCAAATGTCCTCTCTGGACTATTCTGTACTTAACCATAGGTGTGAATTTTTTTTTCTAATACAATTTTTAACTATTTTGCAGATGCAGATTTTCTTCTACAATCCAGATGACTTTGACAGCTTCCAGACGGCAATCTCAGAAAACAGAATAATCGGAGCCATGGCCATATTTTTTCAAGTAAGTTAACAGCGGCTAAAATACTTCAACCAGACAATTCTTTCGGTTTTTTTTTTTTCGTTTAATTTGCCGATTGTTCCATGTTTAATGAATGCATCTGTTTTCTAGTTCACACCTGTCTAAATGAAAGATATTTCATATTGTCTAATGTGTGATTTAAAATGTAAAAAAGTATGTTTAGAAACATAATGAAAATTTTTGCATGAATTATTCTGATTTTATTGCTACTTGACTGGTGTGCAGATTGAAGAACACATTTATCATCTAACTTACTTTGTGGCAGCCCTGTCTTGAACAGGTTCCTTCAGCATATTAAGAGGCAGATGAAAAAGAGGTGGTTTTCTTTTAAGCAACTTTAAAATTTGACATTACCTGAAGGAGCCGTCATAAGTAGCAGCAGCCACTTGCTGGAAAAGACCCTCTTCCTTCCATCTCCAGGTCGCCATGGCAACTCATCTTTGTTGAGAATCTTTCCAAGATTCTTTGCTCACTTAGGAATCACCACTCTCCATCTCTTCCTTTTGTTTGTTTGAGATAGAGTCTCAAATTAAATCCCGTACTAGCCTGGAAGTCATAGGAATCCCCCTGCCTTAGCTTCCCTGTGCTAGGAGTGCAGGTGTGAACAAGTATCCTCTGCTCTTTCTCTTACCCTTTATATGTTTATATTGATTACTGCTCATATCTCTGTATCAGGGTTTAAAGTAAGGTGGAAACCCTTCATCCTACAGATATTACTTCTCAGTTATGTGTTGTTTGTGCGTGTGCTCATGTAGCATGTGTTTGTGGTCAGCGGGCAACTTCAGGTATCATTCTTTAGGCATCCTACACTGTTTGCTTGAGACAGGGTCTCTCATTGGCCTGGGCCTTTGTCAAACGGCCAGGCTGTCTGGACAGCACGTTTCAGGGTTTCCCTGTTTCTACCACTCCTCTCATGCCCAGATTTTTATGCAGGGATCAAACCCAGTTCCTCTTGCTTACGAGGCCAACCTTAAGAAATGGGTCATCTCCCTAGACTGTGCTCAGGCTTTTGAAGAAGTCTATTCATACTAAAGTAAAATTTCTTTAGGAGACATGGTTCTTGTCTAGTTGAAAAGTTACTGGGACAGTACATATGTGGTTTACCTTTTTGTCTTCCCAATTGTCCGGAACTATCACATACAGGTGTTTCTTTTCCTCGGGGTCAGTGTTGGTAGTTGGTGCTTTCTCAACCACTCAGAGGGACTGATAATCCTCCCCAGCATAGGTCTTCCACACCTGTGTCTCTGAGCAGGCTGCTTTGCCATGGAGAAGGAACATTCTTGTTTGAGATAAGTTCATTCCACGGTTCCTTATGGTGGGGAACATGCAATTGGCAAGTTTCTCCATTTTCCCCCTCTCTCCTTACTGCTTCTCTCCCTTTTCTTGAACAAACACTTCAGTAGGAAATTGTAGAAATCTCAGACGCTAATATTCCTCCTGATATTAAAAACCATTGGCTCTGGACCAGTTTTCTTTTAAGACATTATTTTATTTTTAAGTATATACATGTCTAAGAGCGGATGTATGTGGAGTACCTGTGGAGTCAGAAGAAAGTGTAAGGGTCTTCTGGAGCTTGAATTACAGTTGTAATCTGCCTGTATGTGGGTGCTGGGAACTGAGTCCATATCTTCTGCAAGGAACAGAAACCACTTTTAATCAGTGACCCCTCTTTAGTCTCTGGCACCAGTTTTCAAATATAGGGTACTATGCCCCTGGACCATGAAACTAGTTAGGGATTTCTGTCAGCATTTTAAATATAATGAAACATAATAAGCTAAAATAGGAAAACAGCCCTAAAAATTTGGAATGTATCATCATAGTGACTTTTTCTTAGAATGTCCTTAGTTATTTATACATAGAAATATAATCTACACATGCTGCATGAAGAATGTTATTTATCATTATTCATGGCCAAACACTTTGAAGATCTGTGTTTATGCTGCACATTGCTCTCTTCTGTTTGTCCTCAGTCCCTCTATTTTCCTTGATTATATTCATTCATCAAAGCAGAAAATCTTTTCAGAGATTTTTTTTTTTACTAGAGTAGAAACCCTTGTTTTTGAGCCCCACTCCTGCCTGACAGTGATGCAGTCAGCCTTCCTAAGCACAACACTCTTGTCTGTGAAGTAAGGACAGCACATCCCAAGCCAGCTAGTCCCTGGGTTGGCTACTCACACGGAGGTGGCACTAGGTAACTGGCAAACACTCTGTATCTATCCCTGTACGGTTTTGTGGGCTGGAGACCCTTGTGATATCATGAGTCTTCATGAGGGGAGGGATCTCAGGTTCGGCTCTGCTGGAAAGGTCACTGGGTTCTATCTGGACCCCTCCTAGCTCCTGAAGTGACCAGACTACTGTTGATAACTCTGACATCTCACTCTGAGGCAATTTCCACCTACCTGTTAACCCATTGTTTTCTGACCTTCTTTGCCTGCTGCTTTTTATATGGCTGGCTGTCAATTTTTCACCTTCCTTCATAGCCACTGTGAGTAACCAGGCCCTACTTTGTGGGGTGCTGTTTGTGTAGGAAAGGGTGTTTGGAAAGATGTTTTTCAAGAATTGGAAGGATGCATGCTTCGCCAAAATGTTTGAATTCCTTTTCTTTTTTGATTCCTCCACAAACACTTGTTAAATATAGGACCATTTAGAGGCTTGGGCAGACAAAGCACCAAAATACTTGACTGTGAAATCTAGGCTTTTAATTTTTGAAGTGTTTCTAGGACACAGCTCCTGTTTCATGTATGAAAAAGTTGAATGTATATTTCGTTAGTTGGGACTTTTCCAAGTTTTGGCCTGCTGTCGTAGAGACAAGAAATATAGGACAGATAATAAAAGGAACCGTACTGTGTTGGACACAGCTGTGCTGAGTGGCCTTGGTTCCCCTCTGCATCAGGCCACCTGTGTGCTGAGACATCGGAGCTTCACTTTGCCGTGTGCTAGAAGGAGAAGGTAGTATTGTTATCTTTCAGTCTGGCTTTATTTCCTTCTTTGAATCTCCTTTTAAGAATGATTGAGAGGGCTGGGGAGAAGGCTCAGTGGTGGAGAGCGGGTACTGACCACTCTCGCTGAAGGCCTGAGTTCAGTTCTCCTGGCAGGTGACTTACCACTGCCTGTAACTCCAGCTCCACAGGATCTGAGAACTCCTTCTGGCCTCTACAGGGCACTGAACTCAGGTGTCCATACACAGAAACACACCTATGCACATAATTTAAAACAACAACAGAAATTCTTCTTTTAAACACACAGTAAGTTTGAATATTTTTACTTGTCTAAAATATAGAGAGGTCTTAAGCTGGTGACGTATGTGGCTTCGTGGGTGAAGTTCTTTGCAAGTTTGATGACCTGAGTTCCATGCTGAATCCACATAGAAAATAGGAGAGAGTTGTTCTGAGACATTCACATCATGGAGTGACACACATGTATCCCCTACCCTGCCCACACATCATGCACACACACACACACATGCACACACATGAGTAGACAAGTGTCTCACTCTCACCTTGTCTTCATCAGGCTACTGTTTGATAACCTAGGATGATAGGGCAGACTTCCTATTAGATTCCGTTCTGGAGATTAGACAAAAGCCCCCAGTCACAGTTTAGGAACTTGTGAAGCCAGTTCCCTTTACCAAAAGGAGCCCTTTCCCTTACCACTGGCAGAGGGGACACATGGCTGTCTGTGGTACCTATTAGCATCCTAAAGCACATTCTGACTCCCAGGCTCCCTCAGTATCACAAGTACAGAGTCCAGCTAGAGCATCTCAGCTCTTCTTCCCTCCACCCCTACCCTAGACTTCTCCAACTCCTGAGACTCCCTCCCCGCAGCTACTCAATCTCCTTATAGCCCTGCTATTTCAGCTACACTCTCTCCTTTGCCCACACAATCTTTGTCCCTCCCCCTCTCCCCCCCACTCCAGTCTGTTCTTCCTCTCTATATATGTCTTCCCACCCCCACCTTGCTCTGCTTCTGCTTCTCTCTTGGCCAGGTCTAAGCTACTGATCATTGTCGCTCTACTGTTTTCTCTCTTTGCTCCAGACTCTTCTAGATGTCTCTGGTGGCTCCCCCAACACACACCATCTACAATAAAAGCCTTCCCCTTGACCCCAACGTGAAACAATCACGTCATCTGTGTAGCCATAGATGTTGGTCCTCCTGTTGACTTACTCTACACACAAATCTGTTGTTCTGAGTCCTTCAGGTACCTTTTCCGCCTTTGCTGTGGTTAGATCTGTATGGTTAACGACATTGCCAGAGCACCGTTTCCAGCACCGGCCCAGCAAGTAGACCAAGGGATCTTGTTTGGGCTTAAACTTAGTTTTGTTGATCTGACTGTATGGCAGATCATTGACATCATTTGTTGAACTCGTGAATTTTTTTTTTAATGTTGAGTGTGGGAGAATTATAGAAAACATCTTGATACTCTCAAGTTCTCAGGACAAGAAGTGTGTGACTGCTTTGGAGGCAGGTGCCTCCCCACACTGTAAGGTGTGCTTGCCTACAGATGTCCTCATCTGCTAAGGTTTGCATGCTCCTAATGTCTCTATGCCGGGCGTGGATTGCCGAAACTTTGAGTAGCAGCTGGCATCTTTTGATAACAGGTCAACTCGAGAGTCTGTCTTAGCGGTGAAAGGTGGCACAGCAGGCCTCCTGCAAGTGCTGCCTGGGAGCCCAGAGAAAGGGCGGAAGGACTACTGCCACAGGCAGAAAATCAAGAGTTACATCAGCCTTCCATGGCTGCAGTGTGGGCCCACGAAGCTGAGAGTCACTCAGTGTAGGCCTTGGCAATTTTGCAATCATATATGCAGATTGCATCCTGTTTTCTCTTGGTCACACAGGTCATCCTTGGGTTCACAGCCCTTGGGATAAAAAAAAGATAAGTAAGAGTAAAGTTTTGTTTTAGTGGACTTTACAAAAAAAGAGAATTTGAAATAAACAGCTTGGCAAAGGATAAAGGAATTAGTTGTTAAACCATTCCAAAGAATAAATAATTAGTGTAAGTACAAAAATTAAAATAATTACCTTGTTTTTTAGAGTAGAACTTTGAATATTCTCTATTGTTAACCTTGTTTGAATGCTGATAAGAATGTAAAATGCTCTGAGAACTATTAACGTGCTTCTTTACGCCTTTCTCTTATTGTAATGTCTCCCATGGGTTATCCCGTGAAACAAGTAAGAATATACACATGCTTACATGAGCTAGAATTGGGAGAATAATTGGGCAATTGTGGCAGGATATTTTGCTTTTAAAAATAATACACTAAAAGATCTAATTGGCTTCACTTGGAGTTCTGAGAGGAGACTATCTAGAATTCGCGATAGCTATGCTTTGTGTCAGGTTGTATTTCATCACGGCCACAAATTTAGGTTCACTTTTGGTTTCTCAGTTACAAGCTGTTTCTTCCAGGGCAGTCCTCCCGTACTGTCCTGTTTCCCACCAGGGAAGGTGGTATTTTTAGCCACATGACCACCTGAAGGATTCCAGTCTGCCGAGTAGAGGCTCGCTGGTACCCTCGTTCAGATTTGATCACTTCTGCCTTTGCACAGAACGCCTGATCACTGTTTATTTATTTTTTTTCTGGTGGACTGCCCCAGTCATGTCCTTTTTGGTCTTACATATGCATGTATGAAATTGCTTTGATGTTTCATTGAGTCCAGGGTACTTCATGGTGTTGAACACAGAAGGCTTGAAGGGCCAACTACAGTTAGACCCTTCTTTCTCCTGCTTCAGTCTCTGGATAGGGTCACTTCTAAATCTGTCTCTAATGCAAATATATAAAATGGTTCTTATGTCAGGAGAGACACAGCCAGTTAGTGTATTTCTATGAAGTATAAATATGCTATGTTGCACTTATATATAAATGAGCTTTCTTGAAGTATTTCTCTTTTTTGAACATTTTTAACCCTTTAAGTTTATGTGTATGTGTATACCCAGTTGATACAAGAATCTGTGGAAGCTAAATGAGGTTGTTGGAACCCTCCACCACACACCCACACACACACACACACACACCGCACACCCTGAGTTAGAGCTGGTTGTGAGCTGCCTGGTATGGGCAGCTACCATTTCATTTGAAGAACTTGAGTCATCTGGAAGAGCTAGTGCTGTCCACGGCTGAGCTGTTCCTCCAGCCCCCCCCCCTCAAGTCCACGACTTTCCCTTTCTGTTTCCGTTCCACCCAGGGTTTGACTACGCTTATTGGGGTTTTCCTAAGGTCTGTGCTGTCCTTTTACCCCTTTTCCTTTCTGCCCTCACTGCACCGTTGGAAGGAAACATCAGAATTCAAATGTCTCACTAGTTGCTAACCTATTCTTTATATCACGTCGGCACCGCAGACTGCTTAATTATTTTTCTCCATCTGGAGAGGCTTCGTAATTAAATGAAATGGCAGCACCTGGGGTTATTTATAGACATGGAGAAGGCAGGAGACGTTCTTGGTGACTCATCCATCCAGAGCTGGCTCCAAAGCCTTTTTCCCCACCTCCTGCTTCTCACCTTCCTCTTCCCCACCCACCAGAAGCAGATATGACTTGTCCTTCTTTTGACCTGCTGTGGCCCCTAGCCTTCCATCTTGTGGAGAAACTGTCGTTTTGCTTGCCTGCCCTGTCCCCTGTGCCATGAGCTCACTCCGGGCCAGTGGGCCTATTCATCGTGGCATCTTTTGTATGTGGCTGGTTTTGTGCAAATACTCAATTGACTGTCACGTCGAGATTCTTCGTGGAGACTCGTTGCGGGAGATACTGATGGCCTGTCAGCAAATGAGTGTTAGGAATTTTAACTGGGAGGTGTGCTTCCTGGAAGGGTGGAGTGTGAACTCTCTGAGGCAGAGGCCCATGGCTGCTGATCTTTCTCTGTCTACCACCCATCTCTCTCAATCTCTCACACCAATGCTTTGCCTCTGTTGCTGATCATCAAATTCGAGGAAACCCCACATAGCTTTCCTACCCCATCCATGAATTGTGCTTTGGAAAAAGCATTATCCAGATGGCTCTTGTGCGTCGCCCATAGAGACATTGGTTATGTCAGAAGCACATGACCCTTGAGATAGTCAAACCGTGTACGTGAGCAATACCAGTCCCGTGATCTGTGAGTCTCATGATTGGTTTACACTGATGATTCCCCCAAGGGGCATCACTGATCCACCTCATGTAACACAGTATTATAGGGATGCATTTCTGTATTTGTGCCCGCAATCCTGAAAGAGCAACAAGCCTTAAAATTCTTCACTACTCAATGCAGAGGCCCAAAGGAATGTTTTAGTACCAGGGCCATGAGATGTGTGTGTCTGTGTCTGAGAGTTATTTTGTAATGCTTCCTATCAAAGTGCTTTCATCTTTCTCGATAACAGGTGAAGCTTGGGCTTCTTTTTCCTGTGCAAGCTGGCTCTGCTGCCTCTTCGCTAGCTGCTCTTTGCCATCTGGGTGTGGCCCTTGATGGCTGGTTTCTGTTTTAGTGTATCTGGTCTTCTTTGTTTCTTTTTCTCGACTCTTGCTGTTATTTGCATCTCTGGTTTTCTCTCTCAGATTTGCTTCAGATTTTTCCCCTTTCTTCATTTCTGTACCTCATTTGATGACTTCTTCATTCAGTCTTCACTGTTTTTCAGACAACTTTTCTGTCCCGGGCCCCATGAAAATTTCAAAGGGAACCTAACATTGTATCCTACCAGCAATGCAATCAGGGACAGTAAGTTTCAATAAGGGATGTTCCTTGAATCCTTTCTTCACAAGTGACCATCATCCTGTTTTTAGAATGAAGGGATGTCAGACAGGTCAGGTAGATAATACCAAGTAAAAACGGCAAATTTATTTTTCCTGTAATTTCACAGTGATGAAACTTTCATGTGAAGAGCTTGTAGTTTGCAGTTACGAAGTTTGGGATTGGCCTTTCTCTGTTTTTCTTTTTCTTCTACTCTTTAGACCAACTACTAATACTAAAGCATAAATCATGCTTTTGTTTGGGGTGTCCTCAGTAGGCATTTTTTGAAAAACATATTCCCAAATAATTTTTCTGCCTTTTTTGTTGTTGTTAATAATAATAAATTATTTCTCATAGCTATAGCTAGTTCTAATTTTTCCCCCCTAGTTCTGTGAAGTTAGGTGGCAGGGGTATGACTCATTAATTGTACCCAGCTGCTCAAATTCCCCCACCATTTTTCTTTCTGTTGCTTTTGTTGGTTTGTTTGTTTGTTTGTTGTGTGGGGGGGGAGTGATGGTCTCAGAGGTCAAACTCAGGATATCAAGACTTGGCCACATTGTGCCTCTACCTCCTGAGAGGCCTCACTTCCCCCCACACACACACAGCCCCCCCTCTGCAGGGATGTAAAAATCCCCCAGAACTGTTTTTGTGTCTGAGAACATGAGCTTGGACTAAAGAATCTCGTTCTTAGATTGCTTTTGAGCATAGTCACGCTAAAGCCATGTGATCTTACCACCCTCCTTGCAAGTTGCTGCCATTGGGCTCACACCCCTTCCTGCATTTTCCACCTCCTTGCTTGTATCCTGTCAGAAGTTCAATTCTTTTACTCCATTACTTAGAAATGCAATTTCAGAATGTTTTGGGCTGATTAAGAAGACTTTTTTTAATACACACACACAAATTAAAATACATATGTTCCAATTAAGCTATTTTAACAGCTAATTGATCTCATAGAACTTATCATTAAGGGAAAGCCAGAGTCATTCTTAATGTTCAGATGCAATATTGGAGCTGATTTGTGGGTGCACAACACGGGATTTATAGCCTTATCAGGTGTTTCCAGCCTATCGCGCCTGTCTGCAAATAGCCTGTTCCCTCCTGGCGGATGTTACCAAAGACTATTTAATTATTGGCAAAGCATTCCATAATTAAGAGACTTGAGTTCTTCGAATGTGACCATGTGAAAATCTATTTTAATTAAATCATTGCACTTCAAGGACGGTTACCAAGTGCTTCGCCTTTGCACACTAAGTGGTAGTTGGGAATTGCTGTAGCCATTTGTTCTGATACATGTCAAAGAGGCTTCTTGTCTTCAACCTGGAGATCTTAGTCGCTCTGTCGTGACTCGCTCCACTCCCAAGGAATTGACCAAATAACTGAGGACAGACCTAACTTTCTGAAAGGTTGAGTGAATGACCATTGTCTCCTAAAATCCCTGGGAGTTTTCTCAGCCAGGAGCTCGAATTGTATGGCTAAGTTCCATTGTTTTTTTTTTTTTTTTTTTTTTTTTGGTGCTGCACCCTGGAATATGTTTGTGTAGGGTCCTTCACTGATCAGATTGCCCATCTTTGAGGCCAGTGGCAACTCCTTACCCCCTCTCCTCCCCCACATAAACTAGTTAGTTCTGTTATGCCTGAGTCGGGAGACACCCCCCCCCCCCCCCGCAAGACTACCTTGGAGCTGGGGCTGACTTTCCGGTGCAGTTAGACAAGGTTTCTTTATTGTTCTACATACAGGCTTGCAGGCGGGAGCCCTGTCCCACATACAGCACAGATGCAGCCGGTGAGGGAGAAAGTCCCCGAGCTCACAGTGCAGGGGGTCTTTAAAAGGAAAAATTACAAGCAGGGAGTTATGTGCCCTTGGCATTACTATATTGGGTAGGGGAATAGTTGGCTCAAGTCTAGAGGGCATTTTTGTAACTTTCTTCAAAAACACCAGATAACCTTTAAAAAGTTTGTTTGTCTAGCTTCTGGTTTATCAAGAAAAAAATATGTTTGTCAAGTCTCTGGGCAGCCAGGCAGATTTTGAGACGGTTGTGGCTTTTCTCTGAATTCACAGGTCCTTGGGATGCGACACCTGGGGTGGGGTGCCTGCTGGGTTAGACTCTCATAAAGATGGGGCCTGGGTTTAAAATGGCTTTAGTCTTGTCTCTTCAGTTCAAAAACCGCTCCTATATAGCACTAAATACTACTGGCCAGCTAGCACTGGGGACACTCATTCAATAAGACACTGAAGACAGAGCACCTGCTTCACAGAATCTTTTCTTCTCCAAAACCCTTCCAGATTTGTTTCTTTGCAAATATAGAAGCGAAGGCATTTGGCTTTTGCGAAACTTTGGTCAACTAGAGGCTGGAGAGATAGCACAGCAGCTAAGAGCATTGATTGCTCTTCTGGAGCACCTAGGTTCAATTCCCAGTACCCACGTGGACCCACGTGGCCGCTCATAACTGTAGAGCCAGCATTTCTCCAGATGAAGTCTATCTACACTGTTCTCATAAAGTTGGGTTCCACACTGCTGAGGTGGAGAGAGATGTGTTTGTAACCAGTCCACTGTTGTGTCATAGAAGTCTTCGGGGCCTCCCTTTATTTTGCAGGTATCTAAATAGTTACTTTCTCATAACTTTAAATTATGTTCTGCTTCTGTTGTTCTTAGTTGAAGCCTTTGATCTTAAATTCCCTCACACTCTGTGTGCATATCATTATCTTATGATTCTGATGGCAGCCATTTTCCTTAGTTTCTTCCCTTCTTTTAAAGCTCTGTATAAATATGGAAGATACAGTGTGGTTGAACAGGGAGAAGATATCATTGGTCATTCAGGAACGTCTTTTAAGGGCAATGGAGTAGGGAATGTATGGGGAATTTTGCTCCCGAAGGAACATCTGGTCCTTTCTAAAGATACCATAACTTCGGACACCTGACAGAGGTAGCATTGGCATCCAGCAGCAGCTACTGTTTAGAAATCCTGGCTGCTGGGAAGGTCTGTCAGGGCACAGGGGAGTTCTCTGAACAAGGCCAGATTGTTGGAAATTCTGCTAAGTGACTGAGAACTCCAGAGTTTAATTTCAAAAAGGTACTCAGCTCAGGGAGGGATGATGATGTCTTGATACAGAGGCTGATGATGTCATGATACATGGGCTGATGGTGTCATGATGTGGGGCTGATGATGTCATGATACAGGGTGACAGAATTGCTGGAATGACTAGCAATCCCGGGCTCAACACTCCCAGTCCTTGCTGATATAATATTAGATATCTGCGATTCCAACATAAAGAACAACAGTTAACAGGCAAAAAAATAAACCCTTGCTTCTCTTGTATTTCTAAGTATTATGGCTTTCTCAAGAGCTCCTGTGGGTATTTCTTCTCAGGCAGCAATGCTAGCAAAAATGCAAGTTTAATAGACCACTCACTGAGAGGGGGAAAAGTAAAGGGAGGTAAGGGTTTGTGCAGATTCCTTTGAACTTAAAATCAGTAAGTACCATTTGAAAATCCAAAAATGTTCCACAGGAAATGAGGAAAAAGAAAATCCAAAAAGGTCGTGTGGGTTGGGGTGTGGCTTAGTGGATAAAGTGTTTGTCTCACATGCTTGAGGATCAGAGTTCAGATCTCTGAACCCGTGTAAAAACAGAGGGGGCTATGTGGCTGCCTGTACTCCCAGCACTTCTGAGGCAAAGACAGAGGAGCCCCAGGGCAAGGTGGCAAGCTAGATTAGCTGCAGTGGGCCATCTCTGTATGCAGCGAGAGACCGGTCCTCAAGAAATTAACTGGAGAACAGTCAAGAAAGATGCACACACACACACTCTCACATCAAATGAGTGAATGAGTGAATGAATGAATGAATAAATTAACAGTAGAAAATGAGCATCCCTTTTGTGAGGGTTGTGGGAATGCCAAAGCACCCGTTTGCTTTCCCGTAGCAGCCAAGGATTGCCCTGGGGCAAGACTTTTCGTTGCTCTTTTCCTTCCTTCCTTCCTCCTTATTTTATTTTCTTTTCTTTGAAGCAGGATCTCACTATGTAGCTCTGGGTGCCGTGGAATTGGCTGTGTAAACTAGGCAGACCTCAAAATCAGAACTCACAGAAATCTGCCTGACTGTGCTTCCTGAGTGCTGGAACTAAAGGCCTGTACTACCAAAGCCAGCACCCCAGGCAAGCTTTTAACTCTTGAGGGGTTTCTTTTCTTTTACAGGTGTAGGAAAAGGGCACGTGACTTATTTCAATGTAAATTCTGCCACAATTGCAAAGACGAGTACATACAGAGCCAACACTTTCGTGAATACAATCTGTCTCAGTTCTTTGTGGCGAACAGGATCAGAAAGTAGGGTTTTCTGTTGAAGGAGGTAGAGGACAAGAAACGCATACCTTCTGGTCATTTTTATTTTCTCACCCCCCCCCCCCGTCTGTACTTGATTTATCTAGTTCAAAATCATAGAGCAATTCCCTGCATAGACATAGTTAAGTATTTCACTGTTTAAATCTTCCCCGCTGCCTGGCCCTTTGTGTGTTTGGACGGAATCATTAACTGTTTGACTGGTTCTGATGTCCTGGCATGCACTGCTGTGTGGTACTCACTGCCCAGAAAGACGTGCAAAGATGGCCTTGGATTCTGTAGTTAGAGTTTGCATCGATGCTGCTTTGTTTCCTCCATTTGGAGATGCAGCGTATCGGGTCATTGGAACCCAGACATAGACTAAGGCTTTTGTTTCATCTGCTCTGTACAGTGTCAATCTCTCAATGAGTCTATAATCCATACTCCCAAAGCAAATGTCAGGAACACCACATGGATAATATTTTAAGATGGACTGGTTTGTACAGGCATTTTTCTAGTTGGGTAGAAATGCATTCAGCTACGCTCTTTATATACTATAATAACAAAAAAGGGAGAAAAATTGTAATGTTTTTGAAAATTAAAAAAAAATATGTTGATCATAGTTCTATTCCATAGTTCTGTTTGGTTCGTATGATTGTCTCCAGGTGTGTCTACTTTTCTACAAATGACAGACTTTGTTCATCTTTACAGATGGAAGCAGTTCCATTGTACATACAAGCTACGTCTCCCTTACCTGTTCTGTTTTAGTACCCATAGGTTGAGTCTGTGGCTGAGCCAGGCAGTAAACATTATCTATGGGTCTTATCTGTTTGGTGATGCTGTAACCAAATACCCAATACTGGGAAATACATAAAGAAAAGGCGTTTCTTTGCCTGATGATTGTACTGACTACACAGTTCAAGTAAGGTAGGACTGGTGTCTTAGGCAGGAGGGTCCCTGCTCTGAGCCATAGTGTGGCAGACAGTGTCAGATGAGCAGAGAGAGTGTAAGCAGGAGCACTGAGAAGAAAGCTGATGTGGTCAGAGAGTGAGGAGGAGGAGGCTGATCCTTTTTATCATCTGCCTGTTCTCCTGGAAACCCTCCTACTCCCAGGAAACCTTCCTGTGAAGGTGCTCACACAAGGTCACCTCCTGCAGACTCCGCCCCTTCCAGGTTTCACCTTGTTTCAGTGAATTTATGCCAGGGCCACGCTTCCTGCCTGTGTGCTTCTGCAGCATAAACCGTACCACACGACAGCACAGTGTAAGCCAGTCTGTGCCTTTTCTCTTCTTTGGTCTTTCTTTATAACCGTTGTTCTTGACCACAGTGATTCACCAACTGTGGTGTTTTTCAAGATGCATCATCTCTTGTTTGTGAGGTGTTAGGAGGCAGTAGGGAGAACTTCCCTCTTAAAATACTGTATTCTTCCAGGCATTTAACCTTCCGCAGGTAAGCATCCAAATGTGACGGTACAATAAGCAGGGTGTTTACAGTTCACATCATTTCTTTGTTATTACTGCAGGTGTCTTTTCAGAAAACGGCTAGCATCAAAGCCCCCATTTTGAGTTTTGTGGGCACTGTAAAGCATCCCCGTGCCTTGACTTTCCTGGGTATATTTTTACAAAAGGCTCTCTCTTTCTTAGCTCATATGTACTTGGAAGAAGTAAATGCTGAGTTACATGATATTTGTACATAAACACAAATTCCACAGATTCCTAGGTAGTTATATATAATACGGGGGTTCAGTAGCAGGCACTTCAGATCTATGTAACACGGGGCTCTAATGGGAGTTTAGCATGAACCATGCTGCTATTCAGTCTTCAGCACTGAAGTCATGGATTTTAAAAAAACATCAAAATAATAGAAGTAATGAAATTAGGTCTTGGATATTTGAAACTGTCCAAAGTTTTAGTTAAGAAAGCCTTACTTTGCACTGTAAGAACACATTAACTAAGCACCCAACACTGTGAATACAATAGCAATTGAAAGGATGGTTTGGTTGCTGTACCAACTGGACCTTGCCAATCCACTTATTTAGTATTTTACTAGTTTTACTAGTTTTACTTCTTTGGTTGTATCAAAGGCCCCTTACATGGCCATATAGGTGGCTTAGTGATTGTCACTCTTCAGATGACACTGACGTCCAGTGTCCCATGGTTGGCCTGCCCAGTGTGTCTTCACATTGCAGTATTTCATCTGAAACAGGTCTTTAAAAAGTGTTTTTATTCTCCTCTCATACATTTACATCCTGAATCCAGTTTCCCCTCCTCTACTCCTCCCATTCCCTCCCCAATTTCCCCTCTGCCCTAGATCAATTCCAATTCCTCCTCTGTTTCCATTTTTTAAAAAAAAGCAGTAATATCCTAGGAATATCCACCGAACGTAGCCTAAAAAGATTCAATGAGCCTGGGCACCAACCTTCATATCATGACTGGATATGGCAACCATGTAGGAGAGAAAGATTCCCAAGTGCAGGCAAAAGACTCAGAGACACCCCCACCCCCATTGTTGGGATCCCACAAGAACACCAAGCTACACAACCATAGCATATATGCAGAGGGCCTAGGTCAGACTCACACAGGCTCTGTGATTGTCGGGTCAGCCTCTGAGACCCTATGAATCCTGCTTAGTTGATTCTGTGGGCCGTTTTCTTATGGTGTCCTTGTCTCCTCTGGCTCCTTCAATTCGTCATCAAAGTCTTCTGCAGGATGCCCTGTGCTCAGCCTAATGTTTGGCTGCTGTCTCTGCATCCACTCCCATCATCAGTTGCTGGATGAAGCCTCTCAGATGACGATTACCTAGGCACTGATCTATAAGTGATCTACAAGCAGGTTAACATCAGGAATCATTTTATTTATTTATTATTTTTGCCAGTCATGTTTGGGTCTATTCTGGCTCTCTGGGATGCCCTGCCTCTGGGTCCTGGCCATCCAGGCACCGTCAGACTTGGGCTCCCTCTCTTGGCCTACGCCTCAAATTGAACCAGTCTTGGGATGGCCACGCCCACAAGTTCTGCGCCACCATTGCCCCAGCATGTCTTGCAGGACAGATTGTAGGTCGATGATTTTGTGGCTAGGTTGATGTCCCAGTCCCACTGCCAGGAGCCTTGCCTGGTTATAGGAGATGGCCAGTTCAGGCTCCATATGCCCCTCTAGGGTCACTTTTGTAGTGGCATTTCATTTTTATTTTAACAAATGAATTCTGCCTGAAGATCAGAGAGTAAATCAGCCACACTGACCAGCCTTACAGACCATGCCGCAGTAACACACACCTTTAATCCCAGTAGCCACGCTAGTTTGCCATAGAAACCAGGTGGTGCATGCCTTTAACCCCAGTGGTGCACATCTTTAATCCCATCCCCAGAGAGGATTATAAAATGGGAGAAGACAGCTCACAGTCTCCTTCTGAGATCATGGAGGCAGGATCGCCATTTTGGACTGAGGTCGAGGTAAGAGCCAGTGGCCAGCTTCCTTGCTTTTCTTATCTTCAGGCTGAACCCCAGTTTCTCTGAGTTTTTATTAATCATGTTTCACACTTTCCTAGCTGCCAGGGAGTTCCTACTGCACTTTATGAAGCAAGTCTCTATTCCAACTCTCCATCATTTCTGGGCACTCATTGATGCATCCTGCTGCGGTTCCACTCAGTGTTGTGGAGCTGTTCACTCCGGCAGGCTAGCATCTCCAAGACCCTTCTACTGAGCCTAGCGGCATAGGGGAGGCCCATGAATTATTTCTAATTTTAAAGGCTTTTTTTTTTCAAAAGATCACACTGTTTTTTATTTTATAGGCAAAGCATGTCCTTGTTTCACTAAAAGATGTGACAGGTAAAATCCTAAGCCTTTTCAAAAGAGACATCCATTGTCTGGTTTTTATTCCCTGTAAATACTATTAATGGGAACAGTCAGTGATAATGTGTGTACTCAGCCAGTTTTGTCCACCAAGCATCCTGTGTTGTGCTCTGAACTCCCCACTAAGAAGATCCTGACTCCAGAAGCTTCCCAAACTCTAAGCCCTCTTTTGACTATGGAATCAGTGTCTACGTATTTGAAGTAAGATATTACATACTAAAATTCTAAATTTCTGTTTGTTGACATATTCCTGTTATGGGTTGGCCCTTCCGTTCTCTCATCTATACCATGGAAATACCTCTCTCTGATTGATGTGTTGTAAATTTCACATGAGGTCATGTACAAAATCACTGTGGAGACATCTTTAACACTCTTTCTAGAAATCTCAAAGTAATAATAGTTTTGTGTCTAATATTTATTTCCAGTGTGTGTGTATAACAGAGCAAAGATGATTGCACGTTATTAAGACAAATAATAAGGGCCAAAATAATAATGGTTTTGACGATGATGATCTGTAATGATTAGAGTTGCCGTACCAGAGTGACAGAGGACACATTACATCGTTACATTTGAAGTCACAGCGAGAACGCACACAGTGAAGGAGACGCATTGCCTCGGTTAGTGACTACACAATGTACCCTCCCAGCCTTCTTGCATTTGGCAGACGATGCCTCTCATCTGACTGCTTTGGCTGTGAGTCAAGGTCTTAAGGAGTTGCTATTGGTGCTGTAACTCAGTAATTCGAGAGGAGTTAACTAAATTCAGATTTCCGCAAGGAGCATCTACATGTCTCTTTTACTGCCATAAAGAGGGGCTAATGTAATTGTCGCTACACTTTGGGTGGGGAGATATGTAGTTATTGAACTGCATCAGCCACTTGGCTGGTAGAGAGATCAGGAGCGCAGTGTTTTGGACACAGATGCCTGCCTATCGAGAGGACCATTGAAAGTCAGAAGTTCCCATTGGTTATCTCCCATGCCCAAGGGATTCTTTATTGCTTAGCAGTGAGTTTCCCTGCTGTGTCGAGTGTAAAAAACAGATTTGCTTTATGGTCTTATCGGTGCTGGGAATACAGTACAGCCTCTTCTGTGAGATTGTTGGTCATATGTGTGCTGGGAATACAATATAGCCTCTTCTGTGAGATTACTGGTCATAGGCAATGCAGCAGTAGGGTGTGAGCCCTTGGAAGTGTTAAATACTGTGCCAGGGTACAGCTTCCTGTTCTAGTGATGTGTGTCCTCAGTCCCAATGTGGATCCAGGTACAGGATGGGTGTGGGAGCTGTGGTTCCTTTCTGCATTGATTGACATAAATACCTTGTGGTGGTCCTTTCTCTTGCTTATTCCCTTTTAGAAGTATGGTCCCTGTTATCATGGATGCCCTGCTTGTGTGTGTATGTGCACGCGCGCGCGCGCGCGCACACACACACACACACACACACACACACACACGTGTGTGTGTCAGGAAGGAGCCTTGCTCATTTGCTGCTGATATTCTCAGTCACAGAGCCACTGGGATAAAATTGGTATTACTTAATCAGTTTTTTAAGATCTATATTGCTCAGTTAAATCCCAGTCCTGGCAATTACTAGCAGTAAGTTCTAGAAATTCAACTGGTCTCTTTTTATCTTGGTGTCCTCGTCTTGAAAATTGGACTGGTAATAACCATTTATTCTTGGAAGGTTGCTTTAAAGTTTGTATTAGGTCTCATAGGAAAAATGAGCCTGTACGGGAACATAGCAGGTGAATGCCAGCTCTCTCTCACTCTGTGCAAACAACAGCACTTATCACCATGTGTGCAGTGGAACAGGTGTGGACCTCCTCTGTGTGAGAGAAGATGGCCCTGCCACTGAGTTTGCCTCACCTCCGTATCTTGTGTTCTTTCCAATGCTTTGGACCGACGAGGTAGAGATCCGTTGTCCTTCGCAGTGGCTACATGCTGGGATTCTGGAGCCAGTTCTAATGACAGTAATGTTGGAATCCCATTCCAGGGTTTAAATGCACAGCTGCCCCCCCACCATGTTAGTCTGTGTTGCATCTGAATAAACAGTGTATTCAATCCAACCACAGATCTGACTCTAAAAATCTTGGAAGTCACATCTTTTCTGAACGTGAACCCTTGTTTTTACCGTTCCTCCCTGCGCTGACTGTGACAGCTATGTATGCAGAATTTCTATTGTGTTATATGTGATGTTGGAACCAGAGTTGACTGAAAATAAGTAAGATATTTCTTAGACCATCGGCAGCCCACACATTTCATATAAGGAACTGGTGCATATGGATTTTATCATCTTTAGATGGTCTCAGTGGCCCACAGACACGGAGGGATGGCAATGACTGGTCTAGAATATGGCTTGAGCATGGCTGTATTTATTAATTTTCTCCTTAATTTCAAAGTACAATGCAGGTTGAGAGCTGCCTGCCTTGGCCTGTCGAGAGGACTCTCTTGGGTTTCTTTCGTTGCTCTCCACCCTCCTGTCTCTGCCAGGCCTTCCTCGGGTTGCAGTTTTCTTAGCGTACTCTCAATTCTTGAAATACTGACGGTACCTTCCCCCCTGGTCTCAGAGCAGAGTGAAATCACCCTTGTGCCTCCCACATCTCCCCAGGTCTCCTGAGAGAATACCACCGTCCAGTTTGGACTTTCTTCTCATTTTGTGACCTGCAGTCAGGAAGCCCTGTGTTAGGAATTGTCCTTGTCTATGGGTCATCTTCTTCCTGCTCTGAGCTAGAACCGAGTCAGCCCTGAGAGTCTCTTGCACATCTCGGGCAGATTAGAGACCAGGATGGAGCACAGACATTCACAGAAGCCTGTCCGTTCTTCCCTCGTGCACGATGAGCAGGTAGGCAGGGCAAGTCCCGTTTGTCCCATTAGCCCCAAACAAGTATGAGGACCGGGGACTTGATCTTGGGTCTACATAACACCCGAGGCCAGAGCAAGGTCTTTCCACCTCCAACTTGGGTGTGGCTCAGAGATCCACAGAGAAAAGGTCAGGATTATTTATTCTTTGAGTGGCCCAATGCTAAGTAGATATAGGGGCCCATGAAGAGAACTGGGCAAGGGAGAAGAGATGGGGAGGAGGAGAGAGGGGCAATGTGTAAGATTTCTCTTAAATTCTGAGAATCAGTTAATGTGGGAACCACTTGCTGCTTCTTAAATCCCTGGCAGTGGACAGAAGGACAAGCTCCTTTGTCCTCCTCCTTCCTCCTACTCTTTCTCCTCCTATCCCCATCCCTGCTTAGCTCCTACCCTTCTTTATCAGGAAAGCGAGATAGCAGAGATGTCCATGGGCCTCAAAACTGCATGATGGTCAGATCTGAGCCAGGTCTTTCTCACTGTGCAGGTACGTGTTCTCATCTCTGTCACGATGTTACTCCACATCTGAATTTGCCTACCCCCTTGCTGCCCTAGTGTGGCATGTTTTTGTTAGGGTGGGTGCCCCCACCAAGTGCTCATTTCACCTTAGGTTTAGCACCCTGGTGACCCTACCTAGTACCTAAGGTGTTAGGCTGCGAAGGGCACAAGGGATCTTGTATGTATGATCGTTTCCTGCCAATGTGTGCTCCTAAGATGCCGGTGGTGCTAAGGCTGCTGCTTGGCTTTTTCATGGGCCTACATGTGACTTCAGTTGGTTGCTTATGGGACCTCATCATAAATTGGCTTTGTTGCCTTTGGCCAGACAGTCCTATTGCTTCATCAGAGGATGCTGGGTTATTCCAGGCACCTGTGGCACTGGCTGAAGAGCTTAGTGCCTAAAGCTAAGTCCCTCAGCCAGTATCCTTACCGAGGCCACGCAGGCCCAGGTCTGTGACTTTATTTCTGCACCAGACCCAAGAAGAATGATAGTCTCATGAATGTGGGGGCCTCCGAGTGCTGTAACAGTTTCTTCTTTGGACATGTTAAAGTGATTCTGCTAAATGGTTCAGGTGACACTGTCTCCCCGCCCCCATAGAACCTTTGGGACTTGACAGAGAAGGAAGGCTGAGACGGGTCATAAGCCCGTAAAATCATTTATCTTGGGTGCCTTTATCTCCCTAGCTCCAGTGTAGTCATCCCTGGCTGTGTATATGATGAGCCGTTGCAGTGCCTTCCCGTCGAGCAAATGTAGTGTCAGGCCCGACTTCCAGCGGAGAGCGGTGCCTTCAATTACATCCTTGGTATAAAAGCTTCATTGAAAAGCATATGGGTCATAAAGCAGAGTGAGAGCACAGCTTCCCCTCGGCAGTTGTTTGCCTGCAGCCTCGCTGTCAGAGGAGACCCTGCTACGCAGAGCTCTCGTGTTTGGAGGACACGCGTGTCCCCTGTGTGGCCTACAGTGAGGTGAAGGAAGAATGCCTGGAAAGAGCTTTGTGTGATACCGTAGAGATGTGGCCTGCCTGGGGAGGCACAAATCAATCCTTGGTTTCACACTAATGCAGGAGATCATGGATTGTCCTGCCTTCTCAAGTTTGGAGCATAATGGAGCATCTTTCGATATCCAGCCACCAAATGTTTCTCGAGGCCAAGAGTATGCTTCTCTGATACCTGGAGTCTACTCTGGTATGGACTTAATGGATCTTATCTTGTGCTATATAGTCTCTGTGGCCATCACAGTCTACTGGAATAATGGCAGTGATTGAACAGTGTGGTGATGGAGTCTAAGGAGAAGCTCAGTTAGTGATGGAGGCTGGGAGGAGGCTGGGAAGAAGCTCAGTTAGTGATGGAGGCCGAGAAGAAGCTCAGATAGAGATGGAGGCCCAGAAGAAGCTCAGTTAGTGATGGAGGCCGGGAAGAAGCTCAGTTAGTGAAGTGTTTCATGAACAAGCATGAGGATCAGGCTTAAATTCCAGAATCTGTGTGAAAACCTGGAGCACAGGCACTCACATGTGCAATCCCAGAGCTCAGGAGACAGAGGTAGGCGAATCCCTTGAGTTTGCTGGCCAGCCAGCCTAGTCTATTTGAAGAGTTCCATGCATCCCTTCTCTAAAAGCAAGGTGGATGGTACCTAAGGAATAAACACTCTGAGGAAGGACCCTGTAGGTTAACCTCCGGCCTCCATGTATAACATTGGCATGTGCATATGTAGCCATGTATGTACACATAAAGATAGTAAGTGGTGGTGGCAATGGTCCTATTTTAAACTTGAGTTAGGCCTGGGAAAGGAAGGAGTCATTCAGAGCTTTGAGAGCCTGTGCTGTCAATAGGCCCTGTTAGGCATCAGGAGACCTTGCCCTGAAGAAAATAGGATTGCGCCATGGTCTGCTGAAAGGGGAGTGTTTCAAAGTGAGTGTTGTGTGCTTCTCCCACAGAGGGCCCAGCATACAGATGGCCTCCCAGCAGAACTCTGCGTCATGAGGGGCTGAAAAAAAAATACAAATGCTGGAAACTGTCCCGATTTTGCTGCAGAATTGACAGTCAGAGATCCTTGAAGGCCACCAGTTCTGAACTTTTCTCTGGTAGTCACGTCAAGAGGCAAACTGACTGACCTGGTTAGCATGTTAGGCAAACTTGGGCGAGTGCACCCTCTGCAGAGAGGCACGGGGTAGTGTACTGAAATGGTTTGGTTATAAAGAAAAGAGATGGCGGTGGCTGGAACCGTGGGATGAACAATCTATTTCTATTACCAAGATTATAAGGATTTTATGTTCCTATGCTGGAGAAAGAAAATTAGTTTCAGGTTCTGGGAGCCTGCATTTGAAGCAGCTTGGTGACTAATGAAAACAGCACTTCTGAAGTAGGAGTGGGGGTTAGATGAGGATTCACGAGCAACGCCTGGGCTTGTGGAAAGCACACTTATTATTGTTCGGCAAGCTCACTTCTTGCCACTGTCCTCATTTGGTGTTCACTCCTGTTGTGTTTCTTTCCTTGTCTGTGTGCATTGTACGACTCTATTGAATGAGCCTCTTTTGGGCTATATTTTTATTTATTGGCAGCTCGCCAGAGAGGACAGCGGCGGTCAGTGCATGTGTTATCACGTGCTGTATCTTCAGATACAACTGGCCACTTCTCAGTGTATAAGTTAAATTTGCACCTGTCATAAAAAACCTTTGAACTCTGGGGAGATTTCATTGGTGTATTTGTACAAGATAATCTGTAGGTGTCTCATGAAAAGTTACTGTCCCCATTCACAGTAACATATTCTCTCCGCACCGTTTTGTGTGAGGACAAATTGATGACCAAGCAGAAGCCCAATGATGATTTTCTGAGCAAAGGAACAGATAAGGTAGGTGGCTTCTGTCGGCACTGGCCTTCCTGCCAGGCATACTGTGCACTCCGAATTTACAATCCCCAAGACCTCCATTCTTATCCCACTTATAGGAGCACGTAAGGATTTTTTAAAAATATATAGTTTAGCCAATTATCCTAAAAACACAAAACAAAAACCCAACCACCTTAAAAGTGAAACTACAGGGCTGGACTCACTTAAGATCTCACTGTTAGAAGCTCTCTGTGAGAGACAGCGAAGCATTTAGCCAGCCTTCCCAACCTCATGCACTAAAATGAAGGGCGAACTCCCAGTCTCTTAGTAAGTAAGTGATTGCCTCCTGCCACTTAGTGCTATAAATGAGATATGGTTGTAAAAATCTAATACTATAAAATAGGTTTGATACAGGATGGCCTTTGCGCTTCCCTTAGATTTTACTGGCTGAGAAGGGAGACTCTGCTTCCCCTCAAATGTAGTTCAGGATGTTCTGCCAAAGGCGACATTACTCCAGACCCGTGTCCAGTCCAGGAAATGCAAGCCGAAAAGCCCTCAGCAGCTCCTCCTGTTTAAAGGGACTGTTGTTCTGAATGCTTAGTGTGTCACAGAACATTCTGGCACACTCGCGCTACTGGTACGTGAAAGTGAATGGAAGGGTGCACTTTTTTTGAGGGCAGATGTTTCTCACACCTTTACCCAAATTAGAAAAATGCTGGAGCTTATCGAGATCCTCTAGAAAGCAACTTGATGACAGCATTCCTGATAGGAAAAAATGTCACTCTTCTGTGCTTTAAAAGTAGAATTTCCAAAGTAGTTCAGTGGCTAAGTACACTGTCGTGTGTGTGCTAGATGACAGTGGGAATAACTTTAAGTTATACACAGAATAAATAAATGCACACTAATGATCAGAAGCCTTAGAAGCTAGACATTTCCTTCTCTCGTTCGTCTGTGCAGTTTTCATTCCTCTTCTCTGTCCTTCTCCTTTCAAACGGGCTGATTAGATTACACGTTTGTAACAGATAAATGATGGCGGCTTTCCTCTGCGGTCCTTGTTCGGTTTCCTGTTGTAGGGGACACCGAGTGTATTGTGAGTGTTTAAGAGCTGTTGTGTGAGAGGAGAAGCATGGCCGAACATTAGGTCACAACATCTGTTTTAGGCGGGGTAGCATTGGGGGTTTTCAGAAGTCCTTTTAGTGAAATATTTTTCAGACGGTTTGAAGTGAGCGATGAGTCCCTCACCGCATTGGCCAGTCATTTGAATACTCACTGCCCGAGATTGTCTTCCCCGTTACCCTTTGCTTTTGAGGAATCATGCAGCTGATTGCTAAAAGGGCGTGAAAAGGATTTAATATCACTTTACTTCTCCATAATCCTTGAAATCTCATCCACTGCTTTCACCTACGTGACATTATTTGATCCTTAAGTAGGCAAGTAGTCTTGGCGAATATTATTCTGCTCTTTTCCCTGGCTTTAACCGTTTTCATGCTCACTTAGTTCTTTTTGTTGGTTTAGTCTTCTCTCATATAATACACTATGACCACCGGCCTCCCCTCCCCATACCCGTCTCAGTCCCGTGTAGGTGTTTTCCCATCCTGGTAGTCACTTCCAAATGATCACACAGAGGCTTAATATTACTTATATAAATCCTCAACTGAGAGCTCAGGCTTGTTACTAGCTAGCTCTTATATTTAAATTAACACATTTCTATTAACCTATGTATTGCCATGTGGCTTGTAGTATGTTACCTCATTACTACACATCTTGCTTTCTCCATGGCTGGCTGGCATCTCCTCTGACTCTGCCCTCCTTCTTCCCATCATTCTCAGTTTGGCTTTCCTGCCCGACTACTGTCCTGTCAACTTTTCTTAACCAATGACAGTAATACATATCCACAGTGTACAGAAGGATTATTCCACATCAGTCCCCCCAGTTTGCCTCCCCCACATCCACTGTTCTTCTACTTCCTGTCAGAACAGATCAGGCCTCCCAGGGATATCAACCAGACATGTCAATAACAATATGCCATAAGACTAGGCACAAACCCTCACTTAAGTCAAGACTGGATGAAGCAACCCAATAGGAGGAAAAGGGTCCTAAGAGCAGACAAAAGAGTCAGAGACACCCCATTCCCACTGCCCGTAGTCCAACAAAGACCCCAGGCTATCAGCTACAATGTACATGCAGAAGACAAGATGTAGCCCACACTCATGCTGGCTTTGTGATGCTCAGCCAGTTCTTAATAAACTCTGGGGGAAGGGCAGGCATTCAGTGACATGTCTGGCCCCACAGAGTTGGCTCCAGCCCCCAGGCCCATCACTGTGCCTTCCTGTACTTGTCTCTGTTTCTCAGGAAACCTGGTTTTTCTCCAGCTGTTAGCTTTCTCGTCGGTTTTCCTGAGTAGACAGGGTCAGAAGGTCTTTCTAGACCATATGGTAAGTGTTTTGTGGTGTTTTGTGTTTACTCTCAGGAAGATAGACAGCTGAGTTTGCTAGGACCTAACCTTCAGGCTTGAAGTGACAGAAATGGAACTTGAAAGGTCACAGCCAGATCATGTGCTGGGACTGTAGGAATGGGGGTGTTACATCCTAGAGGTAGCATACAGATCTCAGGATCACCGGGTGGACAAAATCCCTCATGATGACTTTTCCGTGGTGCCCCCTGTGCCACCTAGAGACACATACAGCTCTTTCTTTGATTTGCTCCAAAAAATCCCTGCATTTAAGAATTCTCCTGGGCCAGTGATAGGACACAGCTTATGAAGACACTTGCCACCAAGCCTGGCAACCTGAGTTCCACGCCTGGACCCACATGGAAGGAGAGAACTGACTCCCTTGATTTGTCCCTCTGATACATGTGCACATACCCTCATGAGCATACACAGAAATAATCAGTAAATGTAATACAAGTTCTAAAAGTGGAGGAATGTCCTCCGTAGATTTGAAGCTCTTTCCTGGGGTCTGCCTTTGTACAGAGAATTTGCCTGAACACATGGTTTCAGCGGAAAGCCCTGGATTTACTCAGGAGTCTCAAAAGGCTGAAGTAAACCCTCACAGATATAGATAGATAGATAGATAGATAGATAGATAGATAGATAGATAGATAGATAGATAGATAGGTAGGTAGGTAGGTAGGTAGGTAGGTAGGTAGGTAGATAGATAGATAGATAGATAGATAGATAGATAGATAGATAGATAGATAGATAGTAGTCCTCACTTGTTACCATTACCAGTCCTTCAAAAATTGGTATTTTAAGGCTGAAAATTAATCTTATAAAAATAATTGAAGCTCCAGCTGGGTCCAGTGTTAATATGCCTATAATACCAGCACTCAAGAAGCAGGAGTGAGGAAGGAAGGATAGGTGGGAGGAACTTGGAGGTTGTACATGTGTCAGGTTCCAGCAAGGAGGTATAGGACTCCAGCATCCAACATGTTGGAACTAATTTGAGAAGTTTAGGCCAATCTTGGCCTTGGAATACTAAGTAGTCATGAAACTGATGCATCATGGAGACTTTTGATGACACGAGGCACATTATCAATTCATGCCATAGGCAAACATAGCAGTTAGGGACTGTATGCATGTTTGCTTTTATCAGGTTTCCTGCAAGGCATTTAATGTCAAGTGACCTAAGCAGACAGACATGGATGAATGAGATACATCCGTTTAGTAGCTTCATTTTAGATGAGGAAACTGGAATCTAGCCATTAATTCATGTGGCTAATAAGTAAGTAGATGAGCACCCTGGTCACCATAGCTGTGACCCCATGTCTGTGGGATTCATAGTATATGTACATAGTATATGTCCATGATGTATGATTCTGTGTGTGACATTCTTGGAAAGGTGTATGGCAGGCTCTTTTCCCTCCTGTGTGGCAAGTATGGGCTGTTTGTCTCTGCCCTATGGTGCCTTTGTCCTTTGGACAGTGGTGTGATTTCAAACAGGAAATGGGACCCTCCTTTATCCTCTGCAATTTCCTTACCACCACCGAGTGAACACCCAGCCCTCCTGTGGCATTACTGTCCTTCCCTTCCTGTGTCTGGTGTCTCATAACAAACAGCAGCTATGGCTTCCTTCCTCACCCGTGCTCTGGAGAGTGAGTCTAGACACAACATGGACCTGCCTGAGAGGCTTCCTGCTCTCCAGTCCTGCATATGACAGGGGACACACGTGGGAGTGCTTGCCGCAAGAATCTGTGTCCCTAAGGCCCCATGTCATTAGTTCTTAGGTGATTTGACTAAATGCTTGGCCATTTTAGCCGTGAGATAAATACCAGTTAGGACATTATAGGATACATAATGGAAGGCATTTTAGCGGTGCACATTCTGCAGAGAGCCGTGGACAGATGGGCTGTTTAAATGCCAGTTCAAGTGCTGTGCTTTTAGAGATTGGGGAGAGGCTTCCTTTTTCATTGCTCTCCCCACCCCATCTCTGCTAAATTTTCTGTCTTAGTTAGATGTTTGCCATAATTAAAGTGATACACAAAAATACTGAGGGAACCTGTCAAGATTTTTTGAAGTGACCCCCCCCTTCTTAGAAAGATGTGAAGCGTTTGCTGGTAAAGTTGAGGACTTGAGCACAGAGGGAGACTTGTAAGGGCAAGAGACAGGGACAGTCATGAAGCAAAGCCTTGGGCTCAGGGGAGAACGCCACCATACTGAATCTTTCTGCTCCAATTTATGTTGAAAAATTACTTTCATCAGACCCTTCATGGCTACCCCAGCACTGTTTTTCTGCCATACTGTGCAACAAATTGAGGTTCCAAATGTAGTTCAAGAATGGTAGATAGAACTTCAGCTCGGGCATTTCCTGCCATTGCCGCGTCAATGCTACCCTTGGTCTACCAGGTGTGGCGGTACATACCTTTAATCCCACTCCACGGGAAGCAGAGGCCGGTGGGGCTCTCAGACTCTGGGGTCTCCAGTGAATTTCAGATCAGCCACAGGTTACGTGAAGTGCCTGTTTAAATAAAGTAAGAATAAAAATTCACAGTTCATCATTGTGCTATTTGCATATAGGACCAGGCCAAAGTCGAATTTGATTATTTCTTCAACTAGTTTTACAGTTATATTAGTGGGTTTTTATCGGGGTCCAACCCCAACATAAATTATCTGTCTGGACCGGCATGGAGGTGCGGGAATAATTGAGACACAGTTCACACAGCAATATCTGGGAGTCTCAGAATCCACTCAAATCCTGAAGATTCCCCGCATTTATTCTCAAAACAGCTTTTATATCCAAAGGTAAACTGATGGGGAAGTTTATTAGCATTCTATTTCCCGGGTAGCAGGACTAAAGTCATATTCACAACTATGGCTGCTCTTTCAGGTAGCTTACATTAACACATCTTCCCAGGTGATCTCCATAATTACAAGGAAGGAAGCAAAACAACATTAGCATATCCTGACTGGAGAGAGCCTGTCTGTAAGTGCTAGGTGACCACCTCAGGTGCAACTGTGGCTCGAGAGCCTGGCCGCCATACAATGTAGAAATATGTGGCCTGTATACTATTGCCCCACAATTTATTTTTTCTTAATAATTTTGATATAAAAACCTGTGCTTTTGTAACAGGATCTGCTTCACCGTGAGCATTGAGCTTGACGCTTCTTACAAGTTTTTACTGCTCCACACTTGATCATTGTCCAGGTGTTTGAAACGCTCACAGAGGGTGCAAGCTCTGAGGCCAGTGCCCCCTCCATGCTAGTAGCATGTAGCATGTAGCATGTCCTCATCCAGGAGATGGCAGTTGCTCTCCAGTTCCTGTGAATGCAGTGCAGATGTGTTAGTCTGGCCCCAAACCATCCCTGCAGGTGGATTTCCTCGGCCGTGAGCCTTCTCTCTCAATGGACCCACATCATCCTAAGAGAATGAACTCCTTAGAACCTCTCCATTTCTAACACTATCCTGAAATGAGTTTGCTCTCCTGCCAAGCGCGTAAACCATTTTTCTACACAGTGAACATTATTATTTTTCAAAACCATCTTCTGAAATGATAGGCCGCTCAAAGATGTATCTCTTTTCTTAAAGGAGTCATGTGGATGGGATTTTTCCCACATATTCATTAGTTTTTTTTCCTTGTCCACTTAAAATGTAATTGCTTCTAACTTCTCTACTTTTGTATTGTTGAGTCTGAGGTTTATGTTTTGTTTTGTTTATTTCTCCCAGCAAGATAGAAGCTCATCCTCCATGTCTTATGCCAATGGACCAATATTATCCCACCGTTTTTTTGTTTTTTCATCTTCAGTTCCTGGTCACATGTCTAACTCAGCATATATACTTATGATAACAACAGTTACCTCCTTTGAACGACTTGCTAAAAACAAAGTTAATTGAAACAAAACAGCTAAGAATTTTTCCTCTGTCGCTGCTGCTGCTCTTCAGAGTAGGTATTGCTGTTTCTCATCAGTGCCCCTCAGAGAGGCCTGGATGGGCAGTGGCCTCATCTCAGGACTGACTATCCTGAGGGTAAGCTCTGCCTGCTGGCCCTTAGGGTGAGGTAGGAATGGACAGTATAATGCATGAAAATCTGGGAGATGCTCACATCACAAGGCAGAAGCCAGTAGTTTCTCAAGTCATCGTCTCAGTGGACCAAAGTGCCATGGCAAGCTCTGGGAAGACTTCTTTTTACTCTGGGTTAGACCCTAGATTGTCTTAGTGACCCTCCCCCCGACACATACTACCACCACCTTTTTCTCAAACATGACAAAGAAACCCACAGGCTTTTCAGTTATCACCCCCTGCACTAACTTCTGCCGTTCTTCACACTATGGCATTTGCTCCTATGAAACCACTTTTAAAAACAGTTTCCTCATAGATCCTATTTCTTGGCAGCCTTCCTTTATTTTCTGTTCTCAGCCATTGAACAGTCAGCCTCGAGGCTCCAATCTTCCGGTGACATTCTGCGGCTCTCCCGTGGCATGCTGGGACTCTCCCTTTACACGTGGAAGCCTTTGCCTTGCTCTTATTGCAGGCCCATAAATTAAACCCCCCTCCTTAATATTCCCTGCCCCTATGTCTCTCCCTCCCTCCCTCCTCCCATGTGTATGTGGCAAATGAACGTCTGTATGTGAGGGAATGTCTGTATCTCTCCATCCGTACCATTTGAGCTCCTTAAACTCTCTTGACTATCATTGGTTGATTTGGTTAGCTTCTGTGCTGTAATTAAACACCCAAGAGAATTACCTTGTGAAGTCTAAAGGTTGCCTGGTGCTCACAGTCATGGAGGCTGAGACCTGTATTGATTGGCCTCTACTTTTGGAAGCCTGTGGTGAAGTAGTACGTTGTCATAGGAGTTTATGGCAAACAACAAGTGTTCCCTTCCTGCCAGGAAAAAAAAATTAGATCAGAGATCTGCTATCTTTTTCCAGGGCACATCCCCAGTGGCATACGTATTCCTGCAAGGCACCCACCTCCTCCAGGTTCTGTCGTCTCCCAATAGCTCCACCCTGTGGGCTTTTAGTATGCAAGCCTTTGACTGACTCCAGGATACACACTGTAAACGGGCATGGTGTTGCACGCCTTTAACCCCAACACTGGAAGCAGAGACAGGTAGATCACTGTTCGTTCAAGGCCAGTCTGGTCTGCATAAAGAGCTCCAAAACAGCCAAGGCTCCATAAAGAGACCCTATCTCAAGAAAAAGAAAGCCTGACTATAGAACCAGAATCGTGCTAGGCTGTAGTAGGGTACCTGTGTTAGCAGAGATGAATCTAGTCTAATTCCGGTTGCTAAATTGTTTTGCCTAGACATCAAGCTGGGGGGTAAGGGCTGTCCTCTGTGATAGGACGCACACCATCCACAACACAGCTTTCAGCTGTGGGCAAAGAGGTCTTGAGGTCTTGACCTCACATCTTTCCAGAGCTCTGAATGCCCCTTGTGGTGCTTGTTTAAAACTTTGTAAGGACCTCAGAAGCGGCAGCTGTAGTATATTTAACCAGGCAGCGGTGGCACACGCCTTTCATCCCAGCACTTGGGAGGCAGAGGCAGGTGGATCTCTGTGAGTCTACAGGGTGAGTCCCAGAACAGCCAGGGCTGTTACACAGAGAAACCCTGTCTTGGGGGAGGGACACGATTTTATAATGGTTTCTCACAATTACAAATGACAGAAGGACTTGGTTACTTGGCTGTTTCTCACAGCTAGTGGCCTGGCGGGAGATGGAGGTACTGTCCTTTTACTGTGGGCTGTACCACTGATTTTCCTTCTGCTTCGTGATTGGCATGTGTTCTCTTCTTCCGCTTTATAGCTTTCGCTACTGATACTTTATAATTTCTTGCCGTTAGCATGTCCTAGCTATGTAACAAAGAAGTCTTCACTACTTCAACAGTGTAGTTTCAGGGAAAGAAATATCTCACTTGAAGAAGCAAGGTCATCTTGGAGTTGTGAATGTAAGCTTTATTAATGGGTCTGCCTGATCTTGGGGGAGGAAACAGTTGTCCATAGATATTTATGACTAGGACTGCACTAAGATAATAGGCCATAGTCATTGTCAAGGGGAAATTCATCGTATGTTCTGGGTATCTGCGCTAGCCACCCTGGCCATACAGCTCTATAAATGTTCCAGTGAATAATTTGGAACAATTTTGTCTTAGTCTTATTAGGCCTTCCCATAAATTTTAGCAGATAAAACTCAGGAAATTCAAGATTGCTGTTGTCTCACCACCGATGAAGCTCTCGTAGAGACCATTCAAATTAGCAGCTTTCAGCCACAGGGTCGAAGGTGGAAGACTCATCGTGCAAGCTTCGCATGGGAAGCCTTAGCTTGATTTTTACTTCCCTTTAGACATATGCTGGTTGACTTGCCTACAGCTTTACTTAAGAGTAGAAGGCCTCCCCTTCGGGGAGAGACTGATGATGTCATCTGGCGCAGATGAGAAACTAGTTTAAGGCAAAGCCAGAGGCCACAGGGAGTTGAGACTTAGTGTGAGAAATGACATTTCCTGTATTGGCACTTTAACGAGTCCCACAGCTCTGGAGATGGCACAGAGCCTGGACTTGTGATCCTGGAAGCCAGAGCCAGTCAGTTACCCAGTGACAGGCTGCGTAGGGTTTGTAGATCACTCTGAGCCCCTCAGTCTTCTCTCGGGTCTGTCACTTCGTTCATTTAATAAACTCGCAGCCGCGTCTCAGATGCAGTAATTACCATGGCAGGTGTGATCTCTGCAGCGGTGTAAGGATTCTGACAGGATAGTTTCTGAACAAAAATTCATCAACTTGGAGAGTATTGTTCTCTTTTTTTAGTCATTCTCCTAATGCCTATTTTATCTTTTTAGATAACTCTACTGAATCAGTTCTTTATCTATAGCTTCTATACCTTCTGTGTGAATGTGAATGGATGGAGTACCCCAGATCCAAAATGGATGCTCACCTTTTGTATGCCAAGAGAAGGAAAATCCAGACCTGACATCATATGACACTGAAAAATGGGGTGTACTGAAAACATGAAATTACCATTGGAAGTATGTATACACATATAAATTATGTATATACATATATGTATATGTGTGCATATATAAATTATATATACTTATATGCATACATGTATTTATATGTGTGTATAAATTATGTGTATATATACATATATGCATGCACACACACATCAGCGTGTGCCTGTCATCTGGGTGCTCAGGAGACAGAGGCAGAGTCAGGAATCTGTCACCAGCCTAGGCTGCATGACAGGACACTCTTCCAAGAACACGGTTGCAGGGAACGGGCTGTGTGTGGTTTTTTAAGCCTAGCAGCTGTGAGGGAGAGGCAGGGGGATCTCTGTGAGCTCCAGGCTAGCCTCATCTACATAGTGACTTCCAAACCAGCCAGGACTATATAATTGTGTATAACATAAACAAGTTAATTCTTAAAAGAGGAGGTTGTTGCAATAAAGCAAACCCGGCTCCTCCTGACTTCTCCTATTCCCTGGAAATCCATGTTGGCACAATGTTCTTAGTCTCTAGACCTAAGCTAAATCTCATTTCTCTGCAAATTAACAGAAAAAGAGGTATAGGAATAATAGATGGATTTCATATTTAAATATGAGTGCTATCTCCAAGATAACACATCGGGAATGTAGAAGTATTCCCAAATCTGAGCAGGCATGTAATCTGTAACATTTCTGGCTTCAGCCATTTTAGATAAGAAACTCTCAGCCTGCTTCATCTCTTTAGGGGAAACTTTATTGTCTGTAGGAAAACTGAAAAGAAGATGATTTAGACAGAATGTTTGTTTGCGAATGACGAAGTGGTGCCTTTAAGGGAATGACGGACTCCCAGTGGATCTAGATGGTGTCATGGGGACCGGTGAGTGGTTTCCGCTGTGTTACTGGAATCTAGGTGCAGCATTGGGTCGTGCATCGTAGAGCATCTCATTAGACTTAGCAGGGAAGTCCTGTGCATCCCTAACTAACCAGAGAAGTAGGGGAGAGGGGAGAGACCTCCACCAAGTATCCAAGAACAAGATGCTCCCTTTTCTAGATGGCATGTATAATTCTTGTCTAGTCTTAACCCTGAGTTCCATTTTGACTCTTTCAATCCCACCATACCTCTTGCAGTCATCTGTGGATGAGACCCAGGGCTTTCTGCTTGGTAGGCAAGTTACTCTTCCACTAAGCTCACCCTAGATCCCCATCACCTCTTACTTTACAGTGTTTTTGATAAAACTGATGTTCCCATGGGGTGGGGGGAATACAAGCGATATCAGTGTCTTTCATGTAGCATTATAGCAAAGGTTCATTGTAATTTTATACTTTGGTAGTTCCGAAAATCTTCAGGTATTTGTCTTATATCCAATTTGTTTTGTAAGTTATCATTTGGTTTCCATACACTGAACCCAACGATTTACATCAACACAAGAACCTTATTGATGGCACAAGTAGAGGCTGTCTGCTCTTGATCACCTTCCCTACGGATGGTAACATCAAACTGCTCTTGACGTTAAGAACTTGATTTTCTTCTTGCCTGTACATCAGAGCTGTTGAAGGTGTCCCAATTAAGACTGAGAACAAGGGGAAATGTGAAGTTCATTATAGAGATGTGTCTACCTCCCTCTCCTGGTTGGCATACCTGTGATTGATTATGTCTTCATCTGAATTTGTCAGTAGGCTCGGAAGCTCAGAAGCATCGCGAGAGCTAAGTGTTACTGCATGGTAACTCACACGAAAACACACGCGTGAGGGGATGCTTGAGGCAGGAAGGTAGACATGGGTGGATCCTGAAACTTGCACTCCAGCTACCTTAACTTACTTGAACATGGCACTTGAGGAAGGATCTCCAAGGTGGTTGTCTACTGGCCTCTACACACACACACACACCATATATTGAAAAATAGGCAAGTGCTTGGCATATTATTCAGTCATTCACTCGTTATTTTTGGTTTCCCTTCTTGAGACACTGGGAACACCAGCTATTTCTTCCTCTTTCATTCTTCTGATGGATGGAAATTTGAATCATATGTCCTTATAGGATTTTTAGTGACTGTTGGCAGTATCTCTCTCTTCTTGCCCGAACTCTGCAGTGTGAAGTGTGTCACGTGGGACCTGTTTCCTCTCCGTTACAGGCTCACCCATCCACCCACCTGCAACCAACCCCTGTGAAAGGTTCTTTTGACTTTTGTCGGCTGGAGTGCAGTGGTAGGATTCTGAGCCGTGCTTAGCAGTCCAGTTCCCATGGATTTTTCTAGAGCCTGGGTTTCCTGGTAAATTTCCCCATGGCCCCTGTGGACCACTCCTCTAGATGTCCTGCAACATTCTAGGAAGCTTCCTTACTTTGGGGCGGGGCAGAGAGCAGCAACAGCAGCAGCAGCAACAGCTTGCCTCTGGCAGCCTCCTTGCTTTAGTAGCTAGCGTGTTCCTGTGGCACTTCTCCCTCTCCATAGCTCAGTGGATCCACCTTAGGGGATGGTCCTCCTCCTTCATGTTTGTTCCCCATCTCCCTTATTTCTTCTTTTTTTCTTCCAGAGGTAATAGCCACTCCCTGCTCCAGCTTCCGGTCTCTTTAGGGCTCTCTTATCCAACCCATTTTCAGTAGGTAACTAGCAATTCTTTGATTTAAAACGTACCACGTTCATATTACTGGTGTGATTTCTGTCTCCTGATGGGACCCTGACTGGAAAAAAAAAGGGTAACAGAAAAAGCCACCCTCAAAAAAGAATTAATTGCCACTGAATTACCAAGTCGTGACTGGTGCCCTGTTTTTCTCCACATGCTCAACAACTCACTTGACTTTAGTCTGGATCACATCAGCCAGTCTGTAATCAGGTGCTGAATATTCTCACCAGCGTGCCTGCAGCAAGCACAAAATAAGTCGATTTTTTTTTATGAGTCTGTAATATGAAGGCATTTATCTGTTCAGCAGAGAGTAAATTCAGCAGGATCTGCAGACTGGCAGTAGGGTAGGTGCTTTAAAAAAAAAAAAATAGAGGACCCAGACTCAGGCCCTGCCTTTTAAATTTGTTAGGGAGACAGGACCTGTATATACGAAAAGTTAACCAGGGAGGCAGCTGTGCTTGCGAAGCATTCTGTATTAGCATTTGTGTGGCGTCCTATTTCTAGACAAAGAGCTGCTGCAAGACATCGGTATTTCGCATTCCTAAGTATCTGGAAATTATTTGTCTTCTTGGTTGTTTCCCATTTTCTCTACATTCATGGTACTTGCTGCTGGGAATTACTAGGGCTGTGATTTGGTAGATCCTCAGTAATCAATGGCAAGAAATAGTTTTTGACACTAGGCTTCTAGAATAGTGTCCAAGTCTTGTCTACTTTTGGGCTTTGGGCCACATCTCTTTGACCGTGGGGATTGCTAGGAGCCCGCTGATCAGAGTGAGGTGGGATGGTCCGACAAAAGCTGTGTGCTGCAGATTGGAAAGTTCCAACTGAAATGGTTCTAGCATGGATGACATTCTTGTTGCTACATTGAAGGTGTCTTCTGTCCTTCACACACGCATGCACGTGCGTGCACACATACGCACACGCACACACTACACAATAGCATATAGGCAGTCGCCATCCTAGAATTGTTCTGGCCAGTCTCTCCAGTGGAACTGGGTTCTCTCTGCCGTGTCTCTCATCATGAAGATAAATCACAGTGACAAGTGCTGCCCTTGGAGCTATGAACCATTGCCGGAGGTGGCACTCTGGGTTGTCCCAGCCCCACTGTTCCTAGAAATGATCTTGAGCTGTGTGTAACTTTGATCAAGTTCTGGGATGTACTGTCTAATCCGGTGTGTCTTCCTAGAGATCAGCTGTGCCTTAGCGGAACAAAAGCTCTCTGATGAATGCTGCCATAAAGGGAACCTGTCATTTTATGGCGCTGGTCTTGAACTAGGATTTACCCTGGATCCTTTGCTTGCCATGTATACAAGCTGTTCCTACACTTAACTTAGAGGGCAGGTACCAAGAATCTGAGTGTTGCATCTGTCTGTGTTTCTCCAAATCATTGCCTGATGGTTAAGTTCATGTGGATCTATTATATATTAAAGTTTAAGAATATTTCTCATGATCTCTGTCATCCTTAAGGTTTTGAAGACCTAAATAAATGGTTATGGGCTTTAGATGAAAACTGTGACTTTAAGATTGGGGCCTGTGGTGAAGTGTCGGCAGTAGCTTAAGTTGGGCCCAGTGGCCATGACTCTAGGTTGTAGCCACCACTACCTCATGCTTGTGACTGTGGCAAAGGCTCTCATGCTCCCTCTGGTTGTAGGAGCTGCAGCATGGGGAGGATTGGTAGTTCTACATGGAGAATTGCCTGTTTCACATGGAGGCTCTTGGCAGGTACTTGGTGTGGTGTTGTGTATAGCCCTTCAAAGATCCGCCAAGTGTGAATGTTACTTGACAACTGATTGGCACCAGCACTGGGATTGTTGGAGAGGCAATGAATGAACCCTTTCCAGCCAGGGGTGCGGGAGGCTAGCTCCAGTGTTAAATGGGAAATATTGTGTCCCTAAGATGTCAACATACATTCAGGCTTATGAGGAGAGATCCTGGCAGAGTGAGAAAGAAAAACAGCAACTCAGAACCAAGGTGTCCCCACTGGTTTGCCCTCAGATGTTCACCTTTGACTCATTGGGGTCTCTTTCTTTGGTCTGTCTGTCAGCACAGACTACTTCATGTACAATCTCTTGAAGAATTGCATGAAGGAAAATAAAGATTCCTCACTGAGAGCTCACACACTGCATCTATCTGAGAAAATGGTTCTTGTTTCTAGAATGTCCTCTTTCCCTTGTCCAGGTAAACATAGTGCTAGGGTCTCCATCGTCCCCCATGTTATCCAGTGTAATCACCTTCTATCTCTGCTGTGTTCATCATGGTAGGACATGGGAAGCTATGTAACCATATTGTCATGTGACGCTCTGCTCTTATTCCACTTGACACCATTCGAGCCACAGTGGCAGCTGAACACCGAGGTGCCATGTTACGCCCATTGGCCATGGGTTGGCCTTTACTGAAACAAATGTTTGCTGTCATAGGGATGTAGAAAAACTAATTCCTTTTTAATTTATATATTTGATACATGTGCTAGTTTCCTTTGTGTGGTTGTGACAAGCACCTTGACAAGTAGCAGCATGGGTGAAGAAAGGGTTTATTTGACTTACAATTCGAGATTCCAGCCATTCATTGTCAAAGTGACTGACTGCATTGACAAGCAGCAAATCACCTCACATCCGCATTGCAGAGCAGGGGGGAAAGAATGCCTCGCATTCCCTCCTACTAGTACTCACTTAGCCTTGTCTGTGCTTAGAAATAGCTCAGAATCCCAAACTAGAGAATGGTGCTGCCCACAATGGCCTCTTTCTTTCTACAGCTATTAACAATGAAGATAACCCCCTAGAGACATGCCTACAGGCCAACATGATCTAGACAAGTCTTCAATTGAAACTGTCTTCCCAGGTGATTCTGGATCAGCAGTTGTCAGTCTGTGGGTTATGACTCCTTTGAGGGTAGCATATCAGATATATTTATAGTGCAATTCATAACAGTAGAAAAGTTACAGTTATGAAGTAGCAATGAAATAATTTTATAGTTGGGGGGATCACCACAACATAAGGAACTGTATTAAATGGTTGCAGCGTTAGGAAGGTTGAGAACCACTGAGGATCGCTGTTGACAGTTTATACTTAGCAATACAATCCACCCATGTCAGCCTGAAGAATAAACATGTTTAAAACGATAACTTCCCAACTCTTTGTCTCCAAAGTCATGTGTTAATATCTTAATACAAACTGTGGTCCAACCTTAAAAGTCCCATACTCTTTATAAACTCCAAAATCTCTTAACTGTGGGCTCCTATTTTTCTTTTTAATTCCTAAATGTGAAAGACAGTAGCATACAGTAATCATACTTAAGGAAAAGTGATGTCCTTCTGTTTACTTGTTGCTTTTATTGGTTGATGAATAAAGCTATTTTGGCCAATGGCTCATCAGAGTAAACCATAGGAAAAATCCAAACAAAAATACAGATAGAGTTGGCGGAGTCTGAGATGCCATATAACTGCCATAGAAGAAAGATGCCAGAACATTACTGGTAAGCCACAGCCTTGTGGTGATATATAGATTAGTAGAAATGGGTTAATTTAAGATATAAGAGCTAGCTAGGAATATGCTTGAGCCATTGGCCAAACAGTGTTGTAATTAATATAGTTTCTGTGTGATTATTTGAGTCTAGGTGACTGGGAAGCAAAAGCACAGTCTCTGGCTACAGAAAAGCAAATCCAGCAGTGTGGATCAGATCATTTTTCTGACATATACAGCTTACCACACCCCAACCCCAGCTCTGCTGTCAGCAGCAAACACAGCTTTTCTCGTAGGCATAGGCAGGCCCTGCACTTATAGCACTTTTGGGTGGAGAGTCTGTGCCCTTAACATCCCCAGTATCCCAGGGACTCCATTGAAACTGAGGCTTCACCTTTACTAGTAGTTTCTATAGACATCTCCTCACGGACTCCAGCCTGGTCACAAGACATTTGGTCTCCATGACTCACTTATGAGTCTTACATCTGGCTTTCCTTCAACATCAGTACCATTTGGATGCTGCTAACATTGCCAACTTCAGCTCAAGATGTAGTCTGGCTCCCTTGGATCAGAGTCTCTGTGTGCTAACCCCAACCAAACACATCTTGGTTGTGTCAGTGAAGCGTAGAAGGTTTCACTTCAATGTTCTCTTTGATCATCATCAAATGTTGTCAATGTCAATGATCTCTGACAGTCTCAGATGCTTCTTCAACCCTTGCATGGTTAGCATATACATTCTTGGCCCAAACAGCAGCTGAATAGCCTAGTTAACAACCGGGTTCTCATTCCCTTCTGAAACATGACCTGGGCCTCTACTGTCACTATTGCTTTAAGCACCCCTTCCCCTAAACTCCCACAGGAAGACCCATTGTACTCTTCACCACAGTCCTCTATGGCGGTTCCAGCCCAGAGTTCCAAAATCTTGACAGTCAGTTCAAAGCATAAAAGTTATATGGTCGAGTCTATCACAGCCACCCCCCACTCTCAGTATCAGTTTCTGTTCCAGTGTCATTTCTATTGCTTTGATAAAATAACCTGATTACATAGGGAAGGAAAGAGGTTGGTTTTTTTTTTTAATCTTACATTTCCAGATTATAGCCCACCACTTAGAAGAAGTTAAGTCAGAAACTCAGGCAGCTGGTCGTATCACATCCACTAGATCAAAGAGCTTGTGTTAATATTTGTTTACTGTTCATTTAGCCTGTCTACTTTTCCCAGGGCCCATGCAAACTGCCTGCAATGGGCAGGCTTTCCTACATTACCTAACAATCAAAATAATTCCCTCTTCAACATGCTGACAGGACAACATGATATAGAAAATTCCTCAATTGAAACTCTAGGTGCTGTCAAGTTGATAGTTAAAACTAACCACTAACATACATACTCGCCAAACGTGCAAAAATATTAAAAGACACTACCAGATTTGATATTTATGTACCTGTATCAGCATTTACATCTGAAATAGTTTTAACATTTAACATAACATTCCTTTATCTCAGGTTTATTTCTGTGTGTGTTTCTGTATGTATATGTCTGTGTGAGTGTGTGTGTCTGTATGTATATGTCTGTGTGAGTGTATCTGTGTGTATATGTCTGTGTGAGTTTGTGTGTCTGTATGTATATGTCTATGTGTGTGGAGATCCTGGAAACATATCAAGTCTCTTGGAGCAGAGGTACAGATACTTTGAGCAGTGTGATCTAGGTGCTTGGATCCAAACTCCAGTCCTCATGATGAGCAGCAATCTCTCTTAACCACTGACCTATCTCTCCAGTCACCAAATAATTTTGATATTGACATTTTAATATAATGTTGTTTTCAAAATGCAGATAACTTTTTTGGAGCTCTAAAAAGAATCAGTCTTGGGCAATGGAAATCTTAGGCAAAGGGTTTGCAATGAAAACAACAGAACAGACTATGGTTTAATCCCAGTAAACCTTATGTTTTTGTTTTGTTAAAAAAAAAAAAGGCTAGGCATAGGGGCACAAATTTAGCACCCCATTTCTTGGGAAGCAGAGGCAGGAGGTTTCCTGAGGCTTACTGGCTATCTAGCCTATCCAAATTGGACATTTCCATGTCAAGTGAGAAGCCCTGTCTCCAAAGACAAGGAGGGACAAGGCATGGTAGCTCACGCCTTTAATCCCAGTACTCTGGAGACAAAGGCAGATGAGGATCTCTATAAATTTACTACCAGCCTGGTTGCATAATAAGTCCAGGATAACCAGAGCTTTGTAGAGCTCCTGTCTATAAAATAAACAAATGGCCAACGTGGGTGGCAACAGATTAATGACTCCTAAGGTTAATCTCTGGAATATATGCGTGCACCCTCAAATACACGCAATAATTGTGCTTGTAGACATTTCAGGGACTGTGAAAGTCTGTTAAAGAGAAGGTGGGATGCTTCAATCCTGCCATAAAGAGGGAAACGTCTATATCTGTTTTTTTTTCTGTCAAGTATTTTAAAGGATATTTATAAATATCCACATTACCTAAGTAAGGTGAAATTCAACTGTAAAGTAGTTTTTGCCCTAACAGAATGTCATGTTCATGTCCAGATATTAGCATGTCATTTTCCTTTATCCTTTTTTAGCCCCTTGATAGTGTGACTCTAAATGTTATTTATCATTATTTATTTAAGTAATAAGCAATCAGTATACTTCTGGTTGGTTTTTTTCTTGTAATGATCAGCACAGATCAGTAGGAGTACTGCCTTCACGTTTGTGCCTTATTTGATTTCAAGGTTCTTTTTCCTTTGTATTAATTCATAGAAGTGAATTTCAGTCAGAATTCTCCGTTTTGATTGTGAAAATACCTGGTACACATCGCAGTACAGTAATCAGGTATGACAGTACCCACTCGGTCACTTGCATGGGCAGTTTTTAAGTTCAGGAGGACGTTGTTGTTGTTGTTGCTCACAGGTTCTTGTCACAACATCACCTCTACCTCATTTCTGCCATAGCCAGCATCCGTCATGGACTTTCATTGTGCAGGTAACCGAAAAAGTAAGAACAGAATAAGTAATCCTAACCTCTAGACATAGAAAGTTAATTTTTAAAGCAATCTTTCAAACTCAGATTACGGATGGTGATTTATACTCTCGGGCTGTTCTAGGGGCATAGCCTTGCTAACGTGGGCTTTAACTGAATACTTTAATTGTATAGAGACACAGCCAGAGCTTATATAATAGATTCCCAAGGAGTCCATAAAACAGAGATTTTTTTTTTCAGGCTGCCATCATGTTAGTTTCTTCTCCTAGCATCCTACCTCCTGATTATTCCTAGCATCCTACCTCCCGATTATTCCTAGCATCCTACCTCCCGATTATTCATAGCATCCTACCTCCCGATTATTCCTAGCATCCTACCTCCTGATTATTCCGAACCCTCATGGCCTGGCTTCCAACCAGGCAGCAGTGAAGTCTCCCTCAGATTCCTCTAGAGATAGAGTGGAGAGTATCTAAAATTCATAGACAACCTTCCTCTTGCCTTATCTCTTGACATGAATGCAGATAACTAAAATTCTCAGGCAGAAAATGCCCCATTTGGGGGGAGATGAAAGAGTTTCTCTGGTGCAGACGCTCAGCTAATTTGTGTTCTCTCCTGTGTACCATCCAAGAAACAGGGATGTAAGCAGGGAGGGTCTCCCTCTGAAATGCCTTCCAAAAGAGAAAAAGAGCATGAACTGTACGCTTGATTTCTAGCGAGCTAAGCTCAAGATCATCATTAACTTCTGTTTACTATTTAGAATTTAATTAAATAAGAGGGCACAGCACTGATTGATCTACGGCGTTTTCTAATGGTTGGAGAGAATGTTAAGGAGAATGGTTGTCCAAAATAAGTTCCTACACTTATTTTGGAGTGATGGAGCCCACTCCTTTGTATATCACTGACTTGATTCCGCAGTACCAGAGAAAGGTGGCCCTTAGTCTGACGTCTGTCTTGCTTAACAAGTCATGCTTTCTGTATATTGAAAGCAGCTTTTCCAATTATAATAACAGCTGGTGTCATGAGGACCTTATTCTGTAAATGGATTATTGTATCAATTCTCATGACAGCCATTAAGGGTTTATTGTTGATATTTCCAAGTTAAGGGAATTAAGTCTTGAGGATGTTAAGTGGTTTGTCTAGGCCAAATCAGGTCTTTGTTTTTGACCATGATGATCTTCCAGCGCCTGCGGTGATGATGCAAATTGAGTCCTAGCACTAGGCATATGCCTTTTGGTGCCATTGGATAAGGTTCAAGTTGAGCATCATTACCACAGCCTCCCTTCTTACCTTCTGCTCAGATTTCTTTTGCACGTCACTCAATAAATAGTAATCACGGTGTTTCTGTGTGGTGGGACTCTCCGCAGCACTCATAAGTGCCTCTGCCTCCTGAGTGCTGGGATCAAAGGTTTGGACCTCCACACTGGTAAAAACTAAAAGCCATTGTGTCTTCGAGTTGTTTCTTAGTAAAATTTCTTATTGCCACCCAACTTAAATCTGGTCATTTATCTGACCGCCTCAAGAAGCGAATAGGCAATTACTTTAAAACGTTTTTTCAGGTTCAGCAGATTCATTTCACAAGTCACTGAATCCAGCACATTCAGTCCATGAGTGCTCCCTGGGCTGTAAATGCGCTCACCTGCTGGGACGCTCAGTGTGGGAGCCCAAAGACTTTTGTTTTATTGGAACCTGATCCTGCAAGGATGGCTCAAAAGGCCCTTGCAGAGCTTTAATTTGTTTGAGAAGTCAGCAAAACATGTGATGTGTTTTTACAAAGGTAGCCTCTAAAATAATGATAGAATTGGGTAAGTTAGAGGAGGGTAACCCAGGATTCTGGGCAGCCTCTTCAGTGGGGAGAATTCTCTATACTGTCTGCACAGAAGGCCTGCACTTCACAAACTGCATAAGGTGAATTCCCTCCATTCTCTATGCAGTCTTTCTGCATCACTTGGCAGGGATTACCACTCTGTGCCAAGCGGTTTTAGGTATTGGAGAAGTCTGTGATGCTCCTGGGATGCTCACAAATAGGCACAGAGTACTATAACTTCGACAGCTTCTGTATCATGGTTGGGAGACTCCTTGTGTAATAGTCAAGCCCTTTGGAATGACCATCAGTCAGCCCTTCCTCAAAGAATTTTGGAACTTGGGAAACACTGGGATTCCTGCTGCAGGGCATCATAAAAATCACACAGATTCAGTCAGGACTGATGTGTTAATGCTGCATCTGTCAGGATTTTTATCACTGTTGGTAGTTCTCAGGCTTTAAAGCTTGTGATAGGCAAAAACATTCTTCCTTTCCCAGACTGAGGATGTGGCTCAGTTGGTAGAGTGCTCATACAGCATGCAGGAGGCCCCATGTTCAAACCCCACTGCTTACAAAGTTATAGTAGCCTACACGGGGGTTCAGAAGTTCACGGACTTTTTCCACTGCATATGGCATTCCAGGCCAGCCTGTGTACTTGACTCTGTCTTTAACAGTGGGGGTTGGGAAGAAGGGATATACATAATCTTCTCTTTCAGGTTTTGGGGGTTTTGTTTGGTTTTTGCTTTTGCTCCAGGGCCCTAGCTCCAACCCCAGGTCCATGCAAACAGTGCTTTGCCATTGCTGTGTGTTTGCCCTGCTGATTTTCCCGGGCTGAGCGAGAATGATTCTAGCAGAGGGTGTGCATGAGAACCCTGTCTGTTATTCAGGGTTGAGAGTATTGAAAGAACAGATGCAAAAGCCCAGCAGAAGTGCAGATTTGGATTGAGACAGAAGTCTTTATTAGTGACCTGCTTCACGGCTGTGTCAAAAATGCCTGAGTAAACAACCTTAGGAAGGAGATGTCTCCTTCTCACAGTGCAGTTGGGAAGGTTTTAGTCCATGGTCTTTGGCTCCGTTGTTGTTGGGCCTGTGGTGAAGGCAGCGCTACAAAGTGATGGGAGAATTTGGAAGAGAAGCTCACCTAAAGGCAGACAGGGAATGAGGTGCTACAGGAAGGGACCAAGGTAATGCCAGCCCCTGAGTACCAACGCAGGGTCCTATTTCTTCTACCTCCCAATAGTCTACTTGGTTTTAAATCCACAAGTTCCTCATTGGGTGAGAGCCCAGATTTTCTAATTGCCTCTGGAAAAGCAATCACAGACAGGCCTAGAGGTATGTTTTAATCTCACCTCTGAGTTGGCAGTGAAGGTTAGACACCACAGTCACCTAGGCTGGAGTCAGAAGAGAGGAGCTGGACACAATACAAGCTGGATTCAGGATGTGCTTAGCGGGCAGCATCAGCATTGGAAGCATCAAGAACAGGAAGAGTGAAAAGCTGCTAACGTTCTCTTGAAGATCAAGGTTAAGGCAGTAGTGACAGAATTGTAACCAACTCACTTTTTCTCCAGAGAAGGGGGGCAGAGAGAGAGAGAGAGAGAGAGAGAGAGAGAGAGAGAGAGAGAGAGAGAAGTTGAAGAGCATACCCAGATTTCAAATCTGTATCTACCAACCTAGTTTCAAAATTTCTGCACTTGGGCACAGATCATTCAGTGAAGTGCTAGCTTAAGGACCCGAGTTCAAATCTGTAACACCTGTGTCAGCCTCCAAGCCTGCTGGCACACAACAACACCCGTACAGCGTCTAGGTATGATGGTGGCGTATTATAGCCCCAGTGCTGGAAGGCAGAGTCAGAAAGGTCCCTGGGACTTGCCAGCCAGTCCATCCAGTCTAGCCAGTAGCAAGCACTAGGCTTAGTTAAGAGATCTTATCTCAAAAACAGGACAAATAGCAATTGGGGAAGACACTTGATGTTAGCTCCTGGCATACACAAACACATTTCCAACACAAACATAAATAAAATAAATAAATTTATAGTCTTTGCACTTACTTACTAACATACCAAACCAGCTGTTTTAATGGCCTTGTTCTGTTGAGCTAAGGAGATCCATCTGTGTTTGTCCTAAATCATTTCTGTTTCTTAGACTCTTGCCAATGATAGTTTTATAAATGTCACGGGATTCTCTCTTCCCCGTGGAGCCGTCCCTCCCCTCCCCAACCAATGGAAGTAACGCTAAATCTAGAACACTGGAGTCCTAGTGCCTGAGTGAGTGATTTTATGCTCTGTGGAGAAAGTCGTATTTTCTCCGAGGAGAGAGAGTTGCCCCAGCAAGGCAGTGATAGTGGGAACAAACTTTCTAGTTTTCTGTTTCGTTCTGTTACAAATGGCATGTTCTATCAATCAAAGCCTGCTGGGAAAGATTTTGTCTTTCCTTGTTGCAGTTTAATTTTACCCTCTGCTGAACTTAGGTACCTTTTAAGTGCAAAGCTGAATTGGCATTCATCTGAGTCCTCTCCAAGGTGGATCTAGACTCATTTACAGGACCACTTGTGAGACAGGAATTCGTCTAATTAGTGGGTTTAGCTGTGTTTACCCACATAGATGATCCATTTGTAATGTCTAAGGCACTGCTCAGCTGATGCTCTTACATCAGGTACTGCGACAGATTTATTGGTGGTCCTGATGCAATTGTCACTGTGTGTGAATGAAGTGTACTGTCTAGATGAGTGAACAGGTTTATTTCGAAAGACGGCGGCAGGGAGCTTGTGTCTCTCTTATAGTGACGGGCAGCAAGCCCTTAATGTGGGAGAACCGTGCGCAATAGGGGGTGGCCTATGAGGTATTGCTGAGGAGAGTGAATTGATACTTAATCCATCTTCAGAGACTCCATTAATGGCACCATCATTCAGTCCCGAAAGGCAGCCAGAGTAGAAATACCCTCTGTGAAAGAGCGCTGCGGTATGTAATGAGCTCCGCTCGGTTGCCGGGATTCTGAGCAGCTGTTCTTGCTGCTGCTCCATGCCCTGTGCTATGCCCAGGGACACCTTTCAGGATGATGGCCTCAAATTCCATGCTGCAACCCATGGCTTTCCTATGTTTGGTTAAACATAAAAGCTACTCAAATGTCTTTGTCTCAGAATTGATTGTTGATGCTTAATTGCTCTGCCTGGTGACCCTTTTCATTACGGCTGCTCCGTTTCCCCAGCCTGAACCTGAGGTTTAACTGCATTGCTCTACCCCAGTGCCAGCAGCTGAGGTCTGCACAGGGGCAAGAGCTAAGCCAGAAGGACGGAAACTACCAAGCCCCTTTTAGCCAGTTAGAGTCACAGCGTAAGGAAGATGACAGGGTGAGAAAAAGAGCCCTCTTATGCCCTTCGAGACAGAACTAGATTGTCAGCTCTGCAAGCAGAGTGTCATCATCCATTCAGTGGCACATCCTGGTTAGCACTCAAGTTGTGGCATATGGTTGTCTGTCTCAGTGTAACGCGTCGTGAGTCTACCAGCTTAAACATAGCACACAATCATTGTCAATGTTCTGGGCCCTCTGGGTCAAGATATCTCGCTAGTCCAGTTGACAGCCATGGCTGGGGCTCATCTGGAACTTCACTTTGGAAATGGTCCACTTCCAAACTTGCTCAGCTTTTTGGTCAAGGTCACACCTTCAGGAGAGCTTACTTCTCTCCTAACCAGTGGCCAAAGGTTACCTGCGATTCCTTGTGATAGGGTTTCTCCAACAAGATTATTAAGAAAGATCTGATGCCAGCCATCGAGATGAAGGTTAGGCGCTGGAGAGATGGCTCAGTGGTTGGGAGCACTGGCTGTTCTTCCAGAGGTCATAAGTTCAATTGCCAGCAACCACATGGTGACTCACAGACATCTGTAAGGAGATTTGTCCGTAGGCATACATGCAGACAGAATACTGTATACATACATACATACATACTGTTAGGTTCTCTTATAACCACACCAGAGAAGTGGCCCCATTGCTTTGCTTCATGCTGCTGTATCAATGTAAGTCACTCTAAGGTCCAGGGTACTTGGAATTGGCATTCCTGGAGGCCTTCTAGGACCATCCTAGCCCAGCCTTCCATGGTTCTTCAGTACAGACTTGCTGGGTGAATAAGGTTAAAGAGCTGGGTACACGTAATTAGATTAAGAGCACTGTTCATTTACCTGTCACCTCGTCATACGGCTATAGGTACAAGCCAGTCTTTTGACGTTGTGATACAGCATTGGCATCTACAAAAATTCATATTTGAGAACTTTGCACAGGTGTCTTGGTCAGGATCTCTGTTGCTGTAAAGAGATGCCATGATCATGGCAACTCTTATATTAAAAGGCAGACGTTTCATTGAGCTGGCTTACAGTTCAGAGGTTTAGTCCATTATCATTATGGTGGGACATGGTGGCGTGCAGGCAGACCTGGTGCTGGAGAAGGAACTGCAGGTTGATCTCAGGCAACAGAAGGAATCTGGGTCACCTTGGGTGTAGCTTGAGTGCAGGAGACCTCAAAGTCGGCCCCCATAGTGACACGCTTCCTCCAGTGAGGCTACACTTACTCCAGTAAGGTCACACCTACTAATAGTGCTACTCCCTATGAGCTCATGGGGACCAGTTACATTCAAACTCATACAGCAGGTTTTTTGTTGTTGTTTTTGTTTTGTTTTGTTGTTTTAAATCATGAGACCAGAGAGATGACCCAGTGGATATGGGGCTTAGAGAACCAGAGTTATGACACCCAGTAGCCTCATAAAACTGAGCACTGTGGAAACTGGAGACAGGAAGATCTCCGGGACTTTCTGAACACTGGCCTTACTGAAAAATGTCAAATTCCAGGTTCAGCGAGAGACCAAGAAGGGGCAGAGAACAAGAGAGGCTGCAGGAAGTCACCCAATGTCCTACCTCCATTTACATGCACACAAAAGGTGCAGACACCAGCACACACACCACCACAGAACAGGCAAACGCCATATGTACACCACAGCATTTTTAAAATACCAACAAAAACCTGTAAGATTTTATTTGGCAGTTTTGTATCAGGCCACATTCACAGCTATCCTGGGTTTCATGCAGCCTTCAAGCCAAGATTCACCGCCCCAAGTCATGTCATTTTAATATTTTATTTGCTTTCCCTTTTTTCACAACCAGTGCTGAAGGCATCACACCCAAGGCATTCTGGGCAAATGCTGTCCCAGTAAGCTACCCCCGAGGTCCCACTTAAATATTTTACACAATGCCACCTCTCAGCTATTTACCTATTCTTCCCGCCTTTCTAATATAAGCAATGGCATTCTCTGCTGCTAGAAAAGGATTTTCTGCTGCCACGAGGATCAGTCTGGCAACTATTTGATCCAGCACGCCTTGTTTCTTGTATTTCTCTTGCTGCATACATGGTGGGGATTTCCATCGGTCCCTACACAGCCCTTTCTGAATCCTCTGTCTTTTGTGAATCAAGTGCCTGGAGCAGCTTTTTGCTCAGAGGGAATGAAAAAGCAAAGGTGAAAGTTCACCTTGAATATGTTTTTGTTGAAGTCTCTCTGTGCTGGGAAACGGCTGGCCCTGCTTTCTATCCTAAGCTTTTGTGGTTGTCCAGGTTTGCGGTCCATGGTAAGAGTATTACCAAGGGAGAGTAGGGGCTGTTCAACGTGCCATACAGAATAGAGAGAAACATCTGGCCAGCTGTAGAGGCTGAAACAGACTGCTCTTCTGCCCCAGGCTTCCCCAGATCACACACATTTCTCTCTCCTTTTTAACCCAAAGATCACAACATTATCACTGTGAGACAGTGAACATTGTAGCTTAAGACTCTAGTTTGAGCTTCATGGATTTGGAATTTTGGCACTGTAGTCCAAGAACCTACTCTCTTTGGAAAAGGCCAGCTTGGATAGGACAGGCAGTTTTGGAACCATATCATCAGCTGGTAGGAGACACATTTAAAGACACAGGACAAAAGCCCACGTGGCCCCGTGCTGGTACTGTTTGCCGACTGCCTACCCTGCCCACACCCTCCTCCTCTTCCATGGCTTTGCATTGGGCTTGAGGTGAATTGAAAGCCAAAGACGTGGGCTTGACCACCACACTCAAGACCCTGATACCCATGAATGTGTGATGCTGCCTATATGCACAGCAAGCAAGACTGTCTTGGCACAGTCCAATTGGGCAGATTTTTGGCTTTTGGTGAAGATGATTAACTCCTGAGTTAACTAGTAACCCCCAAGAATATTAGCTAACAGTAATTAAGCCATGTCAGGGCCTGAGCTCTGTTTAACAGACAGGAGTTCGTACCCTGCTAGCGTGCATCTCGTTCATGCCAATCCTTACCGGGAGCTGCGGCATAGAGACTTTTCATCTGCTTGGCAGCTAGTCCTCGAGGTCTGTCTGTCAAGTGCTGCAGGCGAGATGATAACCAAGGGCTAGATCCTTCCCCTCGGATGAGGGCTCTCTGTTCCCTGCGGCTGTGGTGACGCTTTGCACAGAAGCCATTAGGTTAGACTGAAAGGGCTAACACTGGAGTGCGTGTTGTATGCAGACATGTTTGTTGTATTCATACCTGTATGAGGATTCGCGTGGCTGTGTGGGTGTTCAGCTCTTTTGTTCTCCACCTTATTCCCTCAAAGCAAAGCCTCTCACAGAGCCTGAAGCTAGGCTGCTAGCCCCACTGATCCTCCTGTCCCCACCCACCACAGTGCTGACGTTATGCCCACACAGCTATGCCTGGCTTTGGTTACATGCATCCTTGGACCTGAACTTAGGTCTTTATCTTCATAAGTGTTCTTACCAGTTGAACTACCTCCCCCAGCCCTTGACCTTGGAAATTTTACAGTTCCATTTAAAGCCACACTTTGGAGCAGGAAGCTACTCTCAGATTCTCCTGGAGACTGTAGTGTGCCTTTCAAGAAAGGTCCTACAGTCTTGCTGCACACCCCTCCCTCATGCCCATGCCTGTGCCTTGCCTGTTCCTGAACCTTGTCCCCATTTTCCTCCATGATTTCCTTGTGATGTGGGGTGCTAAATGCTTCAGCCCCTCTGATCCCACATTTCACAGTCCTGTTAAACAGCAGTGACAGCCAGCGGAGAAGATTGTGCTGAGGTGACAAAAGAGAAGGACACCTGAGCATCCACAACTGAGTCCCAATAAGAGACTGGGGAAAGGAAGGGGGATTGGAGTGTTGCTTAGCAGGGACTGAGTTGGTGGGCATAGGCACATTGCCTGAATCATAGGGACTGGGAAGATAGCTCAGTGGGTAAGATAGCTTGCTTTATAGTCAGAGCCTGAGCTCAGATCCCCAGCACCCACCTATAAATTCATGGGCAGCCACGCACATCCATAAGCCCAGCACTAGAGGGCAGAGACAGAAGGATTGCCAGGACTTGCTGGCTCCTATCTGTCCTTGTTAATTTTCTTTTGTTGTGCTGCCGTAAAGACCATGACCAAAACAACTTGGGGAGGAAAGGGTTTATTTGACTTACAATACTAGTCACAGACCATCACTGAGGGAAACTGAGGCAAGATCAATAGCCACAGCCATGGAGAAATGCTGTTTCTTGGCTTGCTCAGCTTGCTTGCGTATATAGTCCAAGACTACCTCTTCAGGGGTGGCAGCGCTCCAAGGACTAGACCTTCCCATAGCAATCATTAATCAGGAAAACACCACCCACAAACTTGCCTACAGGCCAATATGATAGACAGTTCCTAGTTGGGTTCCCTCTTCTCGATGACCCTGGCTTGTATCTGGTTGGCAAAACAAAATCAAAGAAAAAGGAAAACGTGCGTGCGTGCGCGCGCGCGCGCGCACACACACACACACACACACACACACACACACACACACAAAGAGTTTAATGTTAATAGCAGAAAGTAGTCACTCTGTACAGTGCAGTCTTGGGAGAGGCCAAGGTGAAAACAGTTGGTACCAGGAAGCTCCTAACAGCAAGATAGCCGAGCTGTGGTAGTCAGAAGGAAAGAAACTGCAGTCTCCTTGCTGTGTGGTTCTTAGGTGAGGGAAATTGAAGGGAAGAAGACTGATGTGAAATTGGACCTCATGGGAAGCGCTTGCCCTCTTTCTGATCAGGTGTGTTAGCCTCTGAATGCACAGTTACTTGCTAGCCCTCAGGCTGGTTGGATCGTTACTGCAGTTCAGGAAGGCTGTACAAAATCTCTGCCGTTTGGCACTTTCCCCCCACAGCTCTGGTTCATGGTATAGCTCTGCCCTCTGCAAACGTAAGTCTTTTTTCCCAGGAGGGTGGTTGTTGCTGGATAGGAGGTTTGTGGTAGGAAAGTAGCAGCTGCCGATGTTGGATTTGGGGCAAGGAAAGTTCTCTTGGCCATCCTATCTACCAGATGGCCCTGACCTGATAGATTGACAGTTATTAGAATCTGAGACAAGGGCCAAATGGCACAGGGTTTGGGAAAAGGCAATAGGAGCCTCTTTGAATGCGGCACACATGTTCTGCTGGGGTTGCTCCACATCTGTTTTATTTTGCTTCAAGTTGGTTATAAGAACAGCCCATCCTGGAGTGGCTGGATAATAAGCATAGATGTACAGACGACTGGGAACTTGGGCCTGCTAATTTGATGGTGGTACAAACCCAAGTGGTAAGTGACCACGTGCAGAGGATTTGGTGGTTTAGATTTCAATAGCTCATGCCTGAAGTTAATCTGTGTCCCAAAGTCCATCTGTGTCAGCTTCCTGTATTGACGATGTCTTCATGTATTGGAGTTATCTCTAAAGGCAACCGGAAGGTGTTGACTCAGAACCCTCTGTTATATTTGTGTGCCATCCTTTTGAAGGTGACTAAGTCTACAAAGCTGCTCAGAATTGGAAGTGCCAGGAACTAAGGTTTTCAGTTCAAGCGCAAACTGTGTGTGCGGGGGTGGGGAGCGTCTCCCCCCCCCATCATTTTTAAACCCATTTGTGGAAGTTCTGGCTTCTCTGTGTTACCATGCAATTTCTTTGATCTTAAAGTGGAAGGAAGCAAGTTTCAAGAGCCAAGAAACCTCCTCGTATGGCTCTAAAAGGAGCAGCATATTACAAAATTGAGTACATGTCGAGCAAAACGTTGGTCTTTTGAAATTTAACTCGAATGGTTTTACTGACACACAGGGATGCTTGGGGTAGGACCTCTGCTGATGGGTATTCATTGAAATGTGAGAGCTTAGGATGAATTGTTGTTCAGTAGGACCCACTCCAGGCAGACACTGTCTATGCTGAACCCGAGGTGCTTTCTGCTTCTTGTCCCCATTGTAAGGATGTAGACACGGAAGCTGTGAGAGTTCATGCCGGATTCAGAGCCCCGTTTTTCTCACCCTCTCTCTCTCTCTTGGCCTCCTTGTAGTTGGAACAGAAACCAGAATGTAAACACGGGTTGCTAAAACAGCCTTGTTCGCCGCCATCCCGTTAAAAAAAGCTGCCCACATTGCTTAGCTGATATCCACAATTTTGTTTAAGTGGCAAATTGATTGAAACAGTCAGTGGAAAGGATTATTTCAGTGAGGGCTTTGCCTTCCTGGAACAAATCCACTTATTAGCATGTGGTTTGGATTCCCCGCCCATGGACTGGAGAATGAGCTGGGTATTATTAGGCAGTTTCTTTGACTAACCAACAGCTCCATTTCCTTCGCCTCTTCCTTGCCTGTCTTCTCAGCGGCAACTGAAGAGGCTGTATAGAGACTTGCAATCGTGGATTTCTCTGAATCCAGGGTCAGGCCTTTGAGCTGAGACGAGACCAGGTCTGAGTGGTGAACTCGGAGGTGCTGTAATCAGAAGTGAACAGAAATGGAGCTTGGATTAGTTTGCCTGGTTATTTCCCACTTGTGTGTTATCAGTGGGTGTCAGTCACGGAGGATTAGGAGCACCTCCTTCACACCATCAGACAGGACTAAATGCACCGAGGGGCCCTTAACTGTAAGACATCCCTCCTCATCTTGGATGGAGCATCATGGTACAGTAATCCCCCTTAGCTGCAAGGCCTGCATTCCAAGCAAATGCTGCAGCCTGAAGGTCATACCAGACCTAACACAATTATATTTTTTTCTACCCATGCATATCTACAGTAAAGTTCAACGGACAGATTAATTAAGTAAGAAATTAACGATAATATCTAATTAGAAAGTAGACATGGACATTTATGCCTCTCATCTCATCACTTGGGAAGTAAAGGCAGGGAGGGTCAGGAGTTCAAAGTCATCCTTAGCTACATCGCAAGTTCAAGGCAAGCATGGGCTACATGAGACCTTATTGCAAAACAAGCAAAAAAACTAATAACAGAATAATTGTAGCAATGTACTACAGTAAAATTGCTGGCATTTTGGGTCATTAGTGAGTAAAATAAGGGCCCCTTGAACATAAGCACTACAGGGGCCTCTGATCTGAAATCTAAGGGGACAAACAAGAAGGAAACTGATCCCATGTGGGCACACAGGGCAATGGGCTCACTTATGGTCTAGACATCAGAAGATTCCATCCTTAACCCAGAACAGTGTTCACTTTAAAACATAGGAATTATTTATCTCTCCCTTGGGGTTCCTCTTCTCCTTGCTTGCTTGCTTTTTGGAACAGAGTCATATATCCCAGGCTTTCTTTGAACTCCTTGGTAGCTGAGGATAACTTGAACTGAGCCTCTTGCCTCTGTTTCTTAGTGCTGGGGTTACAGACAGGCACCGTCACCACACCCTGATAGGAGTTTCCCATTTAATCTGTTCAGATCATAGTTGACGATAGGAAAAGGAAATATCAACAGTGAAACTCCGCCTACTGTTTCTAGAACATTGCCATCATAGGCAGCGGGAGGGTGGCATAATTTTGAAGGGCTGAGGCAGCTGAATTGGTCTGGTAAGGAATCCTGTTTGGAAAACTGTAGAACACAGCATACAACATAAGCAACATGCAATGGCAGAGAAAATTATCAGAGCCGTTCCTCCCATTTCAGCCCCTGCACAGTCACAGAAGCTCCCTTATGTGCAGTTGGCTCTGTTGAAAGAAAAACGAGCCCGACTGGGTGAAATAACAAGCATCCCATTATTCCTACATTCTGTGCATTGGCTAGCCAGCTCTGCTTGGAGGGGCTCCAGCTCTGCATGGGTTGCAGGTGTTGAGCAATGGCCACCTGGCTTCGAGTGGACTTGCTCACCTCTTGGTAGCTGGCGAACTGGAAGGCCATCAGCTGGAATTGCCCACGTTCCCTCCTGTTCCGTTTGAGTCTATGATAAGCAAGTTTGGGGTTCTCCGCATGGTAGTCTTATGGTCCCAATGCTTAAAGAGCATCTCCCTTTGTCACATTCACCAGATGAAGCTCTGGCAAACTCCAGCTCTGGAGGTGTGTGTGGCAAGGAGGGCAGGGGTCTGTGGCCATCTTACCATCTCTCCACAGGCTTTGAGAGTTTAGGGAATTAGACTCACGGGAACATTTCCATTCCCCCGAGTTAGCCTCTTGCTGCATAACAAAATACATGAGAGCTGGCTGCAGAAAGATTGATTGTGACTCATTGTATGTTCCAGTCCATGATTGACTGCCCCCCTCTCTACTTTGGCCATTACATGGGGAATGTGTAGTACTGCTAACCTCATCACTCAGCAAGCCAAAGAGAAAGAGGGTGGGTCTAGCCCCCCTCCAGGCATGGTCCCCAATGACTAAGAACCTCCCAACTAGGCCACCACTCCTAAAGGTTCCACCACCTTCCCATAGCATCCCTTTAAAGACAAAACCTTAAACCTACAGGTAGAGGACACTCATCCAAAACACCCTTCTAATTCCAGCCTCAAGACAGGGCTTTTCCTCCAGGCTCTTATTCTATTCTGGGCTTTTGAAATGTAACACACTCACATGATGAGATTCTCTTAACCTGCATGTAGTCTTGAATTGTGATTCTTTGGGGGGGGGGCATATTTTAAATTTTTGATCAATTGCTTGATTAGATGGAAATACAGTATTTCATCAAATATAATTTCAGTTTGGTATATCTTATGGATATTTGCCATATGTTGGCTTTTTAAGAATGTTTTATACTTTAATCACTGCATAGCCCTAGTCTGGGCTCCCTTTCAGACATGGGCTCAGTCTTGGCAACTTTTAGGATTTTACCTGTGTGTTCTAACACTGTGAGTCCCCTGATACTGTCCATCTTTCCTCTCTCCCTTCCTCCCTCCCTCCTTCCCTCCTCCCTTCCTCTGTAGTTTTCACAGTGTAGAGGTGACTTTCTCATTATGTTACGTTACTAGTCTATAAAGATCATCCTGCATCATGGCCCCTGTGTTCTGGAGGTAGGGTATAACCTGGGGCTCCAAACCTGGAGCCCTTCAGCACACCACTGGCCTCTAACTTCTGGTAATGCTTCATTGTAGGGTATAATTGTGAGCATCACTGATATCTGACAGCATCCTATTCTTTCCCAGATAGATGTCAGGGGCTCTCTAGAATCCCGTACCACCCCCCTCCACCCACTGTAGTTGTGACAAATCAGAAATGTCTTGGGAATGATCACATGTCTACCATTTTGAGCCACTGCTGTGTCCTGGATATGCTGGAGCAAAAAGGGAAGGAAATGTGTGAAGTGTGGATTAATCTCCAGGAGAGCAAGCCAGAAACAGCAGCTCTAACAGGGATGGGGGCATCTGCCTAAGCTGGAGGTGGTGTGTATCCTTTGTAGTCCCGAGAAATTCAGCATAGGGCTGGCTCTGGATTCCTCTGCGTTAACTTGAAACAGCAAATTGGGTCTTGGTGCACATTGAAAGGTTCATCAATATCTCAACTTCATTATGTGAGAAGTGGATTAATAGGAAATGCAGTCCCTGAAGGGGAAAAATGCAGGACCGCAGATAATGGATTTTGAAAAGCTCCTTATTTTTAGGGGAGAAAAAGGACATACATAGGAATAGAAAGGATGTATCATGACGCATCCTATACCTACCATTCAAGTCCTAAATGATTGATTCAAGGTCAGTCTTCCATCTCTCCACTCTCCAGTTGCTACCCACTCCTGGATTGTTTTAAAAGCACACTTCAGACATGGTTCTGCTTCATTAAATTGTTCCTTGTACATATCTTAAGAGAAAATAGCTAAAATTATAACTCTAGCATACTGGGGATATTTTCATCTACAAAAGGCATTAATATACTAAGCAGTATCTAAAACTTGAAGGAATGAGCCAGTGGGGCCCACGGACCATGAGGATTGGTCTGGAGTAGCATCGATTCTAGAAGGAAGATGAAGGTAGACAAACATTATCTTCCTAAGCTGCACGTTGCCTGCCATCCTGCTTTGATGGTTCTTACGAATGCCCACAGAGAACAGGGCTTTTCCCAGGGAACTGGGGTCTTTGCAGAGGAGAATGAGCTGGCAGGGAACTGGACCATTTTCTAAGGAGCAGGGAAAATGGAATAAGCAGGGGGCAGTGACTGCTGGGTCCATGATGGATTGTTCTCTGATGACTTTCGGTGACTTTTTTTCAGCCATCCGGGAGCAGTAGCTTTTTAAGGCTTTGCTACAGAGGTGGTGTGTCTCTCCTCTTATAATATATTCTGAGAAGTTTCTTTGTTGTGATTTAGACTTTCCTCACTTGATTTTACTGTGTCGTAAATCTCCAGCATTTGGTGAGCACTGTAGTATATGTGAGACCTGAACAGCTCGCTGGATGCATCCATTTCCCACTTCTCTTTAGAAGATTAAACTGAAGCCGTTGTAGCTGATGCCAGGACAGATTTAACCAATCATGTTTCCTTTACATGTAGGTCAGTCCGAGGGACAATTCTGCACTGGATCCTATTATCCACGGGTTGAAGGGCGTCGTCCATCACGGTGAGTAAGCTTCCTTTAGCTGGAAAGTGAAGGGCTGGAATCTTCACCTGAAGGAATCAGGTTATCTTGCAGAGGACAGAGGGTGATGTCACTCCTTGACCTCTACTGTACAAGGCCTTTAGAGCTATTATCTTACAAGTAAAGAGCACCCACAGCTATAACCTGCACAGTTATAACTGGCCTGGGTTCACAGCGAACCATTTGTTTCCCCTCAGGTATTTCTGTAAATGCCCATATTGTAAATCAGAGTGCTCTAAGATATACGATTCTTGGGTGTTGTATCTGCCATTTGTCTCCTTACTCTTCTAAAAATACTCCTTTTTCAAGTTCCTTGCCACTGGTGAATATTTTTGATCTGCCTCTCAGATTTAAGAGGGGAAATACAAGTAGCCAGGACAAGCCATTGAACTTCAGTTTGTGAACCAACACCTTGCAGCTGCTGGCATGGAAAGGGCAAGGCTGGCATTCTCTACCGCAGACATCATATCCTCAGGCATAGACCTGGGAGAGGAAGTAAGATGAATGAGTTCTGTCTCTTCCAGCTGGTTTTATTGGCAGTATTTCCCTGCAACTATATTCTCAGCCATGCATCATTACCTGTGGCACAGAGATGCTCCCGTTTCAGAAGCACCCTAGCTTGCAAGAAGGTGTTGAGTCTGGAGCTCATGTAATGATTTGTAAAGTTTTAACAATCTAATTAGAATTCCAAAGACATTGACAAAAATAGCCCTAGTCGCCATAGTAAATCTCCCTCCATTCCTTCCACTATGATAAAATGTCTTCACACCTTTTGAGAGGATTGTCTTCCGACATGAGCCAACTCTGTAGAGCTTAGCAGATACCTCTTCCCAGGAAACTAAACTTGTTATCAGAGTCTGATTAAACTGGATTGAGCATTAATTGTTCTGTTCATTCAGGCAGCAGGTAACAAGAATAAACCAAGCGAAAACAGCAAAGCAGAGAGCCGGGCCACGGCTCAGTCAGTATAGTGCCTGCCTTCCAAGCCTGAGGATCTGCGTGCAGATTGCCAACACACACAGTAAAAACCAAGCCTGGCAGCATATGTCATAACTCCAGTGCTGGGGTGGGGTATATGCAGAGACAAGAGAACCCTGGCTCTCACTGGTAGACCAGCCAGCCTAGTCCACGAGAGACCCTACCTCAAAAGTTAAGGTAGAGGGAGATCAAGGAAAATTCCTGCCTCTGCCATCTGCCCTCCACATGCACCTCACGTAAATCCTCACATATTCATCTGCCACACACATATTAGAGACACATACATAGACAAAGAAAGAAGGAATGTATGATGATCCCATGACAGCATTCCATGGAGCTTTTTCACTTGAAGAAGCTTGCATTGTTCCCTTCCAGATCTGTGTTAATAAAGGCACGCCTCCAGTTCTGGGAATCAGACCCAGGGTACCACTGTTAGTAAAACTCCCCCATTGATCTGTCTCCACTCATCTCACGTAAGGACTCTTTTCCTCAGCATCTGGATTGCTTTCCCCAAACCCCACCTATTGCCATTTCCTCAGGCATGAGTTATTCAGGGAAGGCACAGACAATTCGCCACAGGAACACTCTGTCTAACTGAGGGACACAGTGATTCCAGGTTCCACCCTGCTCTCCGACAGGAAAGAGCTACACAGAATGTTTGCCTCCGACTGAAGTTCACCTCTCTCGAGTAAAAAAACAAGATGCATGCCTGACCACAGGCATTCATGGCTTGGGGCGTAGATGGAGGCAGCCCCAGCCAGCTCTTAGGAGAGGAAGAGAGGCACTGTTCTTCTCTTCCTGAAGTCTTTGCAAAAGTCTCCTCTGAAGTCCTCTCTTGGCACACTTCTCTTCCCCTCTGGCATGCTGACCGAGGGTGTCGCCATTGTGGGCTTGCTAGTCTCTGTTCAGATCTTGCCTGTCAAATGATTCCTCCCTACCCACCACCATCACTCTTGGTCATATCATCCAGGTTTCTTTCTCAAGCATATATGGAACATCGTTTTTGCTTATCTGCCCATACAATACCTCCTCAAGGGTGAGCCTCAGTAAAGGTAGGAAGATGACATATCACACTTGGCCAACAATAGCTGCCTGATAAATCACAACTAAATGTTAAAGTCACGTAAAGGAGCACACATTCAAGTGAAATATTATTGTATAAGAATAGAATACAAAGGGGAAGCGGGGAGCTAAAGACCACTGAGGCTTGTCTCTGATTGAGAAGAGAAATGGGATATGCAAGGGATTGGCAGGAAGGGGTCAGAAGAGTATGCACTTCTTCCAGAAGGGAATAGACATCTTGAGGAGTTGAAAAGAGCGCTTGTTGAAGCTAAGATGTGTTTTTGGTTGAAGGTCCTGCTAGGGATTCGTGCGATCTGCAGATTTGAAGGGGAGTAAATAATTGTGCTCTTCACAGCTTCTCTGGCTGGGGAGAGGTGATGCAGATGTGTGACATGCGGAAAGGATCAGTATGGCTCCCGGAAGCGGCCTCTCCATCTTGACCTCTGGGGGTTGTATCTTAGAAAGTTAACTTTTAACTTCATATGATCTGACTTTTTTTGTTGTTTATCCAGAGGAGTCTTCTGTGTTCCTTCAGCTGAGATGCAATTATCTGGTTTTGGTTGCACCATGTGCTTGGCACATGGTCACAGGGGTGCTCTGTGAATCAGATGCCAAGCTGGGGTTTTAACTAAAAGAGAGATTCCCCAAGGGGGGAGATGACCTGGGAAAAAGAAAAAGGAGGAGAGGTGTGGTTGGTAAGAGTGTTCATTCACAGAGCCGAGAGAAAAGCCTGAAGTAGCCAGAGGCTCCAAAAATTCTTGGTCAGGACATCAGAGAACCCCAGAGCCAAGACTGCTCCTGCAGGGAGCCCTGCATAGGATGGTTAGGGACCTACGTGACTCCCTACTGTGTGTGCTCATTGACTGGATCAGCATGGTAGGAGTACTCCATGAAGACACAGAGAAAATCTAGGCGGCGTGACCTCACCTCAGCTTGTCTCTGGGAGGAGTGCTCCAGGGCCACTCTCACAGACAGTGTGAAGCCCTCAGCTTCCTTCCAAAGGCAGACACTTGATCCCTTCTCAGTGGCCTTTCTACTTGCTTATCCTCTCTCCTAAAATGTTCAGTTCTTCCTTGTAGTGATTGACACCACCAGACTAGGTGTCGAGCAGGACTCGTGGGAGGGGCTTCTAGGTAAGCAGGAAGTGGCCTGAGGAGTAGCCAGTTTCACTCAGACTTGGGAATGTGGAGGTGTCAAGTCTAAGGCCTAAGGGAATGCTGAGCAAGAGATGATCCAGGCTGGGAACAAGCTCCAGATTCAGCACTGTGAGCTTAGGCTGGAAGTGTGTGATGGCAGGAGACACTGTGGTACCTTGGGGACTCTGAGTCCAGTGACATTTTTCTCCATTGCTGCAGGGATCAACTCTAGAAGCTTATGGGCCACGAGAAGTTTCTTACGTGTTCCTTCCTTATGTCACAATGCAGGGTGCATGGGCAGCCATGTAGGAATGTTGGCATGTGAACTCATTTTATTTAACCGCTCAATAATAAGAAATGTGCATTTAGTTCCATGCTAAAAGTATGGATTTTTCCTAAATTTGGGGGTATACATATTTTATTGACTCTTTAAATAGCCACCGAAACAGATGTCATCACTTTCTTGTATATATTTTACACACACTATCAAAATTTATGGACGCACTGTTTCATCTTTCTTATTACCAAAATATTCCACTTTTCTATTCCTTTCTTTTTCTTCTCCTCTTCTTGTTCATCTTCCTCCTCATCCTCCATTTTTTTTTGACAGGGTCTCACTATGTATCTTTGGCTGACCTGGAACTCAATATGTAGATCAGGCTGATATAAAGCTGCCTGCCTCTGCCTCTCCAGTGCTGGGATAAAGGCATAGCTGCTTCTGTTTCTGAATGGAAACTTGCTGATGCCAATTTCTTGCTTATTGAGCCTTGTTTGCTTGTCTCTCCTTTCCAAGCTCTCCTAACCCTGCCATCACTTTGTTCTCCTTCCTTCCTTCCTTTAAGATTTGTTTATTTATTGTATATACAGTGTTCTGCCTACACATCCAGAAGAGGGCACCAGATCTCATTACAGATGGTTGTGAGCCACCATGTGGTTGCTGGGAATTGAACTCAGGACCTCTGGAAGAGCAGCCAGTGCTCTTAACCTCTGAGCCATCTCTCAAGCTCTTGCTCTTTCTTCATGTGTGATGAGCTGCTTCTGTAACCCATAAACGTGAGGATGGTTAGGAACAGCATTTGCCCCCTGCAGCAAAGCTTTGCACTGGCTGTTTTCTGAGTACCTGATGTATCTGATGTTCTCTGTTGCTCCCTTACTAGATCCTTCCAATGAAGCTATCTGTGAAAGGATTAAATTCTGATCATTGGGAGCACACTTCTAGGACGCTCCTTCCAGATGAGGCTCTGGCAAGCTTTCCTTGTCAGCGGAAGTTATGGGTGGGACAAGATGCAGACATGTCTCTCAGGAGAGCTTTGAATGACCTGTTAAACAAAACAACACCGTGACAGACTTTCTCGGGGGGGGGGGGGACTACAGTACTCAGGTGCGCTCACCCCAGAAAGGGAGCCTGGGACTGGCCAGAGTAACAGCTGTGCAGTGCTCAGTTTGGTGAACAACTAACTCTTAAAGCAGCTTCGTTTTCAGAGGGCCAGTTCCAACATGGGTAAAGATTCCTGAAAGCTGCAACCCTGAGCTCGCTGTGTGCAGCTCCACGGCCCGAACACCCAAGCATACCCTTATTTCTGGGTTTGACTTGTCTGGGTCACCAGCCCAGTCAACCAGTACCCCCTTTCATACTGTTAATAGCTGCCTGAGTTTCTGTGCTGCCTCCCCCTCCCCTGGGGGGAGTGCAGTCATTCAGAGGCACACACCATAGGACACTTGTGCATTCCCTGGCACATCTGCCTTGTGCTTTTCTCCCTCTTTCCCCCTTGCCCTGGGAGACATCTTCTGCTCAGTCTGTGGACAGAGTCCTGTGATGGCTTGGAGTCATTCCAAACCCTGCAAGGTACCAGCCCCCAGCCGAGGTTTGCCACGTGGCCGTAAGAGCAGGTGTTGGCACATTTGGTCTTTTGACTCAACTCCTGTTTCCCCAATAAAGAATGAACTCTATCTAGTTCTAGATGTGCCCAGACTTGGCGGGCTTCTGAAGCAGCTCCATCTCACACGATTGTGATCTCATGGCTGGGCATAGTGACTTGGTTGGAAGAGCCCCCTTCAGAAAGCTGTATTGTTCAAATGCCTTGCTCTCTGATCTGGCAGTCTCGTGCTCGTGTATACATAAAAGAAACAGCCACATAAAAGAGCTGTAAATACTTTTGTTCTTAATAGCCACAGATTAGAAATACCGCGTGTTCACCAGTGGGAGCATATGTACTAGCCATGTTATATTCAATTGTAGCCCATTACGTATGGCAGTTAAAAAATGGCGACCTACCAACCTACACAGAGGGACAGACACTGCATGGCCACGTTTATATTAAGCTCAAGAACAAGCCAATTACTCCAGGGTGATGCAAGTCAGAATGGGAGAGTGAGTTGGGGGGCAGCTCAGAGGGCTTTCCTTGGATTTAAAAATGCTCTTTGTTAGCTCTTTATAGGGGTATGCCCAACATTTTGAAAATGAGACATGATGTTGTCATACATCAGTTCACACCTGAGAATCACACCGTTGAGTTTACAAAAGCAGATTGCCAAAAACTTAGTAATTCCTGAAGTGAATTTATGCTTTTGCTTTTGTGTTAATACATATATTCACACCTGTGTTTGAACACATCTCACAGAGGATGACTATGTAGTTACAATACAGTTTCACCTGCTGATCCGTATTCACACCTGTGTTTGGACACACCTCGTAGGGGGTGATTACATAGTTACCATACCATTTCATCTGTTGGTCCATATTCACACCTGTGTTTGGACACACCTCACAGAGAGTGATTACATAGTTACAATACCGTTTCACCTGTTGATCTGTATTCCCACCTGTGTTTGGACACACCTCACAGAGGGCGATTACGTAGTTATAATACAGTTTCTCCTGTTGATTTGTATAGTGGACTCTTTCTGAGTTAAAGAGTAGCTCATGTGTTTGATACACTAATGTCTCAAATATGTGCCCTCTATAAAACTTTAAGCAACAACAAAACAGAACCCCCATCAGCCTGCGTGGAGAGTCTGATATGTAAACTTCCCAGAGTATTGAGTGCTAGCTATGGTGTGAATACCTAGGACTTTTCTGCATGCTGTGTGGTAATAAGTCAGCACAGTCAGTCTGGAAAACCACTGCAAGGAGAAACTCAGAGATGCCTGACAGGAGACAAGTGTTTGTGGCATTGCTCCTTCCCGTTACCGAAAGGCAGAAAAACCTCCAAGCCCATTCATTAGCAGGTTAGGTGGAGATATCTTAGCATGATACAGTTAGACATTTTGCCACAGTGAAACAATGAAAAGGAGTGGGGCCACCTATCAGCATGAGAACCAGGAAGATTTCCATGGTGAGATCGAAGGGAAGGCAACATAATTATTATTTCAAAATCAAAGAGGTGGTCACTGCTTGGGATGAGTGGGAGAGTGATTGTATCTTGAGAGTCGAGTGGAGGCCACACACAGGAGTTGTTTTAGGGTGATTGGCATTTGGCTCAGCACATCTTCCTGTTACATTTGCAGTCAAAGCAGACAGTGATTTGAATTCAACAGTGGGAGATTCAGAGACCTCACAGAAAGGGAGAGGGGAGTGACAGCCACATTCCTAAAACCTTTGTGCCATAACGACTCTTGACAGGCTGTTTCTTCTTTATGTTGATTGGTTATAGAACTGTGTCTGCCTCAGGATCTTAGCATTAAGAGGTAACTTTTGATGCCAGTATCTACTCTGCTCCTGGTCTTTAGAAAATGTTAAAAGCGACAAAGGAGGCAGGTGACTGTCTAAAGGAAAGCTGCTCGGTTCTGTGTTGCTGCATGGTCATTCGACACGCAGGAAAGGTCAAACTAGCCCAACAGGCACCATGGGTTCTACTGAAAACCCTCTGACATTCAACTGCTTAATCCCCATGCCACAGAAACACGTGAAGCGGCCCTTTCTGGGAAGTTGGTCTAGGGTCACTCCTTGAAAAGCAGCACAGGTGTAACATCCTGTTTCTTCCAAGCTGTTGCCACTCCTTGGCACTGTGTGTCCCCATCTGCAGGTGTCAATCTTAACAGAGCCCCACCAAATAGTTTCTATCAAAGGAGCAAGTTAAAAAGTATTCAATGGACTCTGCTATGTTGCTATTGCTCCATCACTGTTATGACCATGGCTCATACCTTAAAAGAAAAGTCTTAAGATCACTGTCTGGGGCAAATGAATGAATGAAAACATCTGCACAAATTCTAGGAAGGAAGACTTGGGGGGTAGGGAGGATGATTAGGACACAAATAGACACCTATGTTATCATGCACCTGTATGACATCACAGAGATGAGCTAGCTTAGTTTGAGATGTCTTGCTTATTTTGTACCCATGAGCTTTAAGCGTCTTTGGTGAGTCCATTCCTCCTTCCACAATGGAGTGCCTAAGACACACTAGTCAAGACACTGAAGTCAAAGGAAAAACATGGTCCTTTCATGTGGAACCATTTTCTGCTCATTCAAAAGTTTCCTTTCTGTACTTGCGGTCTGGTGCTCCAGAGACTGGCATTTCAATTGCCTGTACAGTTGCTTCCTATGTCCAAATATTCAAGTGTGTTTTTTTACTTTCCACTTGAAGTTTGACCCTAGGATCCAGCAGACATGGAGACAATTACAGAAGCACGTGTCAGTTCAGGCTGTCCTGGATTTGTCTTCTGACTCTCGAGCTTAGAAACTGTGTGATCCTGTGCAAATGGCTGTGTCTCTCATTAATATTTCCAAATGAGGATAATAAGTGAGGCTGAGAAGACACGGGGAATGTTGCCTGCTGTGTGCCCACAGCACTCTAGATTAAGGCTCAAGAAACTATCTGTAGACCAAATAAAACCTCCTGTTTGCTCGTTCAGAGTTGGATTGAGTCACACAAATCTTGGCCCACTGCTTGTCAGTATAAACAAAGTTTTATTGCTCAGCTATACTAATTTGTTCAAATATTATCTGTGGCTACTTTTGTCGTACAGACAGTACTTGTCACTAGCAGTGCATTAAGTCTTACAGAACTTTAAATATTTGCTCTCTGGCCCTTCTTAGAAAAAGTTTGCCAGCCTCATCTCAGAGGAAACTGGAGTTTTGTGTGCTTTCTTCATGGCACTGCCGCATCCAGTGTGCGTGTGTGTGTGTGTCTGTGTGTGTGTGTGTGATCAAATACTCATCATGTAACACAGACTGAGCTTTTGTTTTGATCTTGCCCCAGTCCTCACGTCCTCCATATATGTTTCAAGTGAATTAATGAGGGTTCTGTTAGAATGTTTACCTGGAAGCAATCATTCAAATCATTTTCCCTCTTTCCAATGAGGGAGCCAGTGCTATGCTATCTGCGGCTCACTGATCGTTCTGAACATTTACAGCTCACTGGTGATTTTGAGCATCATAACACGCGACAAAATTTCCCGTTTGAAGTTTATGTTTCCAGCACTTAATTACATGGAACCTTCCTGAAGTGTGCTATAAATGTGCAGCAGCCAGCTCCTGGCTAATTGGCTTCTGTCTTTTTATGGATCCAGGAAGGACTGATGCCTATCTGAATGCTTTTGATCTCAGAATCTTCTAGAAACAGACAGGCTTAAGCCATTTCCAGTTTCCTGGATTTCGGTTTATCAAAACCTCCACCATAGATGCGAGCTGTTTCCGTTTCTTTTCTTGGCCAAGTCCAGGAAGTAGGATGCTGTGTGATTGCTATTTTATCACTAAATAGCATTGTTAACAATAGTGTTAAGACATAAAAAGGCCTCAGAAGTTCTCGTTCAGCCGCCCTCCTTTGTCAGTGTGTTATCATTTGAACAGGACCGTGGGAGTTTAGGGAACCATGCTTAGCCTTCTTTCAGTGAAATATAAAGAACAAAGGGTTTAAGAAAAATCTCCAGTGATCCACTAGTCTCCCTTGGGTGATCCACTGGTCTCCCTGGGTGACTTTTATACCAGGCTTCTCTGCTGTTCATATGTCACCTTTATAGAAGAAGTCCTGTCACCTCAGGGCCAAGAGCACAGGATTTGACTTTGAATATTACTTCTTCCTTTGACCAGATGTACAAACAAATCACGTATTTTCTCAGTGGCTCAGTTTTCTCCGCTGTATGGTGAGGTCTTTGGTTTATCTTGGAGATATATTATCTCCCAGCACACAGTGTCCCTGGCACATGGTAAGTGCTGAACATGAGCTGGGTTCTCTCCTCTCCCATATCCCTTGTTGACTTACACTTGTGGGTAGGTGATGATGTCATCTGGAGTGTTCTGCTTGTGTCTCCTCCTGGCTGTTGAACATATGATGCTGGGCTTTGCTGAAACATAGAAAACCTGAAGGAAATGAAGCCAGGCATGGTAGTAACGCCTGTGGTCCCAGGACTCAGTAAGCAGAAGCAGGAGGATCACCAGGGCAAGACCAGTCTGAGTTACAGACAAAAGCAAAAAAGATCTAGAAAAGTAAAGGAAACCGTGAAGGCGATGGTATAGATGGTCTGTGGTAACCAGTACTGTTTTGAGTAGGGTAAAGAGCCAGAAGGGGGAAGAAAGGAAAAAGCAGATCTGTCATAGCTGTTTGACCTGCCTGTGGCGTAGCCCTGCCTTGGTGCTTTCTACAGGTAGCCTTGTTTCATCCCTGCAGTTTCCCAGGAGATAACAGTGCTATAGCAGATAGGGAACTGAGGCTTCAGAGAGATTAGCTCAACTGTCCAGTCCCCATAGTGGAACACTGACTTGAGCCCAGTTATACTGAATACTGAGATGCATTTTCTTTTTTCTCTGTCTCTCGTTCCTATCTCTTCTTTCTTTTTTCATTAACAGGGTCTCAGTTTGTAGTCCCTGCTGGCCTCAGACTCCTAGAGATCTGGCTATCTCTGCCTCCAGAGTGCTGGGATTAAAGGCGTGTGTCACTATGTCCAGTCTGAGATGCTGTCCTCTTCTGTTCTGCCGGGCCACCTTCTGGCATCACCCACCTTCTTGTTTATTGTCCGAATGGGTTAATTCTCGTGTACCACATTCCTCTTTTTGTGAATTTGCTCTTTGCCTTGTTCAGAGGGAAGCCACGTGAGTGTATCACTATGTCAGTTAAAGTCTCCAGGGCTTTACAGGTAGAGAGACAAGCCCTAAAACTGCTTGGGATGGTCCTGGATTTTGTCATTATATAATTCCTGAAACTTAAGTGCCACATCCATTTCTCTAATTGTGATCCTCATATAATTTCTTTCTGTTTCATTTGAACATCAACTTTAGATGAAAATGCCATGCTTGGTCAGTGTAATCACGGAGGCTAGATGGCTTTGCAATAGGGTTCTGTGATAGTCATTATCTTCAGTCTCTCTGAGTTTGCATTTAGGCATCCGGGTTCTTCAAATAGGTTCTCCAACCTATAAGCCAATCTTACTTGGCCCGCATAACCACACCAGGTATTTATGCTATTGTAGATGTTTCTAGATTTTCCTCTAGAGTATGCATGTTAGGGAGCCAAGATGAGTCATGTTGCCTTGTTCTTTCTTCTTTTGAATATCCCACTCTTCTCTATGGGTAGCAGTGTGCATCACCATGCTTGGCAAATTCCACAGTTCTGAATGGCATCACTGGTCTCCTCCATATGTTAACTATTCAGTGTATTTTATGAAGAACCTTCTTTGTCCCTATGTAACCAAAGCATTGCAAATATTAAGTTATTAACACACTGAAAAATGCAATCAATCAGGTGATTATCATCTAATGTTTTAATGATCACATTTTTAATCCAATTATGCATGTTTGAATCTTTCAAATTTTCTTTAATTAAAAATTGCCTCTTGGCACTGCTATCAGAAAGAAGAAATTGAACAGAATGAGCCAGATATAATTTAATGTTGAGGGGAGCTGCAAGGATGCTGGGCTGGGCTGAGCTTAATGGCTGACCGTGACTTTAAGGCCCTCATACAAAATTTCCTAATTGATAAGAAAAATTTAATCATCTTCGAATATACTTCATTTGCATTCAAATAAGGAACTCCTTTTTCCAAACAAACCTCCCCTAACTGATTATTCATATTGTCACTCAAAATGCTTAAAAATGAAAGACAGAGTTGGGTGAAGTGTAGACTACTTAATACAGTGTGTATTTAATATAAAAGTCATGCATTATTCATTTTCACAATTTGAATAACTTTGAATTTAGCATCCCTGTTCCTCATTTTTTTCTTTGATGAACAATTAATTATTAAAATATAATATTGTCTGCATACAGTACCCGGGATCCTTGAAAGTGGAACAGGAGGCTTCTCCCTTTTTGGTTCTTTGATGTGGTTGTGCACACACCTGCTTATTCTGGCACAATGCAGGGCATGCTGGGAGAAGTTTAGTGTCTCATATGTTTTCCTCAACTGGTAAGAGGCTGCAATAAAAATGCTTTGGATTCAATTTACTAATTAGTCTAGAAGTTGGGGGAAGTGTGCAGTTCTGAGTTGGCGTGGAGCCACACAGCCCCTATAAGATCACAAGACACACAAGTTTCATCGAATAGCCCCTATGGTCACTCTCGTTGCTCGGTGCTCTCCTAACCTCTTAGCGGATGTTAACTGGTTACTGCCCAGACTCCAGTATCAGGGCTCTTTTATTACATGTCTCAGAGATACATCAGTTAGGGAGAAGCTGAGTTGTGATGCTAGGTGGTCTGGCCAGAGCAAGGCTCTCTGCTCCCTAATAGCTGCATTATTAAAATCTTCTTTATGAAGAGCTAAGGTCTCAGCTGGAAACGTGTTCTTTTTTCTTCGTCATGCCTGGCATCAGAAATCTCACATTTGGGTTCTGTTGGTTCGGTACCATAGGGCTGAATAGACTGTGAACAGTCCTGGAAGTTCTGCCATGTCAGGTGCCTCCATTCCCAAGTTCAGGACTATCCTGCAATACATAGCAAAACAGTGTCTGAAATACTAACCTAAAAGTTACTTCTATTATGTACCTTTAGCAAAATAAATGATGATGGCACCTAAACTCATACATCGCATGTCTTCCCTGACCCTCTTGCAAGTCTGGCTCTGGCTTATCAGGGTGACATTTGTGTCATATTGTGTGGGACTCCTTCCCGAACTTAAAGATAGAGGTAGGCACATTTTGGACAGAAAGCCCAGTCCTTTCCGCTGCCAGTTTTGGCACAGCCCCTAAGCATCTACACTGCATCTTTAATTAGGCAAAATGTTATTCCCCCAGCATGAGTTACAGTCTTCTCATTAATGCAGACATATTTTGAAGGGTGTATGCAGCCATTAGTAGAATTTAGAATGTCCTTAATAAGATTGTAGAAGTGATTCTGTTACATAAGTCCTAACATAAGATCTTTGATTTTTATCTCTTGGCCTGCAAAACCTAAAATATTTACTATCTGGTACTTGACGGAGAATGCTTGCTATCCTTGCTTAGAAACACAGCAAAGGCTAGTCTGGGATTCTTCTGTGATTGCTCTCAGACAAGGGTTCCCTTGAAAAATGAAGGCTGACGGTAGACCAGGCACCAAGTAGCTTCTTAATTGTCATAGCAACCCTGAAAGATATAAAATCTCACAATTGCTATTTTATGGATTATAGAAATAGTCCAGAGAGGCTAATGCTTTTGCCCAAAGTTGCACAGCTTTTAGATATCATTGCATTCCACGGCTCAGGCTACAGGCTTGGCACAGGCAAATGTGCATCCTGAAAGCACCAGTCAGTAGTCAGCTTGAAAAAGCAAAGGCTCTAGGTGAGGTGCGGGCCCCGAAGGCTTTGCTTTTCCTAATACTAGGGAAGAATTACCCTTGAGTCTCTACTCTTTGCAAGCTTTTGACCCCATCTCTGTTATTTCTCTCCCCTGCTGTAAGGGTCACAAACTGGACCAAATCAACAGTTCTGAGAGTGACCCTTGGTCTCCAACTCAACTCTGGACACAGTGGCTTTGTTTTTCACTGTTAAGAGTTGCTGGGCTCCAGAGTAGGGTCTTTTTTTTCTGTAGAAATGGTAGTCTCTCTCCCAAAGCCCATACCTATGGCAATCTCAAGCCTTCTTGGTGGGTGGAGTGGTGGTGACCGAATGGAGAATTGGAATCCAGCCCCTGGCTGCGTCTACCCACTTCATCACGGAACTGAGCGCACCTTGTAAAGAGTTAAGACCAGGGCCCACACTTAAAGTTCTCACGAGACCGTGGGAAACTCCTGCTGAACCCGTATTCTCATATTGCATTGCCCCCACCTCTTTGATGGGATAGGTTGCTGCTGCATCTTTTCCTGCTCGTTAGAATCACGGCCTTGAGTCTGGAGCAGTATGGTTGGCAGGGGCTATCTTGTTCCGTCCTGAAGGTATGCACACAGACTGTTCACCTGAAAACCTGACATTGAATCAGGCGCCTAGAGGAAAACTGGGGGTTTTTCTCATCTTTCAGTTTTGGAGCCCGTGGTCCTGGCACAGGCCGGTGTGATGCCAAGGGAGACAGGAAGGTGACTGTTTTGTCACTCATGATGCCAAGCCCTGGACACATCCTCTGGGGACTCCCTGTGTTGGCTGTTACATGGACCAGGAAACAAGCACAGGCCAAAATAGTCCTTCTCCCAGCCAGACCAGTCCCAGCCAAGCACACTCTGATAATTGTCCCCGTGATTTGGCTCTCTGGTATCCAGGTAAAATTAAAGGTCAGACTTGCCAGGAGGCGGAGAGGCAAACCCTCTAGTTTTCTCCTTTTGTTCAGCTGTGACCACTTTTTCCCCCCATGATTTTGATTGCAAAACCCATGATTTAAAAACTTCTGCATTTATTAGGTAATTTTTTTCTTTTAAAAAATTCCATCATGAAAATCCATCTTGAACTTCTAGGAGAATGGGCTTCTCTTGCTGATCCTCCATAAGTGACCGCCATCCTCTGCCCTCTTCCGACACGGGAGTTTATATTTAGCTTCACGCTGCCTTGATTCTCACATTGCTCACGCATCTCAAAGTGCTTGCTTGCAGGATATGGAGATAGTTCAGTTAGGGAAATACTTGGTGCACCAGCATGAGTATGGTCCCCAAAAGCCGTGTTTAAAAAAAAAAAAACAAACACCTGGGACAATGGAGAAAGTTTCTTATCACAGTGCAAGGGTAACAAAGATGGGCTTCCACCCTGGGGTTCACTGGCTAGCCAGCCTAGCCTGGTTGGTAAGTTCCAGGCCTGGAGGAGACTTTGTCACAAAAACAAAGTGAACACTACCTGGGATGAGTCTGACTTTCAGCCTCTACATGCAAGCGTCCTATGCATCCACAGGAACCTTACACCACATACAAGCACACAAAGCTGCATCCTTTGTAGGCTCTGTGTACTGCTAGGAATTATCATGGCCTGTTTCTTAGCTCCCTGCTTTGCCATTCTAGACTCTGGGAGTTGAGTTCATAATGGGACTGACTTGATGGAGGTTAAGTATCAAATAATTTAAAGTTTGCAAAGTTTAAAACAAGACCTTCTACATGTATTAAATGCAGTGAAAGTGTTTGCCATATGAACAGGATATTGCCTAGTAGAGAGTATAACCCATGATGTCTTGTTTTAAAAACAGTGTCTCTTCTAGAAGATAGTATGGTTTCAGTGATTTCAGTGCATTTGCTTTCTACTGAGGTTCTGACAGTTTCTACCAGGTGCCTAGACTTCTGAAGTGTGACAGTCATACTGTGTCTGTCCTGGATATTCTATATGAGCAGTGTCAAATCATGGAAAAAATGTGGCTACAGGCATATTGGTGTGTCTAAATGGTTGCTTGGAGATTTGAGTCTACCAGCAAAGTCTGGGGAGCTGGGGTGGAAGCTACTTAGGAATGGAAGTGAACCATTAGCAGGATTTTGATAGCCTTAAGACATCTGCAACTTTATTTGGGGGGGACTTCTGTTCTAAATTCAGGTCTTTCCTGGAGATGCAGACAGAAACTTGAACTTTCTCTGATTTGTAAAGAAAGGTATATAAGCCACTTGTGGGGAGGGTAAGAAGACTGTTCTCTTCAATCTAGAGAATGATGTGTGCTTGCTATATTTTCAGTTTTGGATGAGTATGTTTATTGTTTACAGTAAGCTAAAGTAAAAGAATAAATAGCAAGTGAATGATAGGTGATAGCTAGATGGTAGATAGATAGATGATAGAGATGATTGATAGGTAAGAGATAATGGTAACTACATGATAGATAGATGATAGATGATATATAATATCTATTATATAATGATATATAATGATAAATAATTGATAGGTAGATTAGAGATAGATAATAGCTAGGTAAATAGATGATAGGTAGGTAGATGATTGATGGATGGATGGATGGATGGATGGATGGATAGATAGATAGATAACAAATCATTGTTAAAGCAGGTACATAAAACACCCAACACTAATTGACTGAGGAAGCTCCTATTGAGGCAGTCAGCTAGAGTCCTAAATAGAGAGACTCTGACAGTAGAGTGGCCCCTTGTTTAAAAACATCTGTCCTATACGATACTACAGTTTTAGTCATTTTTTGGTTTAGAATGGGAAGAACAGTCTGCAGTTCTTCATTAAACAGAAATGTACAGTTCACAAGGGGAAGGACAAATAGCCACAGGAAAATAGCATCAGATCAGATGCTCAAAGCATCTAACAGAAACCACCTGGATAAGTTGAGGCCTGCAGCAGAGTTCCCAATTGAGCCTTCTCTCCATGGATGAGCATCCCGTGGCTAGACTTCCTTCTTCTCTCTCCCATAGTTATGGGATAGGTAGTTGTCACCTGTCTGAAATGGTTTGCCTTCATTGTTCTCATGAACAACGGTTTTACTGTTGGGTTGGTTCTGTCCTCCCTGTCACGGCCCATCCACAAACAAGGAGCCATAGAGGACTGAAAGGGAGAGCAACCCCATGTTCATAGCCAGTTTCTTAGTGAGCTTACGCAGCATTTGGCACTTTGCTAGTTTTCTTTTCTATGCTAACGGAAAGCAACTTGGGGGAGAAGAAAGGTTTTTTGGCTTACACTGTTGTATTAATCTATCACTGGGGGAACCCAAGGCCGAAACCATGGAGACACACTGCTGCTGGACTGGTCACGCTCTCCCTCATGAGTACTAGCTCTCTTATGTGGCCCAGTCTTCTCTACTGTGTACTCTTATGTCTGCCCATGTGACTCAGCAGCACTCACGGTCCCCACTGCCTGAAATGTCCCCACCTTCAGTTTGCATCTAATTTGTTTTAGGTCCTTTTGTCTAAGCTGCGTAGCCTCAGACAGGCACCAACTTGCTGTATGTTCTACTTTTCACAGACAGATCTTGTCAGGGTCATTGTCTCAGCCTGAATATTGTTATTCTTTATTTAAGTCAAGATTTCCTCTCTCCTTTTTCCTTCCCTCCCTCCCTCTTTCTTCTTTCCCTCCCTCCCTCCTTCTTCCTTCCCTCCTTCCCTCCGTCCCATTTTTTCTCACCAGCCTCTTTCTAGGGCCAACATTTTCAAGGCAGAGACATTCCTTGCCTATGATTCACTTGGAGCTGAATAGGCCTTGAATATTTTTAAAAAATTATTTATTTTTGTTTTCTGTTCATGGGTGTGAAGGTGTTGGATCTCCCAGAACTGGAGTCACAGGCAGTTGTGAGCTGCCCTTGGGTACTGGGAATTGTCGTACCTGGGTCCTTTGGAAGAGCAGCCAGTGGTAGTCTCAATCAATAAGTCACCCTGTCACCCCACCCTACTTTTTTTTTTCTGAGACAGGGTTTCTCTGTGTAGCCCTGGCTGTCCTAAACTCACTCTGTAGCCCAGGCTGGCCTCAAATGCACAAAGATCTGCTGGCTTCTGCTTCCAGAGGGCTGGGATTAAAGGTGAGCACCATCGTGCCCCGTTGCTTTTCTCATTCTTCTGAGCAGATGTTCTCACAGGCAAGGGAGGGAGGGTTTGCTGTGGCTCCCGCTAAAAGTGCAGTCTGTTACATGAGGGAAGGATTACAGGGAGGGCTGCTAGCACCGCGGCAACAAGCTCATCAGATTGCTTGCTTACATCTTAGCTGACTAGAAATGGGTGGAAGGGGTGCTGACGCCCTGCTAGTTTTCTTCCATGTTTCCCCTGTTTTTATTCAGTCCTGAACTCAAGCCCATGCAGTGGGACCACCCACATTTAGGGTGGGTGTGGTTCCCCCCCCTGCCCCAGTCCTCCATCTCTGGACACATCCTCAGAGACACACCTAAAGGTATGCTTCGATAATGCCCTAGGTATTTCCTAATCCAGTCAAGCTGACTGTGGAAAGTAACTGGTGCATGTTCATCAAATTCATCATGATGAGTGTGACCCTTTTGAGAAATGAGTATCGCTTTAGCTCATGTGGTTGGTTGGTTTGTTCCTTTGTTTCGTTTGGTTTGTTGTAGTAATACTTTCATTTTCTTCCAAGTTTTCTCTCTCTCCTGGCTATTGGTCTAAAGTTGCTAGATAGAGAATATTTCTGTGGTAAATAAAGCAAGATTGGGAAGAGCTTTCCTGTAGGATGTGTGAGTCTTCACTATGCTGGAGAGTTCTGATTCCTGGGGAATAGGGAGGAACCACCCTGCTGTGCCTATCCCGATCTTGCTGGCTGGAAAACCTAATCTATAAGAAATGCAGCTTGTTCTGGTGTCTCCACCACCCCAGACTGACTGGCTACCTCATTTACTGAGGTCCTCCTGCCACCAGGTGGCAGTGCTTCCGGGGGCTGGGATAGGCTGAGTGGGGGTCTGAGTGGGCCTGGGGTTCGAGCTGTGTGTCTGGGGCGTAATGCTTCATACATACTGTTGTGACCTTCTCACCTCTTTCCCCAAACAGAGAAGGAGACCTTCCTGGATCCTTTTGTCCTCCGAGACCTCCTGCCTGCGTCCCTGGGTAGCTACTACCGGTACACAGGCTCCTTGACCACACCTCCATGTAGTGAGATCGTGGAGTGGATTGTCTTCAGTAGGCCCGTTCCCATCTCCTACCACCAGGTGAGCAGCCTGCCTCCTTTTGTGCTCTCCGTCTTGACTGCATTTGTGTCGAATATTTGCTATCGCTAGATTCGACTAGTGTGGGGTTTTGTTTAATTCTCCGCTTTTTAATTGATTTCTTCATACAGTTTTAAACCCAAGGATAGCAGAATTTAAAATATGATTTCTCCATTGGGTGGTGGTGGCGCACGTCTTTAATCCCAGCCTTCTGTAGGCAGAGGCCGGCGGATCTCTGTGAAGTTGAGGCTAGCCTGGTCTACAAAGTGAGTTCCAGGATAGCCAGGGCTGTTACACAGAGAAACCCTATCTCAAAAAGCAAAATCAAAACCAAATAAAAATATGGTTTTCCAGAGCTGTCTTCTGGACATGACAGAGTCAGTGCGGTCAAAATTCCCCACCCCCCAGCAGCATGACTTTGGTATCAGTAGTCAGTCATGGATCCAGGAGAGGTTTACAGGGCCCCACCCATCCCTATTGACTGGATTCTGGAGAAGGGGCAATCATTGTATTCAGCTGAGTACCCACCAAGGACCCCTAACAGGCTCAATGGATAGTTCCAAACCCATGGCCACTCAGATAGTCCTCATTAAACTCAGTGGCTCAAGAGTGAATAAGTAAGAAGACGGATGTGGAAAAGGAACCTTTACGGAAGAGAGAGAATGATAGGGATGGGGTATTAGAGAATGAGGGTGGAGGTGGAAGGGACCATGGGACTCAGAATCTGCATTATACACAGGCGAAATTGTCAAAGAACAAATTCAGTATCAACGGTATCAACAATAAGCTTTAAACATGAAAGAATATTCTCAGCTGAAGATTAACTTGCTGAGAATGGCAGACATGGCAGGAGTATTGGTCCTGTAGAAATAATAGCTGTCCACAGTGATAACTTGCATCAGAGGCACATATATTCTTCTTGTGTGTTTCCCCATTCATGGTCTTAGAAGGCAGATAATATTTAAACCCTCAGTTTATGGTGGGGATAAAGACAGATCAGGGTCAGTGGCTTTCAGGATTCTATGAGTATCCAGCCTACCACAGCTGAGAAAATAGATCCCTGTGCACAAAGAAATAGCACTCATGCATTGCTCACTGAGCTCTCTGGCCCTCACTTCTTTTCACTGTCAGAAGATCTAAGCAGAGCAACATGAAGGAGCAAAGTTGTGTTTTTACTCAGTCTCAGAGGGTTTCATCTGTGGTTGGCTGGACTTGCTATTCTGGTCCTGGGTGGCAGGATATTGGTGAAGGAAACAACCTACCCCATCATGACCAGAAAGCTATCAGCAGCAAGGACAAGTTGGGCCATGACACCAAAGGCACGTCACTGGGACCTCGCCCTTGTGGCTAGCCTTTGGAAGAGCTGGCTTCCTCTTGATCCTGTCATTCATTTCTCAGTAGTGTCAGCATCTAGGGCATGGTACATCTGAGCCTTCCTGGAAGCCCATGCTATTTCTGAACAGGCTCCTTACATGTCAGTTGGATCAGTGACTCAAAAGCCTTGAGAGATGGGTACTGCCCTATCGGGGCACACACAGGGCACTAGAGTGCAGAGGCGTTGGGTGCCATGCGAGGACCCAAAAACTGGATGTTTCTGACCTATTGCTGCACTGCTTTCTTTTGATTTGGGTCTGAGTTTATCTCTCTGGAAGGTAAGACCCAGGCCAAAGAGTTAACCGCAGGGAGAAACTTGTGAAAGGAGCCTGGAATTGGCACGCTGGCTGAGGAATGGGAGCTACCAGAGGCATGAGGGCCCTTAAGTCACATCCTGAAACTTGACAGAATGAAGGGGAGACTGTTTAGAAATCACGTGTTTCTTGTCAGCCTAAAGTCCTCAACATAGTTCCGTGGGAAAGCCGCTCGCAGCCACACCTAACGATCTGAATCCTTTCCCCAGGGTCTACACGATGAAAAAAGAGCGCCAACTCCAACACATGTGACCCTCCAACATAAATAATAAGTAAATGTAACTTTAAAAACTTAAGACTTTAGCTTGTACTGGGAAAATATAGTAGGATGCCTGATGTGTAGTGCCAGGAACAGTGGGTAGGACATGAGAAAGCAGGATGGAGCCACTAACCAGGGCTATCTGAATGAAGGGCTCTTGGGAGGCTCTTCCCTACCCAGCTGTAGTAGCCGGTCGCTTGTTTGTTCCCGGCTTCCCAGACCCCCATAATAATCACATAGAAACTATAGTATTTAAATCACTGCGTGGCCAATTACTTAAGCATATTGCTAGCTAGCTCTTACATCTTTGGTTAACCCATTTCTATTATTTTATAGCTTATCACGAGGTTTGTGGTTTACTGGCAAGGTTCTGGCGCATCTGTCCCCAGCCCCGGCTACGTGACTTCTCTCAGACTCAGCCTTCTTTCTCCCAGCATTCAATTTAGCTCTCCCATCCTGGCTCCCAGCTCTACTCTGCCCTATCACAGGCCAAAGCAGCTTCTTTATTCATTAACCGATATACAGAAGAACTTCCCACACCACCGAGCCACCTTCACAGTTGTGGGCAGCAGGGAGACAAAGGGAAGGGGAAAGTTCTAGAATGATGTGTCAATACCAGTATTTAACTAATAACAGAAGCAATAAAATTTTGATCCCTGAGGGATAGTTTTGGGTAGAGACCAGGGGGTAGGCCAAAGGGTCAGGTAGCTCTCTGCTTAGGCATGGGTCCAGCTATAACAAAGAGGGTTGACCACTTCAAGAAGTTTAAGCAGATAGTGTATTTTGGAGATGCAGTAAGTCAGGGCATTTTGAGGTGAGGCTGTGTAAGCCTTCTTACACAGGACTGACTTTTAACTAGGAAGCGAAGCCTGTTTTTTTTTTTTTTGGTCTGTCTTGCCTCCAGAGGTCTCGTCAATCCGGGAGCTTCCTGCATGGCTTTGCAACTGATCTTGGGCTTTCACAGACCTCTCCTCCTGTTTGTTTGCTCTCGGTTTCAAGCTCCACCGTGGCTGTACTAGTCCCAGTTGACCCTTAAGGTCAAGAGCTGGCAAGAGCTGGCTAAAGCCAGGTCTCCTATCCAGAAAGGATTCCTGAAGATGTTTCTGAGAACTCAGCCAACCAAAATCTGGCCTTGAGTCACATGCTTGTTCTTAAATAAGCCAGCAGAGGTGCTGGGTAGTGCCCCCAAAGCATCCAGTGTTGACCTTTCTCGGGTTACAGGAAGCAGGCGCTATAAGAGATTCAACAGAGCAGCCCTTTATCCTCCTGGCAAAGCAGGATGGCATGGTGCCAGGCTAACCTGGGTTTTTCTGCTGTTAGCATCCATTTTTTCTTTGAGGATGTTTTTCTTTTTAATTCACATAATGACAAAAAAAGGAAGGACTAGCAATTTGGTTCCTGCACAGGATCTGCCAGCCGCAAGGAGAAAATGAAATAGAGACAAGTTTTCTTCCTAATGGTGAAGCCAACATTGTTTTGTTTTTAAAGAAATCAGTCCAAATATTTACTTCTGTAGGGTTGAGTAAAGAGTGTAGTTGATTTTTAAAAGGGTCCTTTTTATTACTTAAGATAAAGCTTCTGTCTTCAAATATTTAAATGCTTGAGCTATTCAAGTTAAGTAATACGGATTTTCCCACTTTCGGTAGGGTTTCTGGTGAAACGGGAGTGAGGAGTGGCAGTTGGCTAACGCAGGAAGTTTGAAGGCCATCAGCATATACTGGGTTGCTTTGGCAAACTACAAATATCTAATAGGTTCAAACAAAGCACACACTTTTGGAGAAGTGTTTGTGGATTTGAAGCATTTTGACATTTGGAAACTGGAGCTTTTAGAAAGTGCTTTGTTGCTACCCTTTACGCTCTCTGGAGCTCGAGAACAAGGACACACAAGGAGAAGAATGTAGGCCTTTGCGTTGCCTTCCTGTGTTGCAGAGAAGCAAGGAAGAAGGAAATGGGACTAGCGTTCCAATTTCTAATTACCAGTTGCCTGCAGATAATGCTGCACCTTTTATCAGGCCCTTCTTCCTACAGCTCCGTCTCACGCCTCCTTTCCCCATGGCTGCACTGGCTCCTTGCTGGCCAGCTTTGCAGAGGCCACAGCTGCGTCACCCCACCCCTCACCCCGGAAAGCAGGTGTCACTCAGCCCTCCAGGTGCTCTTGCTTCGGACACTCCTGCTCTGCCACCGCCAGCAATCCTTTCCGAAGCTAGCACAGAACAAGCATTTCAGGGAGGCAGAGGCCAATTTGGAAAAGCCAAGTGGTTAGGGATTTTCTGCCTCCATCAGAAAGAAATCAGCCCAAGTCTTTGAGAATCTACTCAGCTATTTCTCTGAATCCCCTCTCTCTTAACTCTTCTCTCACGGCTGTGGGTGCCTACAAGCAGCGAGCAGAGTAAGCATGTTCTTCCTAAAATGTGGTGATCAGTCCAGGAGCAGGAGCTGGGGGATATGGGTTTCTTTTTTTTAATATTTATTTATTTATTATGTATACAATATTCTGTCTGTGTGTATGCCTGCAGGCCAGAAGAGTGCACCAGACCCCATTAAAGCTGGTTGTCAGCCACCATGTGGTTGCTGGGAATTGAACTCAGGACCTTTGGAAGAGCAGGCAATGCTCTTAACCTCTGAGCCATCTCTCCAGCTCCGGATATGGGTTTCTTTAAAGGCTTGCAGAGCACAGGGACAGATTTTTAAATTGAGTCTTTGTTCTCTCTTGTAAATCTACATAGGCCTTCTACCCAGCTCTTAGCCAGTGAACTCAGCCTCTGGCATGTATGATAATATAGATCTAAATTTGGTGGGGTTTTTTTGTTTGTTTTGGTTTTTGTTCTTTTTTTTTTTTTTTTTTTTTTTTTTTTTTGATGGAACCTAAACATCTTGGTTGACTGGTAGTCGGTATGGCTTATTTGACTCCGCTATCCCTCCATTGTAAATACCAGACAAAAGTCATGGGGCTGGGACTATGACTCAGCAGTGAAAACACTCATTGTACAAATGTGAGAACCAAAGTTCGGATCCCTGGAAACCATAAAAATGCTGAGTGAGCACAGTGGCCTGCCTGTCACTACCAACCTTGGAAGGCAGAAACAGGAGATCCCAGAGCAAGCTGGTTATCAAAACTAGCTATCTGGGGGAGTTTGGAGTTTGATTGAGAGAGACTGCCCCAATGAATGAATAAGGTAGAAAGGGATGGAGAATGATTGTGACATCAGTCTCAGGCTTCCAAGTACGTGCGCACACATATGCACGCACACACAGTAGTGGGATAAGAGTAAGAGAGAAAATGGGAAATAAAATGATGTCATCTTGTCATCCAATCAGAATGATGGCATTGCAAAATAATGGTCTGGGAGTAGGAGTAGGCCTCCGTCTTGGAGTCAGCTGCCTGTAGTCTCTCGGTACGCTTTCATGCATACATAGATTGTATGGTCAGCACTGTGCTCTTGTGGTGAGTCCAGAAGATACTATTTTTGAGTTCACTGTGGCAGGACTCACTTCGTTCTGCAGCAGAGTCTCAGAAATGATGCTTCTTTGCCCATTGTCACCATCAGACCGGCTCCTCCTATGGGTTCAAATATGGCATTGCCTAAAGTCCTCCACTGTGACTTTTTTAATATTTGAATTTTATGTGTGTGGGTATTTTGCCTACACATATGTCCATGAGCTACATGAACATGGTTCCTGGTACCTGAGGAAGCCTGCAGACAGCACTGAATCTTCTGAAACCAGAGTTAGAGACTAGAGTGAGCCACAGTGTGGGCACTTGCAATTAAACCCAAATCTTCTGTAAGAACAACACAGGCTGTTAACCACTGAGCCATCGCTCAGCCCTTTGCTATAAGTATGACTTTTGGGGGGACATTCTCTAATATTCCATAAATCTGAATGTCTTAATTAGTCTGCTTTGGCTGTTTGACCTTTTTTTCTCCTTATAAGTGAGACAGATTGGAAAGGACAGGCTTATGTGCACTGCCCCTTTTAGGCTGCTGCGCGTCTGTCAGACTAATTAGACCATGTCTTTGGAGTTAAGCGCTTATGCTTTGCAGGCTGATTGCCTTCAAGTGGAGAGTTCCGTTGCTGACTCCGTTTCTCAGATATGTTTCTCTACTTTGTGCCTCTGTTTTCCCGTCTGTGGAAACAGGAAGGAAGGTGAAATACCTCGACGTGTGCCTGGCAGGAGAGGAAGCAGCTTCCTGGCTTCCTCACTAAACGGTCTCCATAACCAAAGGACAGCCCTGCCCCATGGACATAAAGCAAGCCATGTGTTTTGTATAAACTCTATAGTGGACATATTGAAACATATAAATAAGAACAGAAAATTAATTTTAACAGCACTTAACCCAGAATTCTGAACTCTTACTAAAGTGTGGCCTAGCTAGTAGAAGAGCATGCGGTAACCCCTGATGTCATAGCAGTAGGGCAGTGATGGCTGTGTGTCAGATATCCAGCAGTGTCCTTTCCAAGACCGTGTGACGTGCAGTACGTGTGTAGACAGAGAAGTTCTAAATTGTGGGTGGCGATGCCATGGTTAGTCCAAAGGGGACTGCTTTCCTTGTTAATTTTGTGAAGGCAGTTTCTTTATGTAGAGGGCCTATCTGTAATTGCCTTGCTGTAAAAGTGTCTGAGCCGCAGGAAGGATGTGGCCTTGCCTTTAGCTAGCTAGTCTCAGAGCATTTTTTTTTTTTTTTGCAGCCATGATTCTGAAGTGCAACCTGAGATGTCATTGTCACTGTCCATTCTGTAATGAGGCAACAAACAGGGCCCACCCTGCCATTCCTGAAAGTTAGAGTCAAAAACCAAAGCCTCTCCAGGACCGTAGATGAAACATTCCTAATGCTGTCCTCTGGGTTTTGTCTGAACTGCTTCTATATACCCATCCCTTAAAGTACCACTTATTCCAGTGTTTAATGTCTCCTAATTCTATTACTTTTTATTTTCACGATTTTCTCCCCTTCAGCCTCAGTGGTCGCCTGTCCACGTCCTGTGGACCAAGAGCCCCGGCTGCACACACAGGGCATGAATAGATTTCAACTCTCCTTTGATTCAGACTGACAGATTAAAAACTAATTATTCTCTGGAATACTTTTATAATAAAAACTAAGTTGAAATGATTTATATACACTTCCAGCCAACACATTTGTGATTCAAGGTTAAAATTGTTCTTGTAACAGCCCCAGTTAAAACGCAATTACAGCTCCCCGAGCAGGGATAAAAGAAAGAAGTATTTTACACTCTCTTCAAAAGTTAAAAAGTCAATTTGATATTATAGAAATAAAAACTTTCATTTATTTTTACTAAATGATGAAGACTTCATTAGTTCCATTAAAGTTAAGATAAATCCGAGTGTGTTCATCACCTCCTCCTGGAAATGGCTCAGGTGAGTGGTGAAGGCTTAGGGATGTGAAGAACATTTTCCCTCTCGGCCGCCATCTTGTTGATGCCACCCCGCTGGCCCTGGCCATATGTGGTTTCCTTTCAGAACACAAAAGAGGACAAATTGGTGATACTGGATACTCTGCCTAAATTGGCCTTGGACTTAGCTAGCAGGAATTGCTGGGGACAAACTGTCACCACATTGGGTCCTCACTACTGGCATTCACTGTGACATGGTGTGGTTGAGAGAAACTGAGTCACTGGGATAAGGGTTTCCAGTCTTTGCCCTTTGGTTCCTTTGAGTCTCACGGGCCAGTGTCCTAGCTGGAGTCAGTAACATGATTGCTAACAGTAACAATGGCCCCAGCCTCACGGGACCTCTCTGATGACAAAGTAACAAAGCACGGGCTACTTTTTGTATGGTGCTTGCATATTCTAAGAGCTTTGTAATCTTAGTTGCTGGTGTCAGTGTTTGCCTTGGCTACTCTTCTGTTGCAGTGAAGAGGCACCATGACACAGCAACTCATAAAAAGACAGCATTGAATTAGAGGATCCTTACAGTTTCAGAGACTTAGTCCGTGATCATGGTGGGGAGTATGTCATCAGGCAGGCAAGCATGGCACAAAAGCATTAGCTGAAGGCTTGTATCTTATCCGGAAGCCTGAGGCGGAATGAAAGAGACGTTGAGACTGGCATGGGCTTTTGAAACCTCAAAGTCCACCCCAAGTGATGTGACTTCTCTAACACAGCCGCACCTCTTAATCCTTCCAAAACAGTCTGCCACTGGGAACCAAACGTTCAAATACAAGCCTACGTGTCCATTCCTGTTCAAACCACCACAACAAAATAATAATATATTATCAATACTATTCTTTTAGGCTAAAAGTGCATTTTAAAACAACGTGTTCTAGTGTTTGTTGAACTGCCTGGTATAAAGTTTGATAAAATAAGTAATAAAGAGAATGAGGAAAGGGCAGATACGCCACGTTTCATTTGTAATCAGAGAGCACAATCACCATTAGCTATAATCTTCATAAAATAAAACAAATTGTGGTGAGAACAGTATTTATTGAGTACTTCCTTTTATCAGGAGCTATTTCAAACTCTTTATATATAGCAACCCCTTAGGGAATAAGTGAAAGCACACGAGGTAAGAATCATTGTTATCCCTGTTGTACGGCAAAGTCTCAGAAGTACAGGATACGTGGGGAGCCAGGAAGACAGCTCATTCTGAGAAATGCTTGAAAGCGTGCGGACCTGAGTTTGGATCCTCCGGTAACCTCTTCAGAAGCCAGATAGAACAGCACATGCCTGTAATTCCAGCACTGGGGAGGCAGAGATAGGGGATCGCTGAGGATTGGTGCCAGCCAATCTAGCAGATTTGGTACCTCCAGGTTAGTGAGAGATTTGCCTTCTCAAAAAAGTAAAGTGGAGGGCGCTCAAAGAAGGCTCGTGACGTCGGCTGCCGATCTCCACATTTTCCTGCACATAGACATACACGCATGTACCTTTAAATATATACATAATACATGCAAAAATAGGAAGAGTAAATAAGGTGACCAAGACCGCACCTTTGTCCATTGGGATCTGAAAATGAAAGTTTGGACTTAAGTAGTAAGAGTGGGGGTTTTCAGGATGGAAAACTAGGCACGGGGCAGATGATCAGAAACAGGAGATTGAGATGGTGCAGCCAGAGCTGTAGCATGACGAGGTATACAGTTGTTTTCTTTAAGATCTTTTTAAATTTTATGTGTATGAATGTTTGCTTTCCTGGTGCTCATGGAGGGCAGGAGGAACTTGATTGTAGATGGTTGTGAGCTTGCATATGGGTGCTGGGATCTGAGGTCTCTCCAGAACCGCTGTGTATGATTTAAAAGGCTCACTGTGTCACTTCCAACCGGATATGAAAGATTCCATCAGATACATACACTGACCCAGAGAGGCATGTCTGTCTGGATGGTCCTGTGACTCTGGTTTTCCTGGGGACTGTCACATCATACAGCTCCTCTTCTTCTGGTCTTTTGCCTTTCCCTGGACAATCCAAAATATAAGTGAAAGCCAGTTAATCCCAACACTTGAGAGGCAGAGGCAGGCAGATCTCTGTGAGTTGGAGGCCAGCCTGGTCTACAAGAGCTAGTTCCAGGACAGGCTCCAAAGCTACAGAGAAACCCTGTCTCAAAAAATCAAAAATAAATAAAGAAATAAAATAAGAATGAAATATACTTATATATTATTACATATATATAATATATGTATTATATATACAGGTCAGTAGAGTTCTGACCCAGGAGATTTACTTCTCTACTGGTAAAACAAAGCATGGAGACTTTGTCCAAGTCTAAGATTCAGGGAGGTCACAACTCCGTCAACAACTGCGGCCATTATTACCAAAAGGATGGGCATTTAGCGAATGCTGCCAACCTCCCTAAAGGCGTTTGCTAAGCCTGCTGAGCCTGTCCTCCAACGTGAGCCCCTTTGTGTGGCTGTCAAGGGTCGCTATGATCTAGTTGACAATATAATATCATTCAGGTCATCAGTTCCCTCAAAATTGCCACGTCCTTCCTTCCAAATCTGCCGGGCGAGCTGAGTTAATGGCAAGGCAGCCATCTTGAGCTTTTATGCCATAGCGTGTCATTAAGCTGTGAGAGCAATTTAAAGGAAGGCACTTTTGTGTTTAATTCACAACCTGCCTCTTTTTACAGTTACGTGACTGATTCTTTCCCGAGGCTTCAGAAGTAAACTTTTCAGGAGTGAGTGCTAGCCAAGAAGGAAGTACATAATCTAGAGAACAAACCAGGTTCTTCTCTTTAGCTCTGATCTCCCTCTAGCAAGACTGTCTCTTTCAGATGACTTCCTGTCTGACATGGGTGTGGTAGCCCGGTCCATGTTAATAACAAAACAAAAACCAAACAAGCAAATTCCCACCCTGAACACGAAGAGATCCCTCCCCTTTATTCAACTCACATCTCTATGGCTTTTATTTAAGCCACTTTTATTTTGCCTTTCCTGGACCTGGAGAGCAGCTGGTCAGCATCTTCTACAAGGGCCTTTAATCAAATTGCGCCTCCCTCACCTTTTCTCCAGGCTGAACAATTCTTCCTATGGCCTTTCCCTTTGCCTCGCAGGATTTAGTCTCCAACTTTTAATCAATCATCTTGATTGGCCTTTACCTGGCCCTTCTCCAGCAGATCCTTGTTAGTTCATTTCATAAAATTTTAGGAAGTCATTTCCTCCGAGAAAATCAGAAACCTGTGCATTCTCTCTCTCTCTCTCTCTCTCTCTCTCTCTCTCTCTCTCTCTCTCTCTCTCTCTCCTCTCTTTCTCTCTTTCTCTCTCTTATTTTGGTCATCTTGTCAAGCTAGTGGCATCACTAGGCTGGGGAACTTTTAGCCCCTATGTTTCCATCTCAATGGCATCAATGGCATCAGTGGCATCAGTGGCATCAGTGGCATCAGTGACATCAATGGCATCAGTGGCATCAGCATCAATGACATCAGTGGCATCAATGGTATCAGTGGCATCAGCATCAATGACATCAGTGGCATCAATGGCATCAGTGGCATCAGCATCAATGACATCAGTGGCATCAATGGTATCAGTGGCATCAATGGCATCAGTGGCATCAGTGGCATCAGCATCAATGGCATCAGTGGCATCAATGGCATCAGTGGCATCAGCATCAATGACATCAGTGGCATCAATGGTATCAGTGGCATCAATGGCACGTATCTTCACCATCAACAGTCTAGGTGAAGGATTTCAGTTCTAGGAGTCTCCCTAGAACTGCATCTCTTTCTCATGCAAAGGAAGGAAGCCTCAAGTTTTCATTGGTTATTTTCTGGGTCATTCTCTGAACTGAGTGTTAGGTCCAGGCTTGAAGATGACCCCCTGACACAGAAACTGCAAAAATTCAGATAGTATTTAATAATTTTCAAAGTTTTTACATACCAGTCTTGATGGCCAGCTACCTAGCTCCCCAAAGCCTGCAATAGCTTCTAGCCCTCTGCTTTTCTGCCCTTTCTTCGGTGACAAGATTTTCTTTGTGTCTGATGAGAGCCATTGTGACAGCCAGTCAGTGCTCCATCTTTACGCACAGAAGAATGACCTTTCTTAATGATAGCTGAGGGCTACAGGGAATCCATCTCAATAGTCAGGATATGATTGTGGGGTACTGAGTTTTGTTTTTTTTTTTCTTTCTTGAAAAGTTTCATCAGTGTTCTTGTGGAAGATGTTTCTTCACAGCGATCATGACAGCAGCTGATCTTCTTTAAGCACCTATGTTGTTCCAGATGACCCACGTAGATTCCATCTTTTCGGGACCCTACATTGATGGGCATTTCACTGATAAGGCAGCTTGCATTTTTAGAGAGCTTGTCTGTGACTAGCCAGCCATCTGGTAAATTTAGAACTGGGCAATTGGATTTCCCACATAGCACTGAGCATCTTCATGACTTGGATGAATTTGATTTGGAGCACATGCTCCAGAGGCTTGTTTGTGAGAATTAACTGACTGATGTGTGTGTGTGTGTGCGTGCGTGCGTGCGTGCGTGCGTGCGTGTGTGTGTAGGTTTTTCGAGACAGAGTTTCTCTGTAGTTTTGGAGCCTGTCCTGGAACTAGCTCTTATCAACCAGGATGGCCTCGAACTCACAGAGATCCACCTGCCTCTGCCTCCCAAGTGCTGGGATTAAAGGCGTGCGCCACCACCGCCTGGCTGTAACTGCTGTTTCTTAAAATGTTAGTGTGTACTTTGAATGTTATATGTGGAGAAGTGTTTCGACATCAGTCCTGTTGCTCAGACTCTATCAGGTGAACGCTGTTATGATTACCACTATTTGTGGAAGGAGCGTGGAGGCTCAGAGGGTCAGCGGAAGCCATGCGTGCAGGGCCTCTAGTTCATACTTAGGCAGTTTACCTTGAGGACTTGACATAACTCTGCAGTCTTCCCCATAGTACTAAAGGTATGACTGGGACACTCTGCAGAAGGCACATGTGGCTGAAAGCCCCATCCCACCCTCAGCTGAGAATGGCCCCCATTCGGGGTCAGGACAGAGATGCAGCCACTTGTGATGGTTGCAGAAGGCAACTGGGTAGATCAGCCACTTGCCACTTCATGTTCTGATTCCCTTTACTAATTGCGTTTTTCTTTTCCTCTCTCTGGTTCTTTGTCCAGCTTGAGGCTTTTTATTCCATCTTCACCACGGAGCAGCAAGACCATGTCAAGTCAGTGGAGTACCTGAGAAACAACTTCCGGCCACAGCAGGACCTGAATGACCGAGTGGTTTCCAAGTCCGCCGTCCGAGATGCCTGGAACCATGACCTGTCTGACTTCCTGGACAACCCACTAGGGACAGAAGCCTCTAAAGGTAAATGTTGACTGAGTTCTCTAGCCTGGGGGAGGAAGGTTTCTCATCATAAATGATTTTAAATTATGAAGGGAATAAAGACAGAAGAATACCAGGCTTAGTACCGTGCATCTGTAACTATCTCCGGGAGTGGATGTGGGGTACAAAGACATGGAGAATGCACAGAGCTCATTGACCATCCAGTGTTTCCAGTCAGTAGGCTCCAGGTTCAGTGAGAGCCACTGTCTCAAAAAATAAGGTAGAGAAAACTTGAGGGAGACACCTGATGTTGACCTCTCCAAACACACACACATGGTTCAGAGTCAACCAAGAATTGGGATGTGGTGCTAAGATCATATGTTTCTCTGCAAAAAGAAATTTGTCTAGACAGTAAATAGAAATGATGTGTGAATAATTTTGTTTAGCTTGTTTAAAATTGCCCCTCTCACTAGCAAGAATAGATCGGTCATCCTCTTGTCTATTTTTAGTTTCTACTTCCAAATTAAGTAGTAATGTCTAAATGAAACTCTTCTTTAACCAAACTCTTTCTTACTTGTGTATTTTATCGTTGTTGGCTTGTTTGTTTTTTGAGGCAGGGTCCCAGGTAGCCCAGGCTGGCCTCCAGTTTGCTGTGTGGGCAGAGTTTACCTTGAACTCTTGACCTTCCTCCTTTTGCCTCCTGAGTTTATGCAGTGCTGGGTATAGAACCCAAAAATTTGTGTCGTTGGATTGATGCGCTCTACCACTGAGGCACAGCCTTAGCCCTGTCCTACTTGCTAGGCATTTCTCTGTTGCATTCCTGTTCACTCCCATGTTACAGGAGTGTGACTCAGCTTTGACTGCTTCCCAGAAGCCACCAGCTTTTTAAACCAGTGGTAAGTTGAGTTCCAGTATCTCCTCAGGATGTGGGCATCACTTGCTGGCATCTTCCTTACATTTCTCCCTTCTCATATGAAATAAACATGAGTTCTTCCCCCAGAACCCTTGTTCTTTTTCTTCCTTTAGCCTTATTATTTTTAAAATATAATATATAAAGAATATATAAAGAATAATAATTATTATTATTGTAAATTACAATTGTGAGTTGCTTCTTCAGAAACATGTGTGAAACTAAGTCTAGTCAAAGTCCTAGTCTTGGAAGGGGTGGGAACAGAAATTTTTGCCTTGGTGAGATGACAGAGCTCTTTCCCAACCAAATGCTTCATTCCTTTCGAGTTGTGTGTTTGGGTGGCACAGAAAGAGCTCACGGGCTTTGCCATCAAGAAGACTGTACTCTGTATGGTGCAGTAAGTGACATGGGGAGTTTGTTCCAGGAATGTCTCCACCCCCATGAAAAAAGCTTTTCAGATCCAGAGGAATAAGATTATAGTCCATGATACCTGTACTTCGATAATAATAATAAGCCCATTTTCCAAGCTCTGAACCTGAAAAGGAGCTGAAAGGAAGGCAGCAGGTAAGGGGAGTATAGGATGCAACGTATGGAAGAGCACTTACCTAATGTTACCCAGAGTTCAGTGCCTAGCGCAGAGTGTCAGGCGGGAGCAGGAATGAGTCAGGATCTGACCTGCCTGTCTGTGGTTTGGTATAGAACACTGATCTGGCCTGGCGTGCTCATGAAAGGCTTGGGATTCAAGCCTAGCCCCTTTCCTGTCAGAAGCAGGACAATTAAGATGCTCACAAGACTATGAGATGCCTCAGGGTTGGGTTGGTATTAAAGAAATCCTCACTTGGGCTAACCTTTTAAACTTAGCTAAAAATAACTGAACTCGAAGACCTTTTCCCAAGGAACTTGGTGAAAGGAGACTTCTTTGGGGTTCTCTCTTTGTGAGAAGTCTGTGCAGAGGTTGTACAAGGGACATGAAATCTGGATCAAGAGAAACACACAGTCTGCTAGCTCGGGAATGCTGAGAACACCACAGTAGCAAAGCTGGAAACTAGATTGGGTGGCTGAGTGAGTGGCAGAGGAGCTGTGCAGAGAGACTGTGTGGCATCTGTTGTCTATGACATTTAGAGGGTAGTGGTCTTCCTTCCTTTGAGTGTCAAAGTGGACAAGGCCCTCCACTGAATGTGCTGGCCTAAGCCTAAAAATGTGGGATGTGGTTAGTCAATTCCTCATTGTCCAAAGCTTTCTGCAGATCATGTACATTGCTAACTCTTCATATGTGTAATTATGAAAAGGATATCTGATATTTCTAGAGGGGTCATAAGGAGAGAGTTTGGGGAGAAGAGAAAGAGAGAGAGGGAAAGAGAGAGTGAGCACTTTGCAAAGCTGGTTGGATTTTTAGCACTATAGAAAGGTAAGATCATTGCCTTTCCCATCTGAGTATTTGGTAACTGAACCTGTACAAAACACTGTCGTAGGCATGGATCTGAGCCCATGGAGCACCTATGGAAGCTTGCAGGTTCTTATATTGTAGAACAAAGCACTGGACTATGCCACAGGGATAGTGGTGGATATGGGGACTGTTCATTAAGGGAGAAAAAGGCACTCCCTGGAACGGAAGTGGGCTAGAGAGAGGGAACAACACTGAGATCCCAAAGTGTGTCCCCCATTGTCTTGATGCCTCTTATGGCATTTACATAGCACCCATCTGTCTTCCCCATCCCCCAGTGTGACTGTCTTTGCCCAGTGTCTGCTCTTTCCATGTGACTCCAGTGGGGAGGGGTCTCTAGTGTTCCCTGCCAGCTGACTTCTTTCATGTGTTAGTTTTGCCATCTCTTTGTCCACTCCCTTCCCTCCTGCCGCATACTGACAGTAGACAGATGAATAGAAGCTGGGTCTAAAATGAAGTACATGTATTAGATAACCGCATAACAGAGAAGCAAGAACGTAAGTCCTAGGTCTAGAACCTTCCTCACAGAGAAGAGAGGAGAGAGGACACAATCTCATCTTCGATACAAGGGGCTCTTCCCTAGCTAGTGAGTTCCTGGGAGGAGGTTTGTGACCATCCAGGAAGAGAACAGGAACCTAGGAAAGCCCCTCCCTGTACTTGCCATCCCACAGATGCCTTCAGTTTGAAGTCCAAGGCGGCATATTTTGGCACTGTTGCCCTGATGTCACTGGAGGTCTCCAGTTGTGCACATCTGGAGAAACAGGCATGTAACATGAGCACAGCTGGATGAAATTCCACAAACTATGATGCCGTAAAACAATCTCACACCAGTTTAGAATTTAGGAGAATAAAAGGGTTATTTATTTAAGGGGAAAACTTACAGATCACCGTCCTAAACAACAGTTCTCTGAGTGCAAACAGGAACAGAATCTAGCAGCTGGTACAGGAGCCGGAAGCAAGAGAGTGGGCACATGGTTCCTGCTGCTTTTTAAACTATAAGAGACCATGCACAAGTGGGCTGGAATCTTAAAGACTATTGGCTGAAGGAGCAGAATGTGCTCCCTCAGCAAAACTAAATACACCTGAGCAGCAAGCATTCAGGTCAAGGAGCTGACATCCCCACCATCAAAGAATGGTCAGTCCCCTCGCCTTTCGAGATGTGGACTGCCGGGGTAACCACTGCCAGAGAGTGGCATTGCCCTGGTGGAGTCAACTGCCTAGCCTGCTTTAGTGCCTTATTCCACACTGGTATTGAGAGCGTTACATGCAGTAGTGATTTGTTCATTCTGAGGACGATACTCAGTGTGACTAGTCCAGAAAGTACTTGTACACATGATTACACGATCTTTCTCTAAGTTCCCGTGAGAATGAAAATGACTTGGGCCTGCTTCTTAGTGACCATATAGACACTGTCTGTTGTTTAAATGCCAGGCCTCATCCTCTGCTGTTTAGCTTTGCTAAGACTTTGTCAGTTTCTTAGAGTGACTGTATTCACCTTTTGCTCTTCTGCCCACAGTGTGGGAAGGAGTCCCGTTTATTTGATGATTTCACTTTGAGCTGCTAGAGGTTAAATCCAGAGCCCCATGTATGCTTCGCAAGTGCTCAGCTACTGAGCCACACCCCAGCAATCCAATTTTTTTTCCTCTCAACTTTTATAAATAATCTGGGCCAGTTTTACATGCCCATCCCTCCGCTGTAAATGGACAGTTTGATCACTGCAGCCAAGCTTTAGGGCATTTTCTTCACCGTGGATACTCACTCCTACTCAACTTCTTTTCCCGTCTTCAACCCAGGCACCTCTAATCTCTTTCTCTCTTTCCTGTGGTGTTAGGATGAGGATTTTTTCCTCTTCTGTTGCAGGTATCTGTTGACCATTCCTTTTTATTGCTGAGTTGATCCTCTATTTTTTTTGCTTGATAACATATTCTCTCTGTATGTGTGTGCACACATGTGCTCATTTCTACTTGCTTGTGTGTGTACCACATCTATGCAGGTGGCCATATGGCCCAAAAGAGGGAATCAGTTCCCCTAGAACTAGAGTTGGCAGTTGGTGGTCGTGAGCCACCATGTGGCTGCTGGGTATTGAACCTGGGCCCTTTGCAAGATCAAGCAGTGTCCTTAACCACTGATCTATCTCTCCCTCCCCTCTGTTTGTTTTTAATAACAGCTTCATTGAGATTTAATTAATGTGCCATAAGGTTTATTATCTTTAAGTGTCTACTTCCGTGGCTTTAGTGTGACTAGCAAGTTGTATAGCCATCTCTACTGTCTGTTTCTAGAGCACTTTCATCGTTCTGCAAAACAGCAACATCCCCTTTAGCTACTATTCTTATTGCCTTTTCCATGATTTCCGTACCCACCCTTCCTCTCCCCCTGGCAACCACAGGTTTACTTTCTGTTCATCTAGGTTGGCCAGTTCTGGACATTCCTACCAGGTATGTCACAGGGCGTCTCCGGCTTCTCTCACTTCATGTACGATGTGTGGGAGTAGGAATCGGGAGCGAGCGAGGCAATGTGGTCAGATAACGTAGCACTGCGTAGCCATGTTACAGTTTGTGTACTAGTATATTGCTTGCTGAATATTTGGAGCTTCCCATTGTCGAGGGATTAGGAATGTTGCTACCCTCACATCTGGATTGAAGTCTTTGATTTGGCATCTGCTTTCAGCTCCTTTAGATAGAGTCAGGCGTAGAGCATCCCGTTGACACCAAATCTCTAGGTGTGTAGTTGGGAAGACCGCCCTTGCATTTCCACAGTGGCAACACCCATTTGCATTCATTGATAGGGTGTGGAGTGAGTGTGGTGTCTTCACATCCTTGCCAACTCTTGCTATTGTGCATCTTTTGCCTTTGGTCACATTAATAGAGCTAAAGTATTTTCCTTTGGATTTTGTTTTCAGTTCCTTAATGACTAAAGATAGCTATGTTTTATTTTTACATGTACATGCCAGGGTACTCTACCGGGCAAGTGCTGTATGCACTGGCCTCACAGGTAGAAGCCACATACAGATGCTCACAATCATCAGACAGCTCCAGGAGCTGACGTGGTTGGTCTTAGGGGTACCAGGCAAGATGCAATGCAAAAGAAGAGTCTTTTTCCTTTCACTGTTCATCTGTGAAATCTAGATCCTCTAAGAGTAGAGTAGTGTGCTGAGATCTGGTTGTAGTTCACGGAGTTCAAAGCTCATCTGGCTGGCATTCTCTCGCCGCTCACCGTCAGAAGCTCTAGGTCCTCAAGGAAGAGATGATGTTTTATGCATTTGTTGCAGTGTTGTGACAGAAGAAAGAAAGATTATCTAAGTAAGGAGTCATCCTTAAATTATTTTGGCTGCATGTCAGGTAGTGAATACTCTTGACTCTGTGGGTCATGTGACTCCTGTTGGCCACTATTCGAGTCTGCCATTCATCCATGAAAGGAGCCAAGGCCAATGGAGTGGGCATGCATGACACTACCTTCCAGTGACACTACCACCTTCCAGTGACACTACCTTCCAGTGACACTTTATTGAGCAAAAATGAGCCCTGGGAACATAGTTTTGGCCCATGCTCTAGGGAACATGTAACAGTAAGATGGAGAAAGCATCTGATTTTTAAATATTGAATATCTCAACAGTGGTGTGATTAAGGATATAGCTTAATGGTAGAGTGTATACAGAAAGTACACAAGACACGGGTATTCTGTATTCCATCCCCTGTCACCTCCCCACCAATGGTGGTAGTAGTAACTATGAACTGTTTGGTTTTTACATTCTGCTTAGAGATTTATGAAGCTGGTTGTCAGCTACTCACTATTTCAACTTGGGGCCTGGCCATCTTCCCATCAGAGGTATAGAGCCTCTGTTGAATGCATGTAACTCCTCCTTATCCCTGGTCCCATGGCTGTGATCTTTCATGAGAACAGTGCTGGTTGGGTGCCAAGGCAACACACCCCTTTCTCTACCTCTGCCATTCCCCTGTCCACATACTGGTTGCAACTGCAGGGAGACAACAGAATGCTGCCCTTTACTGCCACAGCACAAGAAGCGTAGTCATGCAGGGCATCAAAGAAAGGGGGAGGAATGGTCGTCCTAATCTTGCACTGTTGCCCAAGGAAGACGTAATGGATGCCATCCATAGGAAATGTAAAGCCTTGGTTCCAAAAAATGGAAACAATGTTTAGGCTCAGTGGGTTGTTCAAGGGACATCCAATTTGCTACTCTGCTCTTTGTCAGTAAGTAACTTGGACAGACTTTAGGATTTAATGGGCTGTCATCTCAGTTATTCCTCAGCCCGCCCCGGGCACGTGGAAGAATAGCCTGTGATTAAGTGCTGATCGCTGTCTATTGTGAAGAAGTTCGGAATGGTGGTTGAAGAAAAATAACTTTACTTCCAACAACAGAAAACATACGGTTTTATTAATTTAACAAAACCTGTTCAACCCGCAGTGGAATCGAAGCCACTTGATCTGATAATCTGATCTGATGGCTTAAAGTGACACAGTATAACGTAATAAAAGCAGAGGCAATAGAGAGGACACTGGCTGCCTGCGTGCCCTAAGTGTCACTAACTCCTCCCTCGGTTTGTAGGAAGTCAGTTGTTCTTCTGCTGGGATGTCTTTTTCAGCTTCAACCTCAGTGTCAAAGATTGCTTCCTGTTTAGCATAAAAGTGGTTTTAAAAGACATAGCCATAAGTAACAAGCTAATTTTCAACCAGAATACGCTGGGACAGAACATCCCATTTTCCACCAAAATGAGCAAACAAAGATAGAAACCCATGATTGCTGTAGAGAAAGTGTGACATTGAAATGTTGGTTTTGTGCTATTTTTGGAGAAAATATTAATATTGTTCTATTTTCATTTCAATCATCTCTACACACCACATTAATGAGCTACAATTACTTTATCTTATTAAAGGGGAAGTCTGATAAGAGGTTTCATTCCTTTGTAGGCAGCTGCTCCTCCCAGAAACCCTTCTGAAAAGTTACCTTGTCACTTCCAAAACCTCTCAGGACAGCTACATGCTGAAGCAAAGCGTATGTTCCAGGCATATTCACAGAGTGCTGGTATTTAACTGCCCTCTTCCAAAAACAACTTGGCTTTACTATTGGTTTTAACCTGGGAGTGGCTAAGTAGCAAGATACAGAGCTGATTGAAAATTCAGAACACCGTAGCATCAAACGTTTTTAAATGTCCAACATCTCGGGACGTCTCTCATTGCATGTAATCATATGTTTGTGTATATCGCCTTTTTTTTTCTTTTTGCTTGGCATGATGTTAGTGTTCTGCCTACCCACCATATTGTCTGTTTCCTGTTGCAATAGCACGATACCTGAGACTGAGTAATTTGTTTAAAAACAACAACAACGAGGCTTATTTGGGATCTGCCCAGCTTCTGGTAAGGGACTCAGGAAGTACCTATGTGGGCAGTAAAGTAAGAGGGTATGCTGAGAAGAGAGGGGACAAAAAAAACTGGTCTGCCCCTTAAGTCCTTGTCGCCACTATACCACTGCCTGGTTAATTGAGAACTAGGGTTCAACATGGGTTTTGGCGGAGGCAAGACATATTCCAACCACAGCTGACATTGCCTGTTTCACCCGCTGTTTGCAACCAATAGATTTACCTTCATGTGTATCTCCAGCTGCCTTTGAAAAGATTACCAAAAAGAGTATCTGTGCCCAGGAAGAGCTTGGTGGTGCCAGGTGTTGTACTGGCCTCTTGGCACTCACATTCACTGTATTTAATTTTCAGGATGCCTGCAGCCAGGACTTAGCACACATTTGTCGAGTATCCACTGTGAACATCTAGGCACTAGAAGTAAAGGCTGGGAATATGGGTCTGGTATAGGAGGTCCTTCTGACTATGTGTTGCTTTCATTGGTTGAATAAAGAAACTGCCTTGGCCTTTTGATAGGGCAGAACCTAGATAGGTAGAGTAGACCGAACTGGATGCTGGGAAGAAGGGCAGTGTGGCAGACGCCATGAATCTCCTGCGATGGACGCTGGTTAGAATCTTTCCCGGTAAGCCATGACCTTGTGGTGTTACACAGATTGGTAAAAATGGGTTAGATCAGGATGTGAGAGTTGGCCAAGAAGAGGATAGATATAATGGGCCAGGCAGTAATTTAATTAATACAATTTCTGTGTGGTTATTTCAGGGCTTAAGCTAGCAGGGCAGCTGGTACCAAAAGCAGTCCCGCTTGCTCCCTACAACAGGGTCTGTGAGTAAAGGGCTTGCTTTGCCACCATGAAGACCTGGGTTCCGATCCCCGGCATTGGCCTAAAAGCCAGCTGCTATAGCACCTGTCCATAATCATTGCCCTGGGGAGGAGACACATGGGACCCCTGAAGCTCAGCCTCACCAAACTTGGTGAGCTCCAGGTTCAGTGAGAGACCTAGTTTCCAAATCCCAGGGGATGGAAGAAGCTAACCAGATGTTGACCTCTGTGCATACACATTTCCCAAGCCCCACCACCACCACTGCAGCACACACACACGCACGCACACACACACACATACACACACACACCCTACCCCTACCTGCTTACAGGTAGACAGACACACATGGTCACATTGTACATTGTGAATTGAAGATGCAATGAGACAAACACAGAGCACAGGCCATCACACCCAAGTGCTACTGGTTTCATGGGAAATCACATCTTGAACCAAGAGTGGGGGAGGCAGTGGGAAAGAGGTTTCCTGGAGCAGAGCAGAACATCATTCTTTACATGCTTGCTGTTATCGGTTCTGCCAAATTATCTTGGGTGTTCCAGGTATAGACTACCAAGTTCCTGATTGTGGGATTAGCCACTAGGAGGATGGGGGGGGGGGAATCCTGAAGAGATCTAGAGGGGAAAGTCATTTGCAAAGGCCCTTGGGTATAGGGGGCATCATGGAAGGGTGAGCAAAGAGGAAGCAAGATTAGACAGGGCTGGGGAGATGGGCCTTTGTCAAGTCAGGAAAGTCAGTAGGGCATGATGATAGCAATGTCAGAGCCCTGGTATGGTGATAGGAAAAGGGGTGTGAGCCTCTCGCTTTGGCTTTCATGTGAAGAACATCTGCAGAGCACTTGGAATAGAATTCACAAGACCAGCAGAAGACTCTGTGGAATTTCTAGGTCAGGTGAAGTTATCGGGAGTTACAAGTATCCAGATAAGGATGGGAGTCTCTCACAGGAGCTTGACTTGCCCATTTGGATGGAGGCTGGACTGGGTGAGCGTCATAGCATTTCTTTAAGAGTAAGGTGTCTTAGCCAGGCTTTGGTGGCGCACGCCTTTAATCCCAGCACTCAGAAGGCAGAGGTGGGCAGATCTCTGTGAATTTGTGGTCAACCTGGTCTACAACAGCTAGTTCTAGGGCAGCTGAAGTTCTTACACAGGGAAACCCTTTCTTGAAAAACAAACCAAAAAAAAAAAAAAAAAGGAGTAGGGAATCTTAACAACTAGAAGTAGTGCCTTACACATAAATTCACAGCCAGGAGGTGGTAAGACACAGCAGGGACCCAGGAGATTAAGATCTTTTGTCCAATTGTAGCATTGTAGTAATCAAGATTCTTAGAGAGACAGGAACCAATAGAATGGATAGACAGATGATGGATGAATGGATAGATAGATGAAAGATGAATGGATATGTAGGTTAGTAGATAGGGATATATGAGAGATGATAGGTAGGTAGGTAGACAGACAAATGATAGGTGGGTGGGTGGGTGGATGGATGGATGGACAGATAGATAAAAGGCTTGTATAAACCAGCTAACACAATATGATTGTAACAGCCCAACGGCAGCTCTCCCACATCGAGAGGCTGGCACAGTTGCTTAGTTTTGTCCATTCAACAGTTCCAGTCTGGTGCCAAAGGCCTAGGGTAGTGGTTCCCATAGGAGTCACATATCAGATAGCCTGCGTTTCGGGTATTTACATTAAAATTCATAATAGTAGCAAAATTCTAGTTATGAAGTAGCAACAAAATAATTTTATGGTTGGGGGTCACTACACAAGGAACTGTATTAAAGGGTCGTAGCATTAGGATGGCTGGGAATCATTGGCCTAGAGTGTTCCTAGAGATCCACTGGTCCTCATTTCATATTGAAAACTCAGAAAAGCTTGTTCAAACTACCAGCAAACGAAGTACCAGCACCAACAACAACAACCACCACCACTAACTCAGCAGTGAGGAGAGAGGCCAAGGGAATAAAGAACAAATATCCTTATCCTGTGTCCGTTTTTATCTGGGCCACTACCAGAAACAGTGGATGTTCTCTGTTCCAGTGTTTTCTGTACTTCAGGGCTTTCCCTCTACACTGCTCGAGATTGCATTCACTGTCCTGATAGCTGACCCCATGACCTAGGACCTTAGTAGCCTCTATATGGAACACAAAAATGTGCACGTTTCAGGTGGGTCTTCCTGTATCAATTGAGGTAGTCAAGGTAACCCTATACAGACATGCCCATGGGCCAGCTTGATGTACACATTCCCCTGCTCCAGTGATTCTAAGTTGTAGCAAGATGCTAATTAATCCAACCACCACAAAACATGTCTGTTGTCGGGGTTTCTGTCCTGCCCAGTTCCCGCAGTCGTTAAGTCCCAAAGAAATCACACAGAGGACTACATTAGTTATAAACTGATTGGCCCATTAGCTCAGGCTTCTTATTAACTTTATAACTTATATTAGCCCATTATTCTTGTCTATGTTAGCCACGTGGCTTGTACCTTATTCAATGAGGCAGTCACATCTTGCTTCTTCTGTGGCTGGGTCAGGACTGCAGAGCAAGCTTTCTTCTTCCCAGAATTCTGTTCTTGTTGCCCTGCCTCTACTTGCTGCCTGGTTGTCCAGCCTATACTTTCTGCCTGGCTGCTGGCCAATCAGCAGTTATTTAAAATATAATTGACAGGATACAGACCATTGTCCTATAGCACATGTCATCATCATCATCATTATCATTGTGTACTTAATGGTTCCTGCTTGCCAGCTTACTTTGGGTACTTCTTGTACAAGCTACTGAGGCCCTGGTCCTGGGATCAACCCCTAGGAAGCCAGCATCCTACTTCATCTGGAGCTCTAAGAAGAAGGCCTTGTGCATATTTAAATTAGTGGCACCTCACACAGTACCCAGTGCTGTAGCAGGTGCTCAGCCATTCATTGTTCACTGGCTGATGGGACAGCCTAGGGCAGTGTCAGAAACCAGGCTGGGGAGTGCAGCAGGCCAGGTTCAGGTCCTAAGAGCGATGAATCTATCCTTGGATGCAGTCATCATACTCCTTGTCTGGCAGTCTGTGGGATGGATAATATACAGTCTGAGTCATGGAACGTTCTCCACAAACAGTTGTGCTTTCTGGTCTGTAGGTGAGCAGAGAGTTCTGCGTACATCTGGGGCAGCCTTTTATCTGTGACATGGTCATTGGAGCTCACATTTCAGCAAAAGGGGTTGTGCTCCTTTGAAGAAGTGTGAAGCCAGGCTGTGTGCAACTGTCAACCTTTCTGGGAAGGTTGGAGTTTCTGGTTAGTGTCAGCTTGACAGAATATGTAATCAGCTAAGAGATGGGCCTCTGTGCATGCCTGTAGAGAGCCATCTTCATTACGTTAACTGACATGGGAAGACCCATCTTCATTGAGGACAAGACCATTCTCTGGATTTAGGCTGAAGAAAAAGGTTAAGTGAGCTGAATACATGCGTTCACCGCCCTGTACCCTGACCATGGGTGTGACATCACTTAAGTGCTTCAAGCTCCAGCTGCCTTGGCTTCCCAGCCATGATGGATTGTACCTTAAACTGTGGGCTAAAATAAGTCCTGTCACTCTTAAATTACCTTTATCAGAGTGTCTTATCACAGCAACAGGAAGAGAAACGTAGACACTATGATCTATGAATCCTGTCCCCTCCCCAGACCTGTCTTGTCACTTCCTTTGGCGTCAACTCTCTGGTGTGCTCTGGCCCCAGCATCCAGCTCCTTCTGCCTCAGTACACTTGACCTCTTTCTGCGCCTAACTGATATATTTTTCTCAACCTTCACAGCTCTGCCGAAGGTGCAGTTCAGGGGAAGTCTCTTGACTGCTTTTTGGGAGTACACACATACTTAATCCCTCATAGCATCTAGCACTACTGACGTTTGTTTTTAGAGTATCTTGTTCTTCTGCTACCCTGCAAGTACCATGATGTGCTAAGACTCTCTCTCTTGGGGAGGTGGCACAGTGAATGCTGACCACGCTGATTCTTCAGTAAATATGGGGAGGGATGGGTGGGTGGATGGATAAATGGATGGGTGGGTGGGTGGATGGATGGATGGATGGATGGATGGATGGATGGATGGGTAGGTAGGTGGATGGATGGATGGATGGATGGTATATGCCACGTGGCCAGGAATAAGCAATCCTTGCTATAGTGCTGTCCCAGTCAGAACATTTGCTGTTTCTCCAGGCTGGGTTCTCCTATAGTAGAAGCATATCCAGACATTTAGAGCATGTATCTGCATCGCTCCCAGAACCTACAGCCAGAGAAGCTTCTTCTACCATAGACGGAATCCTTGCGAATTTGAGTGTTCATTTCAAAGCAACCATGAGGGGTTGCTTTGCTGTCTCAAGAGATCAATCAGCCTTGCAGCACAGAGAGGAGGAAGTACTTATTCCCAGGCACCACTACTGTCTGTGTTTGGGAGTATTGAGCCAGTTCCGGTAGCAGGTGCCAGGGGCTGTCAGTCGTTTTCACGCTTTATAAATATTACCTAATTACTTAATCCTCTCTGTCTCCAGGCAGGTAGGCAGAACTGGAGCTTCGAGGCCAACTTAGCAACCCTTCTACAGCTTCTTCTTTCTTTCGCTCACCAGATAAATCTGCTCTGACATTGGCTTATTCATGTGGACACTGTGGTGCTTTTGAACAACTGTGTGGAAATTAATAAAGGCCAACAGTGTCCTTCCTCCCAGAGCAATGGACTTCCTCTTTCCGGTTAGCTAGCAGTTGCTGCTCACAAAGCATGCTCCCAGATTGCAGGCATCTTTCAGGGACTGTAGGGGAACATAGCTGGGAGACAATATATCTCCCTACTCTTCCCACCGATTATTCCTCAAGCCTCCTTGGGGTGATTGTGGGTGCTATTCTTTAATTGCTGTGTAGGGACATGGGCAGGACCCTGACTTTGTCATGACCTAAGAAACAGCCACTTCCAATCCTGCTGAGGAGTAGAAGGAGCCATGAATGCAGCTTGGGCATCCTTGTGAGGCTGACTCCCCATTCATTCTTGGCTCTTCTCCGCATACCCGGGGGGCCTTGGTGTTATGGCTCTGATCTTGGGAAGCGCGCGCGCGCGCGCGTGTGTGTGTGTGTGTGTGTGTGTGTGTGTGTGTGTGTGTGTGTGTGTGTGTGTGTTCCAGTGCATTGGCTTGGGCTGAGATACATGTATTGAGTGTGTGTGTTCCAGTGCATTGGCTTGGGCTGAGATACATGTATTGACTGCCACGTTTCGGATCTCTCCTTATATGGAGGAGGCACCGTTTAACCGAGTACTGTCATGTGTTAGCAAGGACCCAGAGCCATGTTTCTTGGCTGGTACCAGGAACAGCTTCTCAGAAGAAAGGAGCCTTCTCAAAGAGGCACAGGCTGAGATCATAGGCTGAGCTCTTACAGCTGCTGCCAGCCACAAAGCCTCAGCTCCTCAGAGCATGTGGACCCATGTGTTAGAAGCAGCCTAGAGTCAGAGCTAGCTCAGTCTCTTGTGTGTTTAGGATTGGTCACTTAAAATAGGGTTTCCCAGAACCTACTGCCCATTCCTAATCTTGACTCTATACAAATGATCCCCCACTTCCTAACTATAGCTTACTCCATTGAAAGCCTAGCTAACCTGCCTGTTGAGGGTCACATGTAGTTTTTTTGTCATGTCTGGTGAGAAAACTTTAAGTCAGCTTGTAGGCTGTTAGACTGCCACACAGAGCGCTCCTTTGGCTGCTAAAGGCATCTTTGGACCCCTATTTTGTGTGACGTAGCTGTTTCTTCACATCTGTGACATCATCCTAACAGTCAGAAACATGCAACTGACCTTCAGGAACCCCAGCACAGAGAGGGGTCTCTGACAGAGATCCTGTTGTGAATCCATGTCTGAAGCAAGGTCCATGAGATGGAGAAAGGTTAGAGCCACCACATGGAAGGGCTGCTCAGTTAAGGTGGAGCTGGTCCACGTTGCTCTTTTGGCTTCATGCCAGTATGTTCATGGTAAGGGGAGATAGTTTCCCAGAGTGTGTTAAAGAGATCCAGTCTCATACTCAGGACTCAGTGGTTTGTTTGTTTAACTGTGGCTTGGAAGATGGATGATTCTGATTTCTGCACCTCCCTTAGTGTCAAGCCAAACAATGCTCCTTCCGGTACAGGATGTGGACACCTCCCTTGGTCATTAGCTTTCAGAAGAAGAGGGACATCATAGATAAAACAGACTCCTGAGCGGCAGGAGGGGCTGGGGAAATCCAGAATGTGCACTTGGAGTTCTGGCACAGAGGATGCGTGCTCTGCCTCCGGGGCAGCCTGTTTGATGAGCATGGGACACTGCAGCAGTCACAATTCTAGTGTCTGCAGGCCACCCGTTCTAACCCTTGCTTGCTGAGAAGCAGGACTGTAGCTCAGGGCTGCTGGCAGCGATGGTGGGATGCCCTGGCATGGCGTAGGGGGAACATCCTAAGGCAGCGGAAGAGGAAAGATTGGAAGTGGTCAGCCGGTGCCCAGCAGAACTCAGGGTTTTAAATTGTGGCATACTTACTGAATCAGTTACTTTTCTATTGTTGTGGTAAAATATATGGGTGGGGGCGTGGGTGTTCTCTTTCAACGACTACACTTCTTTGCTTTCTAGTGAAGCTTCGCTTGCAAGATTGAGCAACAAGCTGTTCATCATTAGACTCAGCCACCAATTGGTGATGTCACACCAATCCTAGGAGCATTGCTGCCATTTGCTGCCAGCATCTGAGATGTAAAGACATAGGACATCTTAGAGATTGGTGAAAATAACAGCATCCTTTTCATCCAAGTCTGTGGTTGCATTAAATTCGCTCCAGCCCTTAAGGAGCCCCAAGTTAAGAACTTGATTTTGCAGGCTTGCTGATGGTTATCTCTTTCCCTGCCAGACTATGATCTCCAAAACGTTAAGACTTACTCTATTCCATGTTTTTGAGTAAGTGAATAAGAGATCCTATTAAGGCTAGGTCTCTAAAATAAGTTAATGGGGAAACTAGGAGCTTCATAGACTCCTAATAGGTGTCTCCTATGTCAGCCAGAGCAGCACGAGGTAAGGGCCATGGATGCTCAGTGAGTTTGGCCTCGTGTGTTTATTGCTTCCCCGTGATGGTTTGAAGTTCCAGGACTTGTACATGCATTTCTGACAGAAGAAGAATGTCAGTTGAGCTGCCTTTGGCTTTAGAGGGACTCACAGGAGTTCGAGACTGTTCTGGAGATATTCTAGAGACTCCCCTTTGCCTTTTTTTTTTTTAACTAAGAAAAGGCATCCTGAAGGGAAGATGTGAGGGAGGCATGGAAGAGAAAGGACCTTTTGGACTAAGTATTGGTAGCCCTGGAAGATGCCAGTGCTCTTAGTCTTCAATATTGATGCATGGTGCCCGCGGGGGATACTGTTCACCCCTTGGCAGTTTGCGCAATGTTCCGATGTCTTTATCACCATCATGTCGAGTTGATAAGATGCAGGGGACCGGAGAACAAGCACAGCTGCTTTACTGCCCCCTGCCAGGTTCAAAGCAGGCTGACTCATCTCTTCTGAATCCTCCCACTCATGTCTCACACTCTGCTCAGTGACTCGTCCTCTCTGGGCTGTGGAGTCCACAGTATGAATGGATATGCCCCTCCTGGGCTCAGTCACTGTGCGTGCATGGAATATCAGAGACAAGTGTAGAGCCTCCCCACGGACAATAACGTATGTGGCAGCTGGCAGCCCTCACGCCATGGCCTTTGGATGATGAGAATGCAAGTTACATCAGAAGCTGTGGTCATTTTAAGCTGTCCCCCAGCCCCTGTACCTTCTACAGAGTGGCGTGCCCATCCTGAGCTCTTGGATGGGGAGGAAAAGGAGGTGACCCTATGAGGCAGCAAGATTCTAGGTGTTTGGGATTCTGTTGTTTTGATTTTCGTCTTGTGTGGTCTGCTGTGGGAACTCTGATACAATAACAGATCCCTTTCCTCAGACCAGGTCTCTGAAAAGTTCCCTGCATTTGAGGGTTCCTGAGCTGAGCTGGGGTGTTGTGCCTCCCCGTGTGTACATGGTAGCACCCCCTGGCGTGGATTCGGTTGCCCTGGATAGCATTATGTAATAGTAAGCCCGTGCCCAAGTGCTGTGTTTGAGCAATCTATGTCTCACACTGATCCACAGTTGGCCCATTGCCTCAGATGTGACACTAAAGTGATAGGGGCCTTAAGAAGAGATCCCTGGAGTAGCTGTTTACTCAAACAACCTCAGACACTTGGGGGTTACACTGACTTTCATCAGAGCTGTCCCTGTAGCTTACCTGTGGCACAAAATGAGCAGGGCTGGCTGGGGTCAGGAAAGACTTAGATTGACTTTTGTGACCACTGGGGAAATGTCCTTGACACTGATGTAAAACCAGAGGACCTCGGGTGCTCTGCCGGAAGCCTCTTCATTATTTAACGAAAGCTGGGATCGTAATTAAAGGTTATTCAGAGTCAAAGCAGGGGTTCTCAGTGCTGCAAGGGACTGTCCTCCTGGAAACCTGAAGAGCCATCAGTCCCCAGCGAGTACATCATCAGGCCCTGGGAAGGGAAGGGCTGATGTCAGGGCCACCTCACAGGGGATGTTTGTTTAGAGAACTGGGTGGGGCACCTCCTGCATGGTTAAAAGCTTTGAATTTTATACAAAGGGATGTGCCAAAAGATCCCAGTTTGCAGTGGCCGTCAGTAGGAAGGAAGGATGTGGAAACAGGCGCTGCACTGCTGACTTTGAGGGTTCAGGCAGCTGAGGATCGGGGGCTGTGTAGGAGCGGTAGGGTGTGGTGGAACTGTGGCAAATGTGAACGCACCTATAGTCTAAAGGACCATTTCTCCACTCTTCTAGCTCACCCGATTTAAACATCAGACTTATAAGTAAAGGTTATGGGGCCTGAATGTCCACCTGGCCTGAGGCTTGCAACCGTAGTTCATTTACCGTGTGCCTGTCACCCCAACCCAAGAGGTTACACTGTACCAGTCACACTCATCCCAACTTTGTGAGGGTGCAACATGCCCGTCACACTCACCCAATCCTATGAGGAAGCCATTACCAAATAGTGGCCCATCATACAGTTAAAGAGACAACAGAACACAAGAGCCAACATCCCACACTTCAATATGCCAGCTTTTCCAAACTCTCCCATGAAAGCGTGCACGGTTTCCAATTCCTCCTGGGCTTGGAAGGGAGACTTCTTTGACGCAAGGGTTTCCTAGAGGCACACACCTGCAGCGCCTTAGATACAGGCACAAGGCCTTCCCCCTCTCCCTCAGCCTGGACTATGGCTCACTGCTTCTGTGGACAGAATGTGGTTTTCTGAGTAGTGAGCATTCCCTTGCTGAGTAGACAGCATCTCTGTAAAAGCAGAAGTCCTGGATGTGGCTACAGGAATGGACTGATTTTGTAGATGGGAGTCTTTCAGAAACAGCACTACAAAGCAAAGTCTTTTCTCATCAAGGATGAAATCTGTGCCTGTGTCCAGGAACCTGGTAAACACTGATGTGCTCCCCTTTCTGAGGTCCTCACAGCTCAGGCAGAAGCATAGGGGGGTGAGCAGGTGATAAGGAAGGACAGAGGGACCTACACGGTATTGAAGGCAGACAACCAGTAAGGCTGGAGCAGAGCTGGCCAAATACAGGCAAGTGAGGAGCAGGTGGAGACCTGGGAGGCTGGATATGGAGGTCCTATCACACAGACCTGTGGACTAGGGAATGACCTAGGATCTTAGGCCATGTACCATCAGCTTGCTCCCTGTTCAGATACATATGCATGGCTCAGGCAGTGTATGGAACATGACCCAAGAGGCACTGGCCACACCATACTCTAGTGGGGAAGGGCGATTGTTCCAGATAGTCAGTGAAGCGGCAGGGTAACTCAAGGTGAGCACTGCCAAGGGTCTAAGCTCTGTGGAGAAGCCACCTGTGAGCTGTGCCGGGCATACAAACAGATGTGTTCCTTTGCGTGGGGGACTCCTCACCCACCACCAAAGTTTGTGTGACGTACACTGAATGTTAATACCTTAAAACAGCACAGAAGAGCCAAGAGTGAGACCCACAGAAATCATCCAAAGCTGAAATTTAACACCATTGTGTGCGTTCTCCTGGGCACAGCCACGCTCACGTTCTCACTGCCTCTGCCGCTTTGTGCTTTGAAGGGAAGAGAGACCATGTGACTTGCAAAGCCAAAAATATTTCCTATCTACCCTTTTTATAGATGAGAATGCCAGGCTCTATTCTGGGTTCTTCTAGTACGGTGCTCCCTCTGCAGAGCCCTCTTCCACATCAGCCCCACCGCGTCCCCGATGTCCAGAAACCGGCTGTCTCAGGAGATGGGAAGCAAGCTTGGAAATAGAGAACAGAAAGGAGCTTCTGTCCTTGCTGCACTTTTCCCCCAGCCAGGGACTGTTGTGAGGCTAGCCTCTCGGGCAACGTCTTCTTACCTTTAGCCTGGTCTTGGGCAGTCTAGGGCAAGTATGGATCTAGAGTGACCCCTTAGCTAGAGAAACCCTTTCCTAGCAGGTGGTTCTGTCCCCTGAGAGCTTAGCTCTGTAGTTTGTAACTGATGGGGGATTCTGTACTTCCCACTCAAAGCAATGGCATCTAAACTCCATTTATTATAGGCACGACCAACTAGCTACAACATCTACTTACCTACAGACCTTATGCCTCTATTCTTCTTGGTCTGTTTGGGGTTTTGCTTCATTTGGTTTTTGAGACAGGGTCTGGCTGTGTTGCTTAGCCTGGTCTCAGACCTGAGAATCTCCTACCTCATCCTGAGGATGTCTGTAATGGTTGGCATGCATGACCACGTCCAGCTCTTTTTTATTTCATTTTTTCCTTACATCAAATTATGTGTAATCCTCTTTGACCTATGCAGAAAGAGGTAGATAATCTACCAGACATTGGATTCTAGGATGTTTGCAATGGTTGTCTGAGGTTACAGTAACATTTGGGGTGAATCTTAGAACTTTCTCTTACTTTTGTGTACTATATATTTCAAGAAAACATGAATCATCTTCATCTACATAGAAAAGGCCAGACGTTTTCGTTTCAAAAAATAAATAAGCATGGTGCATGTGGGTGCTGAGGGTATTTATGTCACTGTGATGTCACTGCCGGAGAGATGTGCCCCTGACAGCTCACCAGTAATTGCGGCAGGGTAGTTAATGGCTTAAGAACATAAGGAAAATAAGAATGTAGTAGGAGGTGAGAGATGTGGAAATTAGGTCATCTTTGTGGTGTATAGAATATTCCCAGTAGATAACCTGGCCTCACTGCCAGTGTTAAGAAGGATGGAGATGTGGATCTCTGCTGATTTCCCCCCTCCCTTTGTGCTGTCTTGAGAAACAGAAGCCTAGTAAGTTGAACTCTTTAAAAGCAGTACCTTGTCGCCACCTAGTGTTCTTGTTCTGTTATGTCACCTTTGGCCATCCCAGCAGTCTTCATAGTCTGTATTTGAAATCTCTGATCTGGAGGCAATTGCATGGTGGCTTGGTACCCACCCCTCGGGGTGGGGGTCGTTCTCCAGGGCAGTGAGAATGTCTCATCAATCCCCACTTCTTCCTATTGAAGCCACGCAAAGCACATCTCTCCAACAGAGACAATGAGCGTCTTGCCAGGCAGGGCTACAGCCAAAGCCAGCCATGCCTCTGCAGGAGGGTGACCATTGGCTTCAGAGGCAGCCTTAGGTTTGGGAGTCTGAAGTGGGAAAAGAGGTGTGTGTCTCTTGGTGCTCTGTTTGGCACATATAGCCTCGAACTTGCTACTAGCCCAATCACAGTCCTGCCTTAACATGCAAACAAAGCTATGCCCCTGCCCCTGGGCAGCCCTACCCTCCCCCTGTGGGACCAAATGAGTCTTTGTCAGAACAACTTCACCTTGCTGTCTGGCCTGAGGCTTTTCCTGTGGTTTTCAGGAGCTCATGGGAGAAAGGCCTGAATTTTAATCTTCTTCTCCAGGCTTCTCACACCTGGACTATTGCTCCTGGGTCCCTTCCGCAGACTTTGCTTCTTCTGCAGCCCCACCCAGGTAGTCTTGCTCAGCACTCAGTTGAAAGGGTCTTCCTCAAGGGAGTCAGCCCCCAGCAGAGTCTCATCCTTCTCTGGAGAGCTTACAAGACAGTGACATTTTCCTTCCTGGTATCTGTCCACACCTGTGTCCAATACCAACCTTACACAGGCAGTTCTTCTGAAATCTTCATCTCCCCTTGGCAACTGAGGGAAATCGGCCCCGAGGATACATTTGTTTAGGTCCAGGGGTACCGGTGAAGAGAAGGGTGGTACCCTTGTCTGTGCAGTCACTGGACACCTTCAAGAGCAGCAAGTGACCCAGTCACCCCTCTGCAGACTGATCCAGAGCTGTCAAGACTGTAGTAAATTGGTCCTAGACACATGTGGCTCCGTTGCATCTCCTAAAGCTTTCCAGCTACACTGATGGAAAGACAGGCTGATCCTCAGAGGAAGCCATCTTTTTTGTGTGTGCCTTTGCTTTAAAGTTCTTTAAAGACTGCATTGCATTTATGCGTTAATCTGTTTGCAATAAAATTTCATATGCAACTATAGTTAGTTGGATAGTTGTCTAGTCCAGTGTCCTGGCTTCCTCAAAGAGTCTGTCCTGAGGGCAAGTCAGGAGAAAGCTTTATTAATAAAGGGTAAGATGAGAAGCATAGCTCCAAGTGATCCTGAGGACAAGGGGACAAGTTTGAATATGGACATTGTATGAGATAATCCTGTTAACATGACAGCTGCTTTTTTTTTTTTTAGGTAGGATAATGGCTGTAAGGTTAGATGAGAGAATGTTGTTCTTAAAAACTGCCAGCCAGAGTATTTAGGGCTGAAGTAACTGAGTGTCTACTTAGTTAAAAGTGTGTGTGCGTGTGTGTGTGCGTGTATGCATGTGTGTGTGCGTGTGTGTGTGTGTGTGTGCGTGTGTGTGTGTGCGTGCGTGTGTGTGTGTGTGTGTGTGTGTGTGTTGGGGGTAAGCATGGTAGTTCATGACTGCAGTCCCAGGTCTAGGGGACTAAGGCAGTAAAACCGTAACTTTAGGGCTAGTCTGGACTATATAGCAAGTCTATGTCTCAAAAAATAGAGAGAGAGATGGGTGTGGTGAAAACTCCAGTGCCTGGGACCTCAGCGCTGAGCAGGTGGCCCTGTCCTTGGAAAGTTCCAGGCCAGGCCAGTGAGAAACACTGTCTCAAAAATGGATGACGCTGGAGAAAGGACACCCAAGGTCATCCTCCTCCTCCACACATTCACACATGCGGGCGCATACTTGTGTGCACACGTGCACGTATACGTGTCCACATGTATGTGCATGCGCCCATGTGCAACGGGTGAATAAATAAATGAAGACAGGAAGGAATAACTGATACGGAAGAGAGTGTGGGTGGCTGGGGGTACGTACTTCCTGAGAACCGTTTCCCGGAGTCAAGGGGCACACGTTTGAGTGGCAGGTAGTGCTGCTGCCTGTTCATTACCTGTGTCTCCAGTCTGCAGCTCTCCACCCATCCACATGAAGGTGCAGCCTCTGAACCAGACAGCATTGCAGGTGTCCTGGAGCCAACCGGAAACCATCTACCACCCGCCCATCATGAATTACATGATCTCCTATAGCTGGACCAAGAATGAGGATGAGAAAGAGAAGACTTTTACTAAGGACAGCGACAAGGACTTGGTAAGGCCCCCTGGGATTGAGACCTCTGAAGGTACACAGAGAGCACATCTCCTCCTATAGAGAGATAGGAGATTGTGACAGAGAGCCCCAAGAAGCTGGCAGACCAGCTAGCCTGGCATACAGAGCAGTGGACCAGACCGTGTTCAAGGGAGATGGAAAGCAAGGACCACACCTAATATTGTCTTCTTCCTCCACACATATACCGCGGCATGCGGATGCCCGGACATATCACACACCCCAGTTTTCCCTTTTAAACTGGCTGCTTTTCATTCATCCCAAACAAGCCCTTTTCTTCCAATCAGGCTGTTATATGTATTAGGCGTGTTATGTAAGTGCACTGCGGGTCATGACACTTAGTGAGCCGTGTTTGAGTGTTACCTCTCACAATTACGCCGCGTCTCTTCCACCTCCTCGTCTTTTCTGCACACAACTCTGCCTGCTGCTGGCCACAGTCCTCACGGTCCCTCGTGTGTCATGTGTCTCATGTCTCATGTGTCAGTACACATTCTTGTTGCCTGATGAACTCCAGAGCCCAGGCGCTTTACTCTCTGTTCTGTTGGAGATGCTGTGACATAATCTGACCTCATGTTGGCCACACAGACCAAAGCCAGCATCTCTTTAAAATATCCATGAATATCTGGCCTCAGATGCCCAGCAAGGTCCTTTGGGCATCTGCTTGCAGAAGCTCTTCTCCCTCATTGTAGATCATCCAACAAGCACAAGTCTTTAAGAAACTCAAAGTGACACATGTGGGTTTGAAAGCCTTGCTGCTTTATTGCTAATCAAAGGAGGCCCCAGCATAATGAAGCCTGTAATTGTATATGCACATGGAAAATGCCTCTCCTCAGAGTGGTACTCTTAATGACTTGCCACTTTTTTTTTCTCCCAATAGAAAGTCCTCAGTGCTCATTCAATCAGTCATAGAATAATACTTTTCATATTCCTTTAGATGAAGATTCTTTTGCTTCATTGTCATTTATCTTTTCAATTCCCCTACTAGGCATTGTTATGTGGGTCGCATCAGGGAACACAGAGCTTCGTGAAATTGGAGAGGGTTGTATTGGAAGGCACCCAAGGTCACGGTGTGCCTTAACCTTTCTCTTGCGCACGGGGAGTCCATCAGGGAATCCTTCCCTTCCTGGAGTCAGGCTTGCATTAATCTGCAGAAATCATCTAGGCGTTCCTTCTGTTTCTTGTTCTAAGTGGAAAATAATTAAATATGCAGGGAGGAAGAGACGCTGGATTGGAGTGAATTCTTGTAAATTCCACCTAGATGAAGTGAAGATTTTTCTCTGATTAGAAGATGGGACAGAGGTTCTGGGAACAAGGCATAAATTGAATTCAGAAAGCGAGATGGGCATAAGACTCTGCTTTGGCAGCATGTTCCATTTCACAGGGATCCATAGAGGCTCTTTTTTTCCTATTGAGACACACAAAATTAAGTTTCTTATTTCTGCCACACGCCGTGAGTGCTGCCTCAGGAGAGGGCTCTCCTCTAGCTCACAGTTACTGCGAGGCTTTGCCAGCCACCTGTCCCACACATTCATGGCAACCCTGCGTTGGTGCTCAATGCTTTTCCTAAGAGAATGGAGTAAAGCCTCAGGAACATGACCTTAACTGTAGACAGAGGTTTCTGTCTGTTCAGTCCCAAAGAAACACATGGAGGCTCATATTAATCATAAACCGTTTGGCCTGTTAGATCAGGCTCATTATTAACTAGGTCTTACAACTTAAATTAACCCATAATTTTGTCTGTTTAGCCACAAGGCTTGGTAACTTTTCTCAGTGAGGCGTTCTCATCTTGTTTCTTCTGCGTTGTGCTGGCGACTGACTCCCTGCCTTTCCTCTTCCCAGAATTCTCTTAATCTAGTCATCCTGTCTATATTTCCTGCCTGGCTACTGGCCAATCAGTGTCTTATTAAACTAATATGAGTGACAAATCTTTGTAGTGTACAAGAGCATTATCCCACAGCATTTAACCACTCCATTCCCATCTGGAAGTTGTTCCCAGTGGTAGCAACCAGTGTTGCTATGACCACATGCTATTACCAAACTAGAGGATTATGGTGGCTGTTCCAGGAGAACCCTCTTGGTAGTTCCATTCATACTGGCCTGGAGTACACATGTCTGCCAGGAGACCTAGCATCCATTAGGCAGAACTGTTGGAGACCAGTGGCATTCCCTGCTTGTTCCTCCAGAAACAATACTCCCTGCTTTGTAGGTATGTTCCATTTCCTCGGTGTTAAAGGCTATGGAGAGGAAGCATTGAGGAATGGTGGTCCGGATGTGGCTCATGATGTCTGATGACAGTTGACAAACATTTTTCTAGAAAGGGCCAAGCAGTAATTACTTTAGGCTTTCAGGTCATATAATCTGTCAAAACATCTTAACCTTGTCAATGTTTTGGTGAAACTGTACAGAATACACTCACGTGCACACACATACACACACACACACACACACACGCATGTGCACGAACACACACACAAACAATGACCTTGTCTGTGTGCCAATGAAACTTTATAATAACAGATGACCTGCCTGATATAGCGTGCAGGCTATAGCTTGTCAATGTTCAAGTGAAAGTAACCATACAGAATATACACACAAACACACACACACACACACACACACACACACACACAAAACCACAAACAGAAAAACAATGGCCATGCCTGTGTGGCAGTAAGAGATGGCCTGCTGGATCTGGATGCAGGCCATAGCTTGCTGACTCTAGCTGCTGCTCTGTTCAGTGTTCCCAAGAGCAAAGTTTGCCTGGCCTATGTTACACAACCCTGTTAGGTGGCTCTGCCTGTCCACATAGTAGCAGAAGCTAGAAGACATTTAGTGCATGTTTCAGGGCTACACAGCTAGGGAGTAGTGTGGCAAAGTTACGTCTTGTAATTCTGTTGATTTTTGTTCTTTGTGCGGAGGGCTTTAGACAACAACAACAAGAAGAAAACCATCCAGGCAGGGAATATTTTGCTAATTTTCTAAAACTGACATGGCTCTGGAGTTCTTTTGTTTAATAACTGTGGAGGTGGTTGAGGATAATAATTACAATTTCTGATGTTTAGTGATTATGACAGAAGTCGGGGCTTTGAGAGCAGAAAGGCTCAAGACCTATCCCAAGCCATGAACCAGTTGCTGCTAATTCTTCAGTGTTGAAGCAGATTCCCCCACAAGGTTATTCCTAAGTAGTTTCTCTCTAGAGAAAGCCAACTGTCGGGACTCTGGAATGCCCAGGTTTGTACTTGGGTGAATCGCATCTGTGAGCTCAGAACCAACTCGGTGCCTTCTCTTCCTTCCCCTGCAGAAGGCCACCATTAGCCATGTGTCACCTGATAGCCTTTACCTGTTCCGAGTGCAGGCCGTGTGTCGGAATGACATGCGCAGTGACTTCAGTCAGACGATGCTCTTTCAAGGTAAGTCTGGTTATTGTCTTCATGCCTCCCACTGTCCCTAACGCTGCTTCTTTCCTCAGGGACTTGGTTCAGAGAGGGTGTAAGCCGTATTCAGGGAGCTCTGGTCGTTTAGGCCTATCTTTGGGGTTGGAGGTTTCAGAGGCCAATAGAAGGAGAGGGAAAGCAGGGCTATCTTTATATCGCTTTATCGATGTTTTCCAGCCGTGCCTCTTGTTTCAAGCTATGTCAGATGGTGTAGTCTCCCGATTCCTGCCGTAGCCTCTTACTTAGATATCTAGCAGGACTGATCTTTGCCTTTTAAGAACTAGAGCCCAAGATATATATTTTTATTTCTAGTTAATTAATTAATTAATTAATTTTGGTATTTTGCAACCGGGTTTTTCTGTGTAACAGCTCTCTGTCCTGGAACTAGCTCTGTAGACCAGGTTGGCATCAAACTCACAGAAATCTCTGCCTCCTGGGTTCTGGAATTAAAGGTGTGAGCCACCACCACCTGACCCAAGATATAAAATTTGTCCTTCCAGTTTGCAAGCCACACAGAAAAGTCTCTGTGTAGTACTTTCATGCTTCCCAGTCTGGAGATCTGTGTTCTGTGCTGCCTGGGGACCTTTAGGAGGGTCTAGGGCCAAACTGAGGGTGAACCAAATGGAACTTTGCCATCACACATTTTAATGGAGTCATTTTTCTAAAAAGCAATCAGAGCAAAGATTTCATGAATGAAATATTGGAATCTTATTTTATTAACTTATTTTATTTTGCCGGTATATGTGTTTTATCTTCACATGTGTATATGCACCACATACATGTGGTACTCATGAGTAAGGCCAGGGGAATGTAAAGATAACCTGGAGCTGCAACAGACACCCGTAAGCTGCATGGAAGTGCTAGGGCCCGAACCCAGCTTCTCTGCAAGAGCAGCAAATGTTTTTAACAACTGAGCCATCTCAAGCTCCAGAAATATTAGAACTTTAGATCGATCGATCGGTAGGTAGGTAGATAGATCCGATCGGTTGTAGCTTAGTAGTGAAGCATGTGGTTAACATCCACGAGGCTTAGGTTTACTCTCTATCATAAAAAAATAAAATAATAACAAAAAATTATAGAAGTAATGGTGGGACACTATCTTTTTTTCCTGCCCCATTCTAATCCTAGTATTATTTACAGAAATCAGCAGTCACCTGTGGTCTTTAGTGTATGAATACAGTTTCATAATAGAAACTAAATCCATCAGGAAACTCGGGGCCTCGGGCTCCGCACAGAGACTCCGGCCGCTGAGGCTGCTTACTTCTTCAAGGCCGCAGCCTTCTGTCCGTCAGGTGAAAAGTCTGCACACCAGGCCAGTGTTACATCATTTTCCTCTGCCGTGTCTTTCTGCAGCAGAGACCACACTCAGCTGATCCTTAGCTTCTGAGTTGTGGATCAGATTAAACATCTGGACTTCCCCCTAGAAAACGCCACGGATGTGTGTAAAATCACAGACCCTTTAAGTCACATGGGCAGGTTGCACCAGCACCATCTGAAGCCTCTGAGCTCCGCACACTCACAAACCCTCATACCAACTGCTTCCGAATCCTGGCAGTGGGGCCTAGCAATGTGAGTTCCAGCAAGCTGGCCCTAGTGACTGACAGGCCTGTTAAATGCTGAAGAATGCCAAGTTGGAGCTGGGCTCTGCCGGGAGGGTGCAGGTCCCAGCCCGCAATCATCAGCTGTTGCCATGCTGGGAACATGTGTTGTTTGTCTTCTCAAGGCTGCTGTTTGCCACTCCAAGAAAACGGGTAGCATTTACAGGCAGGCGTGTCCATGGGAGCCATTGTACGCTTACACCAATGTGCCTTAAATAATCAGGGTAGCATAAATCCCAGGACTGTGGACCAATAACTCCTGATGTGTCATTGTGAAGTGCTTGTCTACGCCTTACCAGTTGAACATTCCACATCCAGAAATGGTGACATCCAAATACTTCAGTACCCGAAGTCATTTGATCATCATGGGAGCATTCATAAAGTTTCAGCCTTCATTAGGTTTGGTTGAAAATAGTAAATGATAGCCGGTGGTGGTGGCGCACGCCTTTAATCCCAGCACTCGGGAGGCAGAGGCAGGCGGATCTCTGTGAGTTCGAGGCCAGCATGGTCTACAATAGCTAGTTCCAGGACAGGCTCCAAAACTACAGAGAAACCCTGTCTCGAAAAACCAAAAAAAGAAAAGAAAGAAAGAAAAAAAAGAAAAAGAAAATACTAAATGATGAACCCAGGGGGGATGTCCTCCAGCATAGATTTCTTCCAAGGAACTGGAATGTACGTGTGTCCTTTAAACTTTCTTGGCTAATGATTTCATCCTCCTGTTAAAAATTAACTAAAGTTTACCATAGTTTCATTTCTTTCATAAATAAATCTGCGTCCACACATTTACAAAAATGCATTATTCCATGTTGAGCAGGCTCCTTGGGCCGTGGCAGGGTCTGTGTGACACAAGGGGAGGGAGAAGGTGGACCGGTCTGGGAGCTTGCTGCGGCCAGGCCTTGGAACTTCAGCCCCATAAATCATGATTAGGCCTCTCATTGCCTGGACCAAGAGCCTGGGAGCTGCGGAAGTGTCTCCTTTGATTAATAGTCCTGGGCTGCCTGGCCTCTGAAAAATTACAGGTTTGTAACAACGCTATTCCGAAAAGGCCCCATCAGGTATAAATTCAAATCAGGGAACATCTTAAATGCCTGGTCACAGTGGCTTGTTGAAAATGACTGGTGCCTGCGCATGTTCTGTGTCTCTGCTCAGACCGTTGGCTCCTTGTGTGCAGGGCCCTCGCCCCCACGTGTTGAATAGGAGCCGATCCTTGGTTCGCACCTCCCCACACCACCCTTGAAAGCCCTGTGCCAACTAACCTGCACCCTCATCAAGGTCAGCCCGCTGCCCTTTTCTGCTCAGCCTTTTCCTACTGCTTTGGAGCAAGGGAGAGCAAGGTGCAGAATCCACCTCCTATTCAGACTCAAGGTTTAAGAACGAAAACAGGATCTTCAAGAATTCCAGAGAAGTTTTTTTTTCCCTATAACTGCTTTTATATCAGATTTGGGAGCATAGAAACGCACATGAAGTATTATTTGTAGTGATTATAACTATATTTATGACCCCTATAATATGCCAAAGCATTGGACTGGCGAAGTAGCTCCACGGGTAAAGACACCGCTGCCCAGCCTACAGACCTGAGGTTGATCTCAGGATCTACATGATCAAAGAAAGTTGATCTCTGACCTCAAAGCGTGTACCCATGGCATGTACATGCTGTGACATGCACAGGTATACACAGGCGCATACAATAAATAAATAAATTAATAAAGTGGAATAAATGCTAAGATACTAATAACTATACTCAGCCACTGTGGTACATGTATTAGCAGCCCTCATAGCAAGTGACATTTATGGCATGGCTCCCGTTACAGAGTGTCACCACTTTGTCTGCTTCGCCCCGACATCCCGGGACAGTTTATCATGTAGGGTTTTGTGTGTGGAGTTCTGTGTTCTTAATCTCAGCACCATGGCTCGAGGACAGCTGTGAACCACCCTGTCACTCACCACACAAAGTTTTCCATGTTGACAACAGGCCCGATGGGCAGCTGCGCTAGCCACTGCATAGTGCTCAGCAGTCAGTCACGGACGGGGCTTCCAGAGTCTTCCGTCTGAGCATAAAAGTCATCAGGGACATCCTCCCTCACAGTGGTCTTAAGAACTAAAATCCATCAGAGGGGAATCAGTTAGTCATATACACTTGTCATAATATTTTAAACAAATCTGAGCTACGGTGTATGCATTTAATGCAAGCACCAAGTGACAAGCCATTGGTCCTTGAGCTGTTGCCATGTTGAGGAGCGATTACCATCAGCCATTCTCAGAAATCACTGAGTTGATCCAGTGGTAGAATGGTATCAGATCTCAGAGACTGTTCAAGACTAATAAAGCCAGCAAGCAGCCTGATGGAATGGCTACTGAGCCCATTGGCCTTCTTAGAATCCTTTTAAAGGGCACGGACCACAAGGCTCCTGGGAGCCTTTTATCTTCTGTTAAGGATGCAGGACGTGCCCGCCTGTCTGGGGTATATTTTGCCTCAGGTTAGAGTTGCAGCATTAGCTTCTTTATTTGACCTGTAATCTAAGCAGGTGTATTGACTTGTAGATCGTCTTTCCTATTCTCTTTTTGCACACTGTACTTTTGCTTAAACAAAATGAGTGCATCGTTAGGTCAGGGGTTGTGAACTCGGGTGTCCATGGGGCCTGTCGTGGGGCATAGATGGTAAAAGGAGAAGCAAGATACTAGGTGCCCAAGAAAAGGAGTGATAGACTAAAGTTAATAACACAGTCAGTGTTTTGTTGTTGTTGTTGGTTTGCGGGTCTTTTCTTTTTAATATTATAGGGCAAACAAAATTGTGTAGGGCCCTTGCCATTTCTAGATTAGGTAAAAAGCATAGCAGATATGTTACTTGCTTGGTTGATTGGCATTTTTGGTAATGTTTTGAGGCTGTGTGTATAGGAGGTAGGTCTTGAGTTTATAGAATGTTCTAGTTTTATTAAATAACCCCAAGAAGGCTGATATATTTCTATTATAAGTTATGATGTCTAGCGTTAATCAGGAGCCAAATGTGCCTCAGCAAATGAATGGCTAAATATAGTCGGTAGAGACACACAAGAGAATATTACTGAGCATTAAAAAAAAGTAAAGAACTTCTGGCCCATGCCTGTTTTGCAGGGGTGACCTTTACGGACATTATGTTATGTGAAATACATCAGTCACAAAAGTACAAATGGGAACGATTACATTTATATGCACAATACAGAAGAATCACACGTGGAGATAGAAAATACCATCCTGTGGTGGTGGCTCCCAGGGACCAGATAAAAGGAACTGAGTTGGTCGGTTTGTACCCAGAGTTGCATTTTGCAAGATGAGGAAGCTCTGAAGATGGGTGGTGGGGGAGGTCAGCTGCATGATTAAGCAAATAAAGTAACTGAACATTAGTGGATCAAACGCAAAAAACTGCTAACATGGTAAATTTTATATCCTTCACCTCTTAATACAAGTTGACATATACTGGGTGTATCTTTTATGGAGACTGCGTGGGAGAGTGGAACTCCGCCAAGAAAAGAGCACGGGACAGGTGTGCAGCAAAGAGAAAAGTATGTGACTGTATGGAGCATAGCTTGGAGCCTATCAGATGCAAGCAGGAAGGGAGCACGTGACGGTCCACAGCGAGAGGAAGGCAATAGTGTTATTGCAGAACACAGTAAAGGAGCTAATACAAGATGAACCATTGGGCTGGCAGGATGGCTCAATTTGTGAAGGCTCTTGCAGCCAAACCCGATGAGCCGAGCTCAGTCCCACATGATGGGACAAGAGAAGCAACTCCAAAGAGCTGTCCTCTGACCTGCACACACACACACACAGACACACACACCATTCCCTGCCTTCTCAAGAAGGAATACATGCATAAATGTAATAAAAGCTGAGAAGATGGTAATCTGTCATAAGGTAAAGATGCATATTAAAATCACTGCAAGGATGAGAAATGGTGACAACCCCCCGCCAAAATAGATGAAACTCAGAAGCCCAACAACCCTGAAAAATGCATCTGAAGGTCAGTGGAGTTTCACACGCATTCAGTGCAGCCATAATACAGCCATCCATTGCAGTCGTGGGCATCTTACTATTGTTGAAGTTCTGTCTCAGTAAAACACTAATAATCGCAAGTTTAAATGAATTGCTTGTGACAGGAACAGCTGGCTAGATCCCGATTGTCTGACCATGTCCGCATGACTCAGGAGCACGTTGCGTCATGCATTGAAATGGTTGGAAAGCGTACAGAAGGGTACTATTCTGTGCCATGAAATGTATGTGTAGTTTAAATTTGTGTGTCCATAAGTAGGGTTTTATTGGAAGCACATGTATACATTGTGTTTTGTTTACATTGTAACCTCTTTTTTATTCCCCCCTCAGCTAATACTACCAGAATATTTCAAGGGACCAGGATTGTGAAAACAGGCGTGGTAAGTGGAGAATGCTGGGTACGCTGTCCCTGGTGTTAATTTGGACGCAGTTAAAGCTCTGGCCACAAGGTGTCAGTATAATGTTGTTGAACTGCCCTCTTAGAGTGTTCAGAGACACTTGCTGTCTTAGCTAATGCACAAGACAGCAATATTAGTGGCTTCTGTTGTATAATTTTGTCATCATAAAAAAATCTTCCTGATATGTAATTATGTACGATTTCCTGGAATCAGATGATACAGGGATTACTTCATCCACAGGCCTTCACTTATGCTAAAATCCAGATGTCGTAACCCATAGCTACTGATCAGAAATTACCAGTGCTGGGGAGAATCTCAGTCTGAAACTCACTAGGCACATCCTAGCATCCAGACACAGGTTGTTCTGTTTGCATCTCCAGAAAGCCTAGGATGGTAGTACCATTACTCCCATTCGAGAGGTGAAGAAACTGAGGCTTGGTGAGTTAAAGGAATAGGCACTTCATCATGCAGAGCGAGGCAAGGAGTCAACGCTAAGCTGGAATGAAGGGCTATTCTGGGTTTTGGTGCCTGATCTTATATGGCACTTGGCTTTCAGAAATGAGCTTTAGAACCCATGGTCCTTAAATGGCTAGATTTTTTTTTTATGTTAAAGTCACATGAAGTTCCAAAATATGTTCTGACTGTTGTTTTGGACTTGTATAAGTGATAAGATAGAATTTTGAGTTTTCTTCACCAGCTCATAAGGACTGTGCTTCAAGTGCTATCCCAGGACATCTCCTAGTTTTGGTAGAAGATGTCTCCCCTGAGTAACACCATCACTCCACCCAGTTGAGTGTTGGGAAAGGATGGGCTGAGCTTAGGCCTCAGCAGCCCTGCCTCTGGCCACGCAGCCCCGCACTATGCCAGACTCCAAACTCCCTCTCACTTCAACAGGCTGCATGGCAAGCCCTGACCCCAGGGTGGCGCTGTGGCGAATGCAGTCACTCTGAAAGGCTCTGGGACTAGATTGCACTCAGCTTGAAGCTGTAGAGGCATCTGTAGAGCTTGTGTCCAGAGTGTGGCACCTGCTGCTGACCCTGCTGACCTGAGCCGGCTGTTTTCCCTTTTGGTCTGCTGCCTGCCACGCTGTATGAGGGTGGAGTTAACTCCATTTCGAGGTTCTCCATATCTCAGAGCTAGATAGTCACTGGCAGAAATTGACTTGAAGCATTGACTTCTGCTTCTCGCCCCCACCCCCGTGCACACACACACAAACATAAATGGTGGGCATCTGGCCATTCTATGATTTTCTTGTTGCTTGTCTTTAAGGCACTTTTAATGCTTGTATTTCCCCATCTAGCCCAACCCTGAGCCACATCCGTGAAAAGCTGAATTTGATACACTAGTTAATGTCTTAATTCAAAGTGATTATAAAGCCACTGAAATAAAACTTGGTTACCCTGGACTAGCCATGGTTAACTTATCAAAATCTGTAGGATAGATGGCTAAAATTCTGAGGTTTTGCAGAGGGTCCTCACTTTGGTTCTTGAGTACTAATACTGCTTTGCTTTTTCCTTCACCTCCCTTCTCTACACCCTGGGTGTCCCTTTCAGCCGACAGCCTCTCCTGCCTCTTCAGCAGACATGGCCCCCATCAGCTCCGGCTCTTCTACTTGGACATCCTCCGGCATCCCCTTCTCATTTGTTTCCATGGCAACTGGGATGGGTCCTTCCTCCAGTGGCAGCCAAGCTACAGTGGCCTCTGTGGTTACTAGCACGCTCTTAGCAGGCCTGGGCTTCGGTGGTGGTGGCATCTCCTCCTTCCCCAGTACCGTGTGGCCCACACGCCTTCCTACTGCAGCCGCGGCCAGCAAGCAGGCTGGGAGGCCTGTCCTCGCCACTACTGAGGCCTTTGCTTCTCCTGGACCTGATGGCGACTCAGCTCCTACCAAGGACAGCGAGGGTGCGGAGGAAGGGGAAAAGGAGGAGAAAAGCGAGAGTGAGGATGGAGAGCGGGAGCATGAGGAGGAGGGGGAGAAGGACTCGGAGAGGAAGGAGAAGAGCGAGGCCACCCGTACAGCAGAGGAGAGGAACCGGACTGCTCCTGCCCCCACACCTTCTTCCCCTCACAGGACTACAGAGGAGGGAGGACATCAGACTATACCTGGGCGTAGGCAGGACCATGCTGGCCCTGCAACAGACCAGCCAGGCCAGGTTGTCCTGGGCTTGGATCCCAATGAGGACACAGCCACCCAAGTGCCCCCAACAGCCACAGAGGAACATTATTCAGGGAGTGATCCCAGGAGGCCCGAAATGCCATCGAAAAAACCTATGTCCCGAGGGGACCGATTTTCCGAGGACAGCAAATTCATCACTGTTAACCCAGGTAGGTGGTGCTGGTCCACATTTGAGGGTCCAGGCTGCTGTGAGCAAACTCGACCTATTTCTAAAAGTTGGGGAGCAGGGGGATGAGGGGTGGGGAAGCAGGTAATATCTTTGGGATTGTGTGTATCCCTGGCGTGTCTGTGCCTGCAACCACATCTACTCCTCTCATCCTGTAAGAACCGTTCTCTTCGCTGGAGTAAGTCTTTCCTTGTACTTCTGCCTTTCCTTCCAAAGAACTCCACCCTAAACAGAGATCCAAATGAAGAAAGTGGGTGCCGGTTCTGAGCCATTTGCCCATTTCTGTTCTAGTCCTGGGTGCTGGTGGTGGGGGTAGCCAAAGTCTGAGCCTGTACACCCAGGTTTTAAGAGAAGCAAAGCACGGCTGCATGAACTTGTAACCCTGCCCTGGGGGAACAGAACCAGGAAGATTCCAGGGCTCAGCGGCCAGGTAGTCTAGCCTATTTTAAGACTTCTATGTCAGTGAGAAACCCTGTCTTAAAAAGCCAAGATAGGTGGCTCCCAAGGACCAGTGTCCAAGGTTGTTCTCAGATCTTCACGTTCACATGCAAATGACACACAGGTGTGTACACATGTGGGCGCACACATTCACACACGTGCCTGTGCCCATGCAGACATTCTTATTCCTTAGTCATTTATTAAACACAAACCTGTCTGTTTCTGGGTAGCCACCGTTGTGCCAGACACTAGGCTGGCTGTTCTGCCAGGGAAGCCCCTTGCCTGTGTCATGGAATAGATGGAAAGATGACTGACAGAAGCTGGCGAGAGCCATTCCAGTGAGCTAGGTAGTGGGGGCTTGGGAGAGCAAGCTGCTGAGATGGGTATTTTTTGTGTTTTTGTTTTTGTTTTGTTTTGTTTTGGCAAGCCGGGAAAGAAACTACCCAACTGAGGTGTTTGATTGTCAAAGAGTAATAGAAGAGACGGTCACAATGTTGTGACGGATAATTATGGGGAGAATGGAGACCCACCTCAGGTGAGGAAAGAGGACATGTCCAGTCTGGGGAGTCCTGGTTTGAGTAGACATGGTCCTAGCCCAAGCGGTCCTCAGGCTGGCTGTCCTCCACATGGCTCCGCAAACTACCCATTCCTAGCTGGGAAAGCAGGCATGGCTGGTTTGGCCTCCACTTGCTGTGACACCGAAGGCGATGTTTTCCCTCGGTCACATGCTCAGATCTTAATGAGCCATCACGATGCCTGTGCAGGAGCCGTGGCATGAGGGGCTGCTACTGTTGCAAGGGCTTCTCTTAATAAGAAACCCTTCGTGTTGCCAGACTGCAAGGCGTTTAGCAACAATGTTTTTTTCATTTAAGCTGTTGTGAAGTTATGAGTGCAAAGAAAAAAAAAAGGCAACTGGTAAATATTTATTTGCTTTTCCGCTTGTAAACATTAAAATTCATCTAAAGCTGAGATCTCGTATGTTAAGATACAACGTAGAATACATTTTCATGTTTTGAATTACTTTCCCCTTAAGGCTGCTGTGAACTAATCTCTTTCTAAGTAGGGGTCTCCCATGGGTGTCATTCAGCACGGGGCAGTTTGGCAGCGAGGCTACAGTAGCCTTGTATAGATGAAGAGAGTGTGTGGCCATTGATGAGGCCATCCTTGTGCATTCCCTCTGAGAGGCTGCTGCGTACAAGTTTAATTTCTTGCATTTAAAGATAGCAAAGAATATGGAGTCCCTTCCCATTGTATGCCAGGCTCTCGAGTAGGCATTAAAGTGAGACCAGTGATGGAGATGTCTCTTCCCCCAGGGGGTACATGCTTGTAGGAGAGGTATATTGAGGATATCCCGGCAAACAAATGTGTTTAAACAGAGACCAGTGTGGGCAATCAGCCACTCACAGTCACATGGAAGAACATTCTGGGCTGCTGGAGTGGCAGGTCTAGAGATCCTAAACTGGGAATGAGCTTGGATGGGATGAGGTCCCTGTGGAGCAGGACCACAGAAAGGGAGGGATGGTAGTAAGGATTGAGTTCAGACCCTGGGAGAGCCAAAGACATGAAGGCACACTGGCCATGCCAAGGGTTAGATTATAATTGAAATGGCAAACCCGGGAGTTGTTGCTATCAAGAGAAGTTGCTCGTGTGATTGACTTTTTCTCAAGAACACTTATGTGCAGAAATGGTAGTGGCCATGTGGCCAGATGGCTTAGGCCAGTGTGTTTCCTCTTTAAGACAAGGGATGGAGTTGAACTGAGTGGACTCAGCCTGTTTCTGAAAACAGTGCCTGCTATGTGTTTGAATTAGGAGTTGGTCATAGCTTGGGAAGCTGCAAGGCTGGGCTCCAAAACTGATTCTGGTAAGAGGAAGCAAGAGGTAGACCTCAGACTCCAAGAAAAGGGAGAAAGATGAGCGAACCCTGGGATCCCCAAACCCAGCTTCCAGCCCCTTCCAGCCCAGCATCAGAAAGCATTTATAGTTTGGCAGGAATGGCTTTTGGCGTTAACTCAGCTCTGTAGCTCAACGCCCTCATTCAATTGACCCTCAAGTGAATTTGTGCCCAGTGACCTTTTCTGCTAAGGGCAGGTCATGAAAAATCCCCAGTCAGTGCAGAAATAGTGCTAATAAAACTGCCCTTTTTTTGGCAGGGGAGGGAGGAGAGGTTTCAAGACAGGGTTTCTCTGTGCAGCCCTGACTGTCCTGGAACTTAGATCAGGCTGGCCTCCAACACAGATTCACTTACCTCTGCCTCCTGAGTGCTGGAATTAAAGGTGTGCATCACCACTGCCCAGCTAAAATTATTGGGATGCTCCAGAGAAGTTCAGCCTGTCTGATGTGCATGGACAAAACGCAAATTTGTGGAAGTCACCTGTCCTGTTAGCGCTAAGAAGGGCTGCCAGCAGCCAAATGCCACATCACAGTGGGGACTTTGAGGGAGAGGCGTGAGTGCGTCTATTTTGCAATCTGAATGAACATTAAAGGGCAGTTCCCCGCTATCTGAAGTTAAAATGACCTGCGGGAGTTGGATCATGTGGCTAAACTGACAAGGGTACTTGTTTATCATGCAAAAAGCCCCAGTTCCGACCCTCGGCACTGCATGCATCCGGCATAGTAGCACATACCTGTAATCCCAGCACTGCATACATCCACTATGGTAGCACATACCTGTAATCCCAGCACTGCATACATCCGCTATGATAGCATATACCTGTAATCCCAGCACTCAGAGGGCCAGACAAGAAGATCCGAAGTTCAAGGCCAGCCTGGGATGTGTGAGACTATCCAGGAACATTCCTCTGTCTTATCATCTCTGATGAGCAAGGCTCATTTCTCCCTAAAACCACAGATCATGTTCTGAATTTCTGGGGATTTGAATTTGAAAGTGGTTCTGGGTTGAAATCATGAGTTAGCAAACCTTGAGGAGAAAAAAAACCAAGTAGTAAATAATGGGCCACGGCTCTCAGCTCTTAGGTTCAGCCTTACAGCACACAGCCATGGAGCCAGTGAGTGGCTGTGACTGTATGCCAGACAATTCCATTCATAAAAACAGGTAGGGGAGGGGCCTGATTTTGCTCACATTCTGACCTTCTCCAGCCTCTGGTATAAAATGCAAAAGGAAAAAAAGTGTGTGTCTGTTGTTTAATGAAGGATTTGAATATCCAGAGGAGGAAACAGCCAAGCCTCATCAGTGTGTAGTGTCCATGATCTTGTCTTCTCCATCCATCCTACCGTGTCCCCTATCTGCTCTTCCAGCCTGGGTTTGGTTTTGTTTTTAACTGAAATAACCATTGTTTTTATGTTAGTGGCGATTGATCTGAGAGACTTTGGGTATATATTTGTTTATTCCACAGTTAAATTTTCTTCCCATGAAGTAAAAAAGTAATTGAATCAATCTTCAGTATTTTTGAAAAGTCAGTGCCCACAGTTAGCAGACTATGTTGCGCTTCAGCCAGTATCCCCGAGAGGCTCGCTTAGATTCCTTCCACGACCTCGCGGAAATCCTTCTGTGGAAGTAGTGGCAAACTCAAACACAGAATCAGACGAGGCATTTCAGTGAGAGGAAAGGACAAGCTCTTACACATCACAGAGTGCCGAGGACAGTAGCCAGCTCTAGAGTACTTACCGTTTCTCAGAATGGCCATCTCGGCTCCCACCGTTGCCATTGGAAACTCCCTGTGAGTCAGAAATCCTAGTTTTTGTGCGGAGGACCCCACTTTTTAAATTGTAAAAACAATTTGCTTTGGCATATTCCAAACTAAATGTGTCCCCGGGCCAGGTAGGAACGCCCCGCATTTATCCACCACTGGAATGGTGGCTGCTGTCCTTGGGTGCAGTAGTGGCAGTGGTCTTGGGGTCTGGCGGTGTGTGTGTGTGTGTGTGTGGTGTCCTTCAAACCTTTTCCTAGCACTCTGTAATGCCCAGGCCTCCTAAGGATCAGTGCTGCATGGACATCTAGCCTGTGAGTCCTCATTTTAGGGGCATAGCCTGCAAAGTGGAGGCAGATTTGTCAGCCGACATAGGTCGTGGGCGGTGTGTGAGAACTGTGTGCCAGCATGAGTATCTCAGAGTGCATGTCACCTGCAAGCTCCTCATTCAGGGCAGCACTTGTCTGTGTTTGCCTCCTTAGGTGAGGGACGCAATGTTTTCCAAATTACACCCTGCTTTGAACCTCCTTACTGCCTCTTTGCGTCTGTCTCAAGCAGGGTGCTGAAGATGATGGTCTGGGTCGGGGTGGCAAATGACGAACTTCAAGACACATCGGATGTGACCTGGTGTTATGTGGCCCATGAGCTGTGAATGCTAAAGAGGGACATAGGCGGTTCCTGCCTGGCTGCTCCACTCTAAGATGAGCCACAGTGGAGGGTGCTGAGACCCAGACACCTCGCTCCTTTGAAGAAGTGTAGAAAACCTTAAGTTCTAAGGGACCCAACATTACAAAGCTAGTTATTGAAACAACACCTTGGATTTGTGCTTGTTCCCTGTGCTGAGGGCACTTGCCTGTCACTTATCCTAACACACTCCCTTGAGGGCTTTACTGTCATGGTTACCACCATACCCCTGGGGAAACCAAGGTTTGGAAGGGTAAAGGGGCATGTTCAAGGCCCAAGACAGGCTTCATTGATCCGAGGTGCACGGAGTTGTCTCCGTCATGCTCCAGGGCTCCTGTGGACTCTGGTGCTAGTTCCCGGATGGCAAGAGGAGTAGATGTGAACATCATAAAGAGCCTTCATTGGAAGCTGCCAGTTTTCCATTTGAGCAGGTCTCACTCAGGTGTTCTGCCCCTCCCCGCAGGGCCATGGAAACTGTTGTGGTTGTCATGACAGGGAGCGTTCCTAGGATCTGTTAGGAAAGGGCCAGGGAATAGCGCACACTCTGCCCTACCGCAAGCAAATATCTGGCCCACAGTGTCAACATGCCAAAGCTGACAGACCTGACTTGTGGTGTTCATATCAAGTTTCCTTTGAAGGAAGGTTACTTGGGGAGGAGGCAGGAGAGTCACTGTTCTAAAGGCAGAAAGCCAGTAACATGGCTCAGCCACTAACGGTGCCTGCTGTAACTCCAGTTCCATCCCCAGAACACAAGTAGAAGAAAACCAACTCCTACAGGTTGTCCTCTGACCTTCACACTTACACGTGAGTGCACATGCACTCTGTGCAAGCACACATACATACACATGCACGCACATACACACCATAAGTGTAATATTTTCAAAAAATTAGTCTCAGAACAAGTTCTCTGGAATAAAGAAGTCAGGAATACAGTACTGAGCTCTTCGTAGGTTAGGGCCTATGAGTGCACTTCATTTAAAATGCATGACAGAAGACACTGGGGAGGTGCCACAAGCAATTTCAGCCAAGGCTAGACTGGTCTGCTTCCTTCTGTGAGCTATAGTCTGTGCGTCTCTGCCATTTTCCTGAGTGTCGTGGTAAGAACCAGCTCTCTGTAGCAGGGTTCAGGATGCCAAACATGTTTTAGTTTCCTCTCAGAAAAGAGTTAGATCCTCAAAATTTGCTCCTCCCCATACTCCATGTGATCTTTGAACTAGGAAAGTTTGTGTAGCTCTTCATGTGAAAAACCAGACCCTAAGAAGGAGGTTGGAGTCAGGAACTGGGGTGGGAGTAGGGGCAGGATGTTTAATGTAAGGTTGTATACGGCTTCTGTCTGCGCCCAGCTTCAGGACCACATGGTGGTTCTGGTGACCTCCTTTCAGTCTTTGATGGGTATTCCAGTTGTTTCCATGTCTTGGCTATTGTGTAAACAGTATGGCTATAATCCACATGATGGTTCAAGCGTCCCTGGTTGCAATCTGGTGGGTCAGGACTAGCTCTAATTGTGAGGCTTTGAGTTAGATTGGGAACCATTAAACACCCTCAACATTCCTAGCTTGTGGAGCTGACAGTTCATCCTTTGATTGTCCAGGTCTGATACAGCAGGCCTGTGTGGAGTGGGGAGGGAACTTTGCTCATGAAAACTCTGGGCATGGGTACAAGTAGAGACAAATGGTACTCTAGTGTGGTTTACACATGCCAGTGGGTCACAGAGCCAGGCCCTGTTAAGGCAGACTCCACGGGCACGTGCGCATGTGTGCATGTGCTTCAGACAGATGAGCAGCTGGTTCTCTGGAACAGTAATGAAGCTAACCTCAGGGTTACCAGGAAGATAACCTGGAAGACAAAGAAAAATCTCATGAGCTTATAAAAGAGGTTACTGTATCACAGTATTTTAAATAATAATGCAGTAGTAAAAGTGTGGAGAAATGGGAACTGTTTTAACACTCTTGGAGGGACGATAAATAGACAGTTGTCAGGAGAAACAGTAGAGATTGTTGCTTGAAAAATTGGACCTAGAATGACCGTAAGACTCGGTAATCCCAGTTCCCAGAAGCAGCTTGAAGAGGCATCTGCACATGTGGGTTTTAACCCCATTGGTCACAGACAGCCGGCCCATGGAAGCAACTGGAATGTGCATCAATGAAGGAAAGAAGGAAGGAAGGAAGGAAATGCAACATTGCCTAGCCTTGGAAAGGAAACCCTGGGATAGGGGTAGGAGGCAGAAGGGAGCCAAAGAAAACCCGGCCCCACACATACCCTGGATAAGCCTTTGAGTACATTATGCTAAGTGAAATAAGCCTGTCACTAATACAGCTCCTATGTGGTTCCCATGGAAGATCCCAGGCCTGCCAGTTCCTATGTGGAACAGAGGCTGGAGAGCAGGATGTAACTTACCAAGCACAGTTTCCTCTTTGTAAGATCAAAATGTTGGGGAGACGAGCTTCCCAACAGTGTTGACACATAGCCCTACTATATACTTACCATTTACTTAGAAATGCTTAAGATGGTAAATTTTACATTATGTATGTACACAGACCCACACACACACACACACAGCATCAGCAGCAGCCACCTTTCTTCACAATGGGTAGTGTTTAATGAGGGTGTCGCTCAGAACAGCTATAGCCAAGTCATGCACGACGAGAGCGTTGTTGACCATGCAAACCCCTCTTCCGCATCTCTCCCTGACAAAGGAACCCTTTTCTCCATCTGGGCGGTGCCCTCAGGAGGGACCTGGTCCTAGCTGTAAAGGCACTGGAGTTCCTGACCGGTGGCTGGAGCTGAGCCCTTCCTCAAGGCAGGAAGCCCTTCAGCTGGGTCCATCTGATGTCTCTCCGCCTGCCGCATGTAGAGTACATTGTGCTCGGTTTTTTATTTGCTTCTACTGGGATGAGAGCCAAGCCAGTAAAAGGCAAACAGCATTAATTCAGTGATGACATATGCCACTGAAAACTGTTTTTCTTTTCTTTTTTTTGAATTTTTTTTAACAGAACGAAGGCACTGTACTCAATTGCTGCTGGGTGCAGGCATGGATGGAGAGGACGGGAGGTCCTTGTGCTTCCCCTGCCTCCCTCCTTCAGATGCCCAGAGCCTGGTAGCCAGTTGGTTCTGAAGCAAGTGAAGCAAGTGCCCGAGACTGCATCAGGCAGGATTAGTGGCGCTAGCCACTAGTGTCCCTGGTCAAAAGCAGCTCTGTAAGCATGCAAGGTGAACACTCAACAGTTCCTGTCCTCAGAACAGCCCATGCCTGCAATCACACTCGGGTCCCTTCTGGAAATTCCTCAAAGAGGTTTGAACAAGGAGCCCCAGGATTTCATTTGCGTTTGACTAGCAAATTATCCAGACATAATTTAGAGTGAGCCTTACCTAGGTAATCTGTATAATCCGTGTTACCACCTGCTTTCCTCTGATAGAGGAAGGGCCCAGAGGCTCTGAGGCTGCCAGTCATTTTACTCAAAGCCGCACACAAACCTGTCGGGTTGTAGCCAGCTCCACCCGATCAGAGGCCTAGGAGCTTGCAGTCAGACTACTGCCTCAGTTGAACCGAAGGTGTATACAAGGGTCTTCAAGGCTTGCTTTCTGCAGTTTAAGTTCGTGACTACCAGTCAACTATCGTCCAAACAAAATGAAAGGGAATTCTAGATTTTAACAACTACAGATAGGCAGACCAGGCTGCCCTTAAAATCACAGAACACTGTTTGCCTCTGCCTCCCACATGCTCAAAGAAAGGGAAGGCACTACCATGCCCTGCGGTTATGAGAATCTTGAAGAAATGTCACACTGTCTTAACTCCATGCTGCCTGGAGAGTGAGTCATCTCTGCGTCCTGACTGCTTTCACCACCTAACACGTGCACTAGTTGCTTAGTTAGCAGACGGGCACTGTCCATTGTCATGGTTTGTATTTTGAAAACTAAGAAGTAAAAAGATTTTTAAAAAATAACAAAAAGCTGTCATCCAAGGATGTTCTAATTGTCCTTTTTTACTGTTATTCATACCTTACTCTAATCCATGAGTTAGACTTCATCATAAACTTTATGTATAGGAAAAACACAGCATAGATAGACTTGCACTGCGTGTGTCCTCGGGCAGCCACTGGGGCCTGAACAGACTGTGATTCCTTGTCTCCAGAGGCATGCAGAAGGTTTGGGGGACCAAGTAACAGCCTGTGTGGAATGCTGTGTGTTCTTGGTAGCTGCTAGCAACTCATTCTTCTGCTAGAGTCACAGACGGAGTCAACAACTGGAAAGCTGTCTTTCTGTCCAGGAGTAGAAAGAAAGTGGTTGCTCTCCCCTCGAGGCCAGCCTTGAGGCTCCAGTATTTGACCGGCGACTTGTGATAGGCAGACTATTCGAGCCATGTATTTCTGAAGTGCCGTGTGACCACACGCTCAGGGAGGAGTCAGATTCAGCAACCATCCAGGGAGTGTTCGGTCCCATTCCCTTAGGGACTGGGCTGTTGCTGAAGAAGAGCCCAGTGATGGGACTGTTGTGGGGATGCTCATAGTTCAGATGGTAGGAGTGATGGTCCCAGTGATGTTAGGAGGGATATGGTGATGGGGACAGGCACAACAGCCAATGGTAGCCAGGACAAATACCAGGCAGCATTCTAAACATTGCGTGTGTTCTTACTCCACAATGCAGGGGCCAGTATTATCACCTCCTTTTACAGAGGAGGAAACTGTGGCATAGAAAACTTAACAAGAGTAATTATTAACAGTAGCTCCCTTGTCCAGGTTGCACAGATGGAGACAGTAGACTGTCTCTACATTTGCCTGGCATGGGAACACTTCCAGGCATTCTACAGATATCTTCTGAATGAGTGTCTCTGTATTAGTCAAGGGTTCTCTGAAGACACGGGACTGAAAGGACGAATCTATGTATGTTTTTGGATCTATTAGAGCAGCTTGCAGGTTATGGTCCAAATTATCCCACCATTGCTGTCTCCTTACAGAAAGTCCACAAGGCTGAATGTCTCAGCTGGTCCTCAGTGTATACTGGGCTCCTGAAGGAGTAGGCTCTAATGCCAGTTAAGGGATAAACTTGCCGGCAAGGGAAAGGACAAACAGGCACAGAGCAAGCGCTTCCTGCTTCCATGTCTTTTATATAGGCTGCCACCGGAAGGTGTGTCCCAGATTTAAGGTGGATCTTTCTACCTCAAACAATCCAGATAAAAGGTGGATCTTCCCACTTGAAATGTGGGTCTCAGTCAGGTAGACATGTCTACAGTTCAGCATGGCTGGCTGGTTGGCCACTCCCCTTATACTCTCTGGGCAGGAACCCAGGGTTCAGGAGAGGAACAGATTGTGGGATTTTCACAGGAAATGGCATCCCCTTCCAGGCCCTTGATGGACAGAAGAAGACAGTGCTGTGAAGTTGGCGGCAAGGCTGACTGTCTTGCATCCCATTTTGAAATCTACTCCAGCCCTGTGTTAGGTGTTTAAAGAAAGCCCTGCCACAGGCAAGGATTGAAATCAAGCCGTGTTGGGATGCAAGTGTCTGCCGGCTGAGGTCTCCTGTATGACAGACACTGCCTTAGGAGACAGTGTAAAACAGGACCACACGGCGCTAGGAAGAAGTGGCTCAGCCCAGCTCTACCAAAGCTGGCTGTGAATTCGAGGACTTACCCTGTCAGACATTGAGGAGCCCCTCATCACCACCCTGTGTGGCCCCGGGGCCTTTGTGAAGACTGGGTACAAATCTGGGTCATCTTGCGGAAGGGGTGGACAGAAACACCAACATAGATCCACACTCAGCTTCAGGGACAGCTAGTGTGCCACTGATCCTCACAACCACTGCTGCTCCTGTGTCCCCCCTAAAGCCAAGACAATTTTAGAGTGGTCTTAACAGGTTTTAGAATGGTGGCAATACCAGTGACCATTGAGAACTGATTATTGGGGGATCACAGGCAAGAATCCACAAAAGGCTCTGAGCACCCCCTGTTCCTGAGGGCTTCCCAGGGTAAAAGCAGAGCTGGTGGGTCATGTGCCCTCTGCTGCCAGCCATCCTGACTCTCCTCCCATTAGCAGGACCTCCGGGTCTTTGAGATGCCCCCACCAGCAGCCAGGTAATTGTCTGGCTGAACTGACCCCTGTTGGAGCCCTGCCAAATTATTCTCATTTGCACCCCTGGCTCCTCTGGGGTCACTGCTTTGCACTTATGGCAGTGTGTGGAGAAGAGCATGCAGGTGAGAAGGTCTACCTTGCACTGTGAGGACTAAAGTCTGTGACCTTCACTCAGCCTCTGAGACCCTGGTTGATTGACTTCTACTTTTACATCCTCGCCGCCCCCCCATGCCCCCCCAATCACATGGCCTCTGTTCCAGCACACTCGCCTGGCTAACTTCTCTTCACCCTGCAGTTCTTGCTCTGAACCTCGTTTCCCTAGGGCAGTGTGAGAACTGGCCTGAGACCTTGTACTTCCTTCCCCTGGCACCGTGTTAGCGGCGCTGTGATCAGCTCTTCAAAGGTCGACCTCCTAACTGGTCTTCCCGGCAAAGGCTGCACCTGGGTGAGCCACTGCATTCCCACCCTGCCCTCTGGAAGTGTGTCTTCAGGGAAGTGGTGGATCCAGAAGGCATTCCAGAACACTGAGAGGCTTCCAGAGGTTTGAATCAGTAGGGGTTGCTGCCTGTCTGTCCTTTCTTCATGAGCTGGGGAGCATCTGGGCAGCCCCTGCTTCAGGAGCCTAAAACTAAATACAGAGGAAACGCAGCAAAATGCATTGGATCACACAGGAGCACACCTGGAGGCCAGGAATCTTGCCTCTTTAAATATGTGCTCCCAAAGCCTATTTTCTCTTGTTTGCTTGACCCATCTCCCCTCCCTGGAAACACAGCTTGATTAGCCCTGCATTTAGTTCCTGTTGCCAAGGGATACTTCTGGGCTGGCAGTGTTCTGGCCTCTTTTTTTGCCAAGCAGGTGGGATCCTTGCTGTTCCTAAGACCCTGGGCACCCCTGGAGTGTTGGGGATCTTCCCTCAGAGGTCAGTGTTAATCCTGTTGCTGGCTGCCTCTGTGAGTCTGGGCCTGCTCTGGGCTGTATCCCTAGCCCTTCCCAGGCATCTGCCCCATAGTTCAGGAGAGACTTGGCTATCCTTCTAAGGCTTCTGAAGATAACAGATCCTGGAAGAAAGAACTTCTGGGTAAGAACTATTGGGTAGCCAGGGAGAACTCCCCCGGTTGCAGGTTTGCCACGTAGTTTAGAGTCAGGAGTGTGTGTGCTGTGATCTGGGGGAAGCCAATTCCTTATCTTCTCTCGTCTTCCTTTCTGGGCCCTGAGTGCTATTTCCGAGTGCACCAGAAGTTCCCTCAGGGTGGAGAGCATCCTTGGAGTGAAGCTGAAGTCCGTCTTCGACAGAGCTCTCCTAACACATCCCCTTTAATCTCACAAGCAGATCTATCTATTCTGCTGGCTACTAAAGAGTACCACCTGCAGAAGAGTGGGTTAGGGCAGCCATCTGCCCGTCTTGCCCTGCGGTGGCTCAGAGTGGCGAGGGCTCGGCCCTCCTTGGAGCAGAGCTCAGCATCATGCCTTGCCTGCTGGCCTGTCACAGCTGTCCCCTGACTGGCTTATTTCTCTCGCAGCTGAGAAGAACACCTCGGGAATGATAAGCCGCCCCTCTCCGGGGAGGATGGAGTGGATCATCCCCCTGGTCGTGGTCTCAGCCTTGACCTTCGTGTGCCTGGTCCTTCTCATCGCTGTGCTCGTGTACTGGAGGTGAGTGGGCAGGGGGCTGCCAGGTATTGAGGTACTGGAGCTGAGTGAGCAGGGGGCTGCCAGGTATTGACCCCTGGGAAGTTAAACACGGGGCCTCTGTCCTCAGAGTGCTGAAGCCACGAGCGTTTGCGAGTCTTGTGTCTCTGACCTGGAGACTTTTTTTATTTTGGTCTCGGGACAATGGTACAGGCCAGCACTGCATCCAAGCTTTTGTGATAAACTCCACCGGAGAACCCACTGGGTGCAAGCCCCTTTTCTGTTTTGAATTTTAGTTATCCACACCTACAGAAGGAGCAGGCAGGTTCCACAGGCTTCCAGGCTCTCTCAGACCATGCCTTCACCTTGCAGTGTTTTCTCACAGCACATTAAGTAGCTTTCGTCTTTAAAATATTTCATAGCCTTTTGGTGAGAAGAAAATTGGGTGATGGCAAGCAGTTACTATGTCATGTGGCATTAGGTATGCGGAAGGTAAGCATGTCAGCTTGTGACCAGCCTTCCCTTGTCACTGCTCTAGAGAGGTCTCACTGTGTCCCCCAAGGAGCCAGCTTAGAGCCTTTTCAGAGTTTTCAGCTAGAGTCTCAGCTACTTCAGTGGAACAAGTCAGCTAAACTAGACGGTGGACCAGGTGGCCTTCATCACTGCTGAACAGGGTTTAGTGGTGCACTCCTTAGTTTTTCTCAGCTTGACCCAAGCTAGGTGAGTCACCTGGGAAGAAGGAGCCTCAGGTGAGGCGTTGCCTCCATTAGACTGGCCTGTTGGTGTGTTTGGGGGAGCATTTTTTTTTATTGCTGATTGGTGTAGACAGGCCTAGCCCCACTATGCCATCTCTGGGCAGACGGACCTGGCTGTAGAAGAGGAAGGAATGGCTGAGAAAAAAGCCAGGGTGGGTAAGCCAGTGCTTAGCTGTCCTCCCTGGTTCCTGCCTTTGCTCAGCTTTAGTTCCTGCCCTCATTTCCCTCAGTGATGCCTCCAGTAGACATACGTAAACCAAGCAAACCTTCCCCCCACCAAGTTGCTTTTGGTCATGGTGTTCTTCACAGCCATGAGAAGCAAACTAGGGCCCCAGAAGAATGGTTCATCTTGATCATCCACTTGATGGTATTAAATGTTTAGGAAAGATCCACCCTGAAAGTGGGCAGCACTACCCGAGGGGCTGGCATCCAGCCTGAAGACAGAGAGGGAGAGGAGAAAGCTGGCGGAGTGCTCGAATATCCTTCTCTACTGATTGGTGGAGAGGAAGTCACTTTATGCCCCTGATACCACATCTTTCCTGCAGTGAAAGACGACACTGAAACTGAGAGCCCAAATAATCCTTCCTTCCCAAAGCTGAGTCTGGCCTTGTTGCTCTTGGCAACCAGGAAGGGAGCAAAAGAGCCCGTGGCCCCAGGTATAGCTCAATTCCTCCTGATCTTCTTCCCATTAGTTCTCTTATGTTTGAGTCACAGCATCTTGTTGAGACAAAGCAACAGCGTCAATCAGTGACTCAGCCCTCGTTGCCTTAAAGCAGTAACGAGCATCAGTGGCTTAACCTTTGTGGACTTAAAGCAATAGCAAGAATCAGTGGCTCAGCCCTCGTGGCCTTAAAGCAGCAGTGAGAATCAGTGGCTCAACCCTTGTGGCCTTCTGCTGTGGTGGAGACAGGCAAGAAAGCAACCTCTAAGATACTCCTCAGAGAGTTCCATGTGTGAGCTGGAGAAAACTATATCTGGGAAGAAGTCAGGTCATGCTGGGACCTAGAGTTGAGCATTCTGAATGCTCAGAGTGACCATGAACATCCTGATTGGGGCAGTCATCTGAGCAGAGACCTAAATGATAGGCTCCATCTTAGCCCAACCAATGCCCTTTCTAGCATAGGTGGCAGCAAGTGGACTAGCCACCCACGTTTACAAAAATAACCAGTAAGTGGGTATGAATGTAGCATTGGAGTACTGGAGAATGTCAGAGGCAGGCCAGGAAGGGTTGGGTCTAGACAGCCTTTTAGCCTTTGGACCTTTTTCCATCCTGGTTTTTTAAGACAGGGTTTCTTTGTGTAGCCCTGGCTTTCCTGGAACTCACTCTGTAAACCAGGCTGTCCTCAGACTCAGAGATCCCCCTCCTCTGCCTTGTGAGTGCTGGGATTAAAGGTGTGCGCCACCACTGCCTTGCCTGTACACTAATATGAGTGGGGATATCTAGGAAAGAGTGTTGTGGTCTAACTTTTGAACTACTTGCTGCTGGGTTAAACAGAGACAGTGAGGAAGAGCATTCAGTGGCCGGAAAAGGTATGCCGGGGACAGTGTGAGGTGAGCATCTATCACCACACATGCACTTGGAGGGAAGGCTTAGCAGAAAGTGAGGGCATATGTATTAGCTGTCTGCCCTCCGGTCTGTTCTCAACTGAGCAGGACGAGATACTTATCTCAGGCTTCCCCAGCTATGTGACAATAACTCCCTACATGGGAACATAGCACAGTGGTTCTCAACCTTCCTATCACTGCCACCCTTTAATACAGCGCCCCATGTTGCAGTGATCCCCAACCATAACATGATTTCATTGCTATCTCATAACCGTAATTTTGCTACTGTTATGAATCGTGATGTAAATATCCAGTATGCAGGGAATCTGATATGTGTTCTCCAAAGGGGTCGTGGCCTGCAGGTTGAGACCTGCAGGAAAAGCTCTACAGCTGCCACTCAGCTGACCGTGTCCTCCAGTCCTGCCATGAAGACGTATCTGAGCTGGGCAGAGGTGGCACATTTCTTTAATCCCAGCACTCAGGAGGCAGAGGCGGGTGAAGTTCTGAGTTCGAGGCCAGCCTATAGAGTGAGTTCCAGGATAGCCAGGGCTACACAGAGAAACCCTGTCTTGAAAAACCAGAAGAAAGGCAGGAGCAGCAGTGTCTGGTTGGAGCCGTGTAGGATGGGACACACCTGTAATTCCAGCACTTTGATTTTGACGGCAGAGGCAGGAGGATTGCAATTTCAGGGTCAGTTTGTACTGTGTAGCAATTTTGTGACAGCCTGGGCTACATAGGAATGGGGCAGGAGGGCACTTGTAATGGACAAGTTCTGGGAAAGAAAACAAAAACAGCTAGATTACATATATATATTGTATTCTGTCACAGATCATGGAGACTGAGAGGGGCTGGAAGCAGAGCGGCAGGACAGGCACAAATAATCTGACAGCTAAAAAGTATGTCTCCTGTGCACTTGGATTCCAAAAGGGCTTGGTCCATAGGATGGAGTGCTCTAGGTCATCTACTGTTCTTGGCATACTTTCCCTAAAGACTGAAATGACAACTGTTTATGTTTCTGAAAAACTCGGTTAGTCCAAATGGAAAATAGATTAATAGTTCATGCCAAAATATTGCTACTTTCCCCCCTAGCTTAAAGTGCACAAAAATGGCTATAAAAGAAAAAAATCCTGACAGCAAGAAAAATAAAGTTGAATTCATGCTAAGATGGGTACATTGGCAAAGCATGAGAACAGCCTAGAGGGGACAAGCGCCCTTTTTCTGTCCAGCTTTTTTCCTGTGACTAATATGAAAGGAACAGCACGAGGCAGCTCCCATAGAGAATTGGCAAGCACGACAGAGACTTGTGTCCCCGTGGTGGTGTGGCTTTGAAGCTAGGGTAGCTGCGCATCTCTGCCTCTTCAGGCATGGAGACAGGGTGGCCGAGATGACTGGCAGAGGGACTTGACGCAGGCAGAGCGGCGAGGCTCATGCAGACCTCCAGAATCCTGTCCTCAGGTGGCAAGTTGTGCACCTGCAGTGTCAGCCCATGGTGGCAGAACCCTAACCCTAGGACCAGTATTTTGTAGCCGGTGTTCTAGCTTGAGTGTGGTCGCCTGGTGCTGGTGATGCTGCAACTTAATCGTACATGAAAAAGTGTAACGATGAATCCCAGGGTCTCTGGATTCTCTGTTTTCTGTTGTACAGTTGGAGAGTGTGGTAATGTTCCTTAGGTACACTGTGAGTGCCAAGCACTGTACCAAACCCTTGGGTGGTAGCATCTCCTGCGGTTTATACAGATCGGTGTGGTAGGTGGGAGGTCCTTTCCTTTCTTTGACCTGGGGGGAGAAAGGGAGCTGAAGTTTGTTGACTAGCTGCTGTGAGCCAGGCAAAGCCCAGTATCATCAGAGTACCTTTTGGTTGTAAATTGACAGGCAAATCAAATTCCCTTAAGCCCAAGCGGGGGGGGGGGGACTAGTATTGATTCATTTCACTGAAAGTTCCAGGGGCATCAGGTATGACTGATTTTGGAAGAGAGAATAAGGATGTGGCTGGCTGGCATGGTTTTTTCTTCATGGGAGCCCTCTGACCTATGCTACACTTCCATCCTTCCATCCCAACAGAAAGGGACTTGTCATCTCACAGTTCCTGTGAGGCCCCCAAATGGTGTTTTTCATGTCTTACTTTGATCATCTGGCCACCTGCAGAGTCTTCTGGTGGCTGAAGGATGGACTGTGCCCATTGTGCTTGGGTTTAGCTCTGGAGTCCAAAATTAGCCTTACCACCATTATCCTCAAAAATATGAAGTGAAAGTTGGCTGGAGATAGTTTCTCAGGGGACTTCCCAGGCTTAGAAAGGCGACTGGTTTAGAAGGTTCAGCTAAGTATTCTGTTATTTATGCAATTATGAAGCCATTTCTGTCATTGCATGGGCATGGTCTTGTATGCGACTTCCTGCTGTTTATACAATGCTTATGGAGTTGGTACTATGCATTATCATGCATTGTGGTGTGCTTGGCGATTCAGTCACAAAGCCCTATGTCCCTCAGCGTTCATTAAAGAGTTGGGTGTGTAACATACTGAAGTATGGAGAATGTCCTAGAAGGCTAAGTGTGCATCAGGCTTCAGTGCAGCCTGGGAGGAAAGTCGGGTCCAGGAGAAGCTCCCCAGGAAGCTGACAGCTGAACAGCTAGAAGCCAGAGGAGGAAGCTGAAGAGCAATGAGCCTGGAGAGAGAGAATGGCCTCCAGCAAGCAGATGAACTGACTGAGTGTCATGGGAGCAGAGTGCAGGGACAGCAGAGGCACTGGAGGTACCACCATGTGAAGAATGACCAAAAGACACTGTGTGTGGGGGGGGGTTGCAGGCACAGGAGGCAGCACCCGAGAGAGGCAGTAACCGTATAGTGCTGAAGTAGAAGCACAGGTCAAAGCCTGGATTTGAAACCAGACCCCATCAAAGCTGTAGCCCCTGGGGACAGTGCACATGTATTCTTAGCAAAGGTTACTGTCCTTCCCAAAGGATGAAATTTGGTTTCGGGCAGCTGAAAAACTCTTTTGTATATAAAACTTTCTCTCTGTGTGCGTGCGTGCGTGCGAGAGAGAGAGAGAGAGAGAGAGAGAGAGAGAGAGAGAGAGAGAGAGAGATGTATAAAAGCTATGTTGGGCGCAGAAATCAGAGTACTGACCATCCATAATGGGAGCCTAGGGGGGACATACTAGAGAGAGGTCAGTAAGAAGTACCACTTTCAATGAAGATTCATCTTCCAATGTCCGTTTCCTTCCATATCAAGTCGTTAAGAAACATGCCCCTGAGTGCGCATAGGCAGGCCCTATAGGCTATGAGAAATGTCTGCCCCATGTAGCAGATGGGGACCAAGTACACATATGCCATGGTATTATACCAGATCTGACTTTAAGGAAAAATAGAAACATAATTCAGGGTCCTTGTATACCTAAAAGTGTTTGGAAGTGATAAAATGAAATCTATAGATGAAAATAAGTATCTTTTGTTTCAATAATTAACTGTGCATAGTTTCCAGTAATCTCATCATGGCATAAGACAGTATTTGAAAAAAAAAAAGTTAGGAATCTCCTTCTAGAGTTTATTCTTTGGAATGATCTCATTATGCACAGTAGCCTAGAAATAGCTCAGTCATCAATTTAGAGCTAAGTATAGTACAAATGTAGGTTAACCAACTGAGCAGAACTCCTTTGAGCCAAAATGAAAGGGTGACTATAAAGTTAATAAAATTGGTTCCGATGATACTCCTACTGGGCCTAAAGGCAATTCCAGACGAGGATATCATGGACTAGGAACAGAATAAAGACAGGCCCCTGCACCCCCTACCCCCACCCTCTGGAAAGAGCCTTAAAGCCTGGGAGTATCCTTGCCTGCTCAGGGCTGGTTGGATTCTTGGAGCTTTATTAGCAGCTGCAGCAGCTGGTAGCCTACCAAAGAGAGGCAGGTTTATTTGTCACCCACGTGAAGTTGGTCAGGGTCAGGCTCTCCTCCCTGGTAGCCCAGCTTTCTGCAATTCCTGCATGAGAAATGAGAATCAACTTAGCCCCGGGGGACACTTGTATTTATGAAATACCACCATACGTGTCTTTGAGTAATCAGATCCATTGACTCCACCGTACCAACATGTGTCTCCAAAAGGGACAACCTCATTACTTCAGATTTGCTCAAACAAACAAACAAAAATAATGGGCACAGACTTTAGAGAGATCTGGGATAGAGTTCCCCCGGGACTACTGAGGAGCCACAGGGGACTGTTGAGGAGCAAACATGGCTGGTGATATAGATCTGCAAAGGAAAATGTACTTTGTAATACTTGTAGCAGAGGTGTTACAAATAGGATGCTACAGTTTGCTCCTGCAGAAAAGGAAAACCCCAAATCTGTAGCAGTCCAGAAAGTACAATGAAGGCAGAGAGACATGCATGCAGAGTGCTTGAGACAAAGGATAGGGTGACAGACCAGGACATAGAAAGGAAATCACCCGAGTCAATGCTTGGCTCCTTCAGTGAATGGCACCCAGTTGTGCGCATGAGAAGTATTACAGATCTCACAATCTGTTTCAGTGGCTCAGAGCTTTTGCAAATGAGTCAGAACAACTTAAACAAAATAATAAAATAAAATCAAGAATTCTTGAAGATGCCGGAAAAGGAAAATGTGCCATTTTGGCCCTTCCTACTCTAGATGGCAACAGCGCAGGCTTTGAATCGATAGCAAGGAAGCTCACTGCCAGAGCTGTGGAGTCCCGCTTTGCTGGGGCAAGCTGCTTATGTGGCATTAATGCCCTGAAAATGCATGAACAACACAGCTGCTGCCACTCAGAAGCGGGACCTTTCAGATGGTACCTTTTAGATTTGCATAATTTGAGGTGGATGCTAGGCAGGGCACCAGGTGTGCTGGTTCGGGCCACTTGTTGAGCAACTGTGCTGTGGTAAAGATTAGCTGCCTGCAGCCAGGCATCAGTAAACACCAAGAATTATGATTGTCTTGAAGGTGGGTTTTGTTTGTAAATTGCTTTTATGTTCCTTAAGGCCTGAAAATAGCCCAGAATTTTTTTTTTTAATTGACGTTTTGTTTTGTTTTGTTTTATAGTCTCAGGCCAAGTCATGGTATAGATCTTTAGCGTGTGGATCCTGGATTTGAACCCAGCCAACCTGGCTTCGTAACCCACCATTATATGTGCTGCATGGTGGAGGGAGGATTCCTGCAGAGACCAGAGGAGGCTACCTGATGATTATTTTTATGATCAGAGACATGAGCGCTCTCTGAGCCTACAGCTGTTCTTGTGTCAAGCAAGCCCTGGTGGTCTTCCTGGTGGGGTCTAGAGCCAAGGGCATAGCTTTATACATGGGTGCTGGGATAGGAAACAGGCCCAGCAAGTGTTCTTGCCCACTGATCCATCTATCTGGACCCCATGGGCCACCATCTTAACTGTTAGATTCTGTTGCCCCAGATCAGGGCATCGCATGCATGCTAGGAACATTTATGCCTTACATAACTTGCTTTCAGTTATTCCTTACGTAGCTTGTTTTCATGTCTGCAGGTCAGACAGACACTGTGGGCTCAGGAACCATTTACTACTGTGTGAGGTTTTCACAGTAATGATCACCTGGCCTGGAGGGTTAGCTAGGAATCACCTTGAGTTCTGAATTTGCCAAAATTAGGTAGACAAAAGTTTTAATAAACAGTTATATTTTCAGGTGTTCTTAGGACTCAGTAATGATGTTCACATTCAGTTATATGTCCCTGAGTTTGAGAATTTGATGTTGAATAATACCACCTACTTTGGCTTAGTCCCAGCTGATGAAGAATGCAGTGATTAGTATAATATCTTAATGACCATAATTCTAGCTTGGGAAGGGACTTTGCAGAACCACAAAGCAGCCTTACTTGAGATAGGCTCAGCTAACTTCATGGATTCGGGGACCATAGGGAGTGAGCTTTGTAAGCGGAACCTGTGACCTCCCATCCCTAGTAGTACTAAAGTTGGATACTGAGAAGCCTTCTCTAATCTGGTAAATTCACGTCCCTCTTGATCATGTGACCGAGTCCATACAACCAAGTCGTTTGTAAACTTGGGGCAAGTCCACTCATGCCAGTGAGTTATATCTGCATGTAGAAAAAGGTGTTTGTTTGTTTTTAACTGAGTTCCATCTTTAGACCTTTGTATGTGTTGATGGCCTCCTCGTTAAGACTGCCGTTCATGAACACGAGTGAGTTTTGTTGACATTGCAGCGTTTGTCTTCTGGATGTTCAGTGGGAGACAGAGTGGAGAGGATGCGAAAGGATCCACATGGCAGCTGTGTAGGGGATTTGTACAGGAGCAGCAGAGGCTCAGGCAGGCAGAGATACATGGCCAGAGAGTGTGGGCACGTGAGAGCATGGCACGTGTGCTCACAGCATGGCCAGTCACGTGTGCTTCTCTGGGAAGTGGGTCTTTCCTCCAGTTACACGGTAGTGACCATGGCGGGCAGAGGATCTGTGAGCAGGCACACTCTGCACCTGCTTCTCCAGCAGCCAGCACTTCCCAGCCTTTAGAGGTGGCTTTAGATGAGGGGTTTGCCTGCTTTCCTGGCAGAGTCATAGGGAGGGGGGTCTACTAAGAATTTGCTTTTTCTAAGTAGGTGGCTGAAGGGATATCAAATACAAAACTGCTAGTAGAAGCCACCAGTAATAGTCGAATGAAAGAAGGCACATGTTACATCTATTTCACTGTGAGGTGCTGGGGATTGAACTCAGGACCTTGTGCATGCTAGTTAAATGCTCTGACCACTGAGCCCAAACAAGTTTTAAAGATTTTTTTCAGTAAACTCATAGTAAGTTGCCTGGCTTGGCCTCAGATAAGTCCCCTGAGAACCTGGGACAACAGGCAGGCTCTGCCATTCCCTACATGCATGACACTTCTGGATTCTACAGAGTCTGTGCAGTGACCAGAGCATCAGGAAGGAGATTATCCTCGTTCCATGAGAGGAAACAGTTTCCGGAAAGGAAAGGAAAGGGGAGGGGAGGAGAAGGGAAAGGGGAAAGGGAAGGGAAAGGGGGAAGGGGAAAAAGGAAGGGAAGGGAAAAGGAAAAAGGGAAGGGAAAAGGAAAAAGGGAAGGGAAAAGGAAAGGAAAAAGGAAGGGAAAGGAAGGCTGACCAGGATCACACACCTCATAGTGTTAGCTTCTCATAGCCAGGATTTTGTGTTGCTCAACTAAGACCTGTGTGGTTGGGGCGCATTTACTCCTCCATGTGTTGATACTGGGGACTCCTCCAGGATCAGAATTCCTGCTTCGAAGAGAAATTCACAGCTTAGTAGAGGAAATGAATAATTAAATAACACTTACCACAAACCAGTAACCTATGTCAACTGGCCCGTTTTTTTAAACTGTTTTGTGCTATTTGAAAGCACCAGCTCACTCAATCCCCAGCAGGCTCTCTCATAGAAAACCCAGCTACAGCGTTGCCACCTTTTTTTGTGGTGGCACCAAGCTGGACAGAGCGAACCCTGCGGCTCCCTTGTCATGGCCACTGCCAGGTGGCCACCAGGGTCGGCTGTCCCTTCTCTTCCTGCCTGATTCCTGGATGCATTTGGGGGAACGGTGAGTTCTTTATGAAACTTGACCGTGACTAGCATACAGTGGAAAAGCTTGAGAGCCAAGAAGGAGTTCTTGGAGAGAATACTTCAGCTGCGACGGTGTAGAAAAAGCTGAGGGTAATTGCTCAGACAGAGGCGGCCTTGTAGATGCCCTAGGTCCTAGTGCAGACAGTATGGCCATAGGTTTGTCCCTCAGATGACACGTCCCTCTTGTCAAGCATAAGGCACTTTCTTGGCCTTTTCTGGATGGTTCTGCATGTACAAAACGCTGTATTCCATCCTGGCTGCTCAGCATCCTCTTGTTATAAGAAAATAATCAAAAGATAGAAAACCCAAGCTTTAGTCATTTTTGATGGCTTCATGCAACCACATTTATCTTTTCTGCAAACAGACCATTTGTAGGTGTTTGTGTGTTTTTATAGTTCATGTTTTCCAAAATTAATTATTGCTTGTGCAATTTCATCTCTACCTAGAACTTCTCATTCTGACTGTATTTCAAGATTTTGAACCATGAAGAATAATTCTTACCATTCAGCTCTCCGGAGCCTGAAAATGTGTCAAACCTGTGGGGAGAGCTAAGACACGTTTCATGGTGCCAAAATAAGGCTTGCCTTGGAGGGTTGGGATTATGATAACTCAGTGGTGTTAAACTGGCTTGTCCTGAGAATCTGAGAGGGATGGAGATAGGAACATTTTGAGGTTCCCAGGTGTTCCAGGAAGTGGGCACCTTTGTTTTTTGTGTTTTTTTTTCTTTTTCCTCCCAACTGTTCAGGGAAAGCTGAGTCACGTGGCAGCTAATGCCTCCGATCCCAGGCAACTTTTTGCTCAATAACTGTTTCCCAAATGGCTACTCAGGGGCCTTTCAGAATTCATGAGAGCTGTCAGTTGTTATAGTAACCGACCCCCTGCTGTCGAGTTGGCCCTGAGATGCCAGTTGGAGCGCTCTCAGAACAGGCTAACACACAGTCATTAGACAAAAGCGGGAGGGAAGCAGAGCTAAAGGTGGCCATTTAAACATGGTCCTTGATACTTCAGAGACAGCACAGGTTGCGCTGGCTGATACAGTTTTAAACAGAGCTCGCTTTCGGGAGAGCTGAGCCTTAGGTGTTTGTTCTAGGCTGGATGAGCCATTTTCTTCCATTATCTCAGAATCCACTGCCCTTCCCTCCCACATCTAAACCCTTGTGCTTTCTCCGGTTACCCCTTGGTTGTTGGGGGATATTAGTTACTGGCGTTTGCTTCTCCCCGAAGTGTTGTCAGTTTCTGGGTGGGAGTCTCGAGAGCCTGTGATGGTGCGTGAGGAAAAACTGCGGAGAGATAGCCGGCTCTGCTCCAACATTCCTGAAAGAGTAAAGCTGGCAGAATTCAGAGCGGGGCTAAGGGTTGAAAAAAAAGTCTAAATATTTTAGGAAGCTGCAGACTTCAAGTTTTTATGAAAATTTGTAAAAACATTCCAACACACTCGTGGTTTCTTCAGATTAGTGTTCGCAGCCACACAGCTGCGAGGACAGTCATTGTAGTGACAGAATAGTTTCAACAGAGGGAGACAGGAAGTCCTGGACTGTGCACTTCCTCCCCTGTCAACCTTGTTCCCAAGTTCTGCTTTCTGTAAAGGCTGGCTCCCTTGACAAGCACTTTGACCTAATAGCCAGTCTAGTAATCACCAAAATAACTTATTCAAGTCTCTATGAAAGGGAGAAGAAAAACATCAACACTAAAAAGTCAAAGGTGTTCATTCTTAGAAGGGAGCAGCTGCTGAAAACCATGTGAGACCTGAGACGTGGAACAGTGACCCTGACTTTTCATTTCTGTGTGTGAGTCAGCAGGGCTTCCACAGAAGAGAAGGTTATGTATTAGGGTTTAGCTTCCTTGTTCTGTGGACGGAACTTAGAATCATTTCAGTGTGACATCCTATAGCCCAGGTGGCTGGGGCCAGCCCTATCCAATCACCCACCTTCAAGTGTTTGCAAGAGTCAGAAAATACATCCTGAACATAGCCAGTCAGGTGCTGAGGTTTTTAAATGTTTAAAAGGCTCTTGCCAAGTACTGGCACTGTCTGCTGTCTATCCAGAAGTGACAGGGACACATGGGAAAAAGACGAAACCCTACATCTGTCTAGTGCAAAGAAATTGGTGGTGGAAGGCAGGCCACACTGGGAAGTAGAGACCCAGCAAGTTGTGGAAGTTCTGAGCTGTCTGCTTGCCGGACAGCAGAGATGAAGGGCGGGCATCTGAATGAGGTCATAATGGTGACTTCCTGACCTTTGTCTGTATCTAGATAAAGCTACCTTCTGATATATAAGTCATCACTTTGGAGAACAAGCCTACCTGTGTTGCATCAGAGACTTCCCTAACACCATAGCCATTTTTGCATGAGTGCCCCCTTTTGACAATGTTGTACATTATAGGTGGGTGTCCGCTATTTGAGTGGAGGGAGGGCATTTATGCGGAACTCTAAGTGGCCAATTCAACTACTGTCTTCTACACATGTTCTCTTTTGTTTTTTATCCATTTAGAGGGTGTAACAAAATAAAGTCCAAGGGCTTTCCCAGACGTTCCCGTGAAGTGCCTTCTTCTGGGGAGAGAGGAGAGAAGGGGAGCAGGTGAGGGCGGCCCAGCTTAATGGGGAGTCTCAATGGCTGGGACTGGCTTGCGGAACTTCTGTTTTGTTGCTATGGGGGTAAAAGTCTTCTAGACAGAAACTGCTGATACTCGCCTGTTCCACCCCACCCAGTAAGATCTATAAAGCCCAGCCGAGCCTCCAGGTCGCTGCTGTCCCTTGCAGTAGCTCCAGTGCGTGCTTGCTTTGCTTTTTATGTGGGCTGGGCTGTATTTTCTGTTCCTGTTGGTCATACGGTGGGTGCACTGTGTTTGCGTGTCTGTATTATGTTGCATCCATTTTCTTTAAAAAAAATTCAAATGTTGCATGTTTAGAGCTTTGGTTTTTTTCAAAAGAGCATAATGCATGATAAGAGCTTTTTTTAAAAAAAAAAGCATAATCTTTATAAGTGAAAAATGTCTTAATTTATAAATAAAGGGTTAAAACTAAGAAAGACAGAAAATGAACAAATGTGGATATAACATGCTTTTCCATAAAAAAGCAAATGTGCATGAATGCTTAATACTTTGAAAATTACTAACCTAAAGAGTTTTATAAGAAACAATTAGAAGTTGTAAATGTACTCTTCATATCTGCACTTGAACCTCTTGATATTTGTATTGCTTATCTTACATAGACTGTTCAATATTAATAATCTTTTAATGCTAAGTTGTTCAGTAGGTTAGTTAATCAACTTATGTTGTAGGTAGTGCATTTGTATTTTCAGTCAATCAATTTATAAAATTTACATCTAACCATTCACATGGAATGGCTTGTCTCTGTTAGTTGTCATAGATCAGGTTACTGAGATGAAATTTCAGTTATGTTCCCAGGATAATCAAACAGAGCTGTGATAATGGAGGAAGAATTTTGACAGGTTAATGAGAAAGCCCAAGGCTGGCCCATCTTTATCTGGGCAGTTCTGGCCCTGTGCACAGCACACAGACACTGGTGATGTCATTATTCCTTTCTGTGGTTTTTATTTTTAACCCTTTGAAGTTTCCAATTTCTCATATGCTTTCAAACCTCCAGCAGCTTTTTAAAATATGGGACCAAAAACCTCTCTTTATAGCTTTCAGTTCAAAGATCTTAAGAGAGGGGTCCATGGACATCACTTGAACAACTGTTATACCCTGTCCATGATGACATTTCTCCCATGGACATCACATGAACAACTGTTATACCCTGTCCATGATGACATTTCTCCCATGGACATCACTTGAACAATTTTATACCCAGTCTGTCGTAACATTTCTCCCATGGACATCACTTGAACAATCATACTCAGTCCATGGTGACATTTATTCCATGGACATTCCTTGAACAATTTTTAAACCCAACCCATAATACCATTTATTCCATGCAAATCACTTGAGTAATTTTTGTACCCAGTCCATGATGACACGTCTTACTGTAGTGCTTTAAAAACCCAGCATGTCTCATGCACAATACAAAGGTAAATTCCTGTGCAGCTTCTGGGGCTCACAGATACGATGCTCAGCCTGCTTATATGTTTGACCCTTACATGGGAGCAGACGTGCTATAGGCACACTGTGTTTCATACAGGAGATACCTCATGTCTGCAGTTTGTGTCAAGAAATCTAATAGCTTTGCTTAAGACTGAGGGAAATGTAAGTTAATTCCATCTAAGTCTGTGCTAGAAATTATCTTGAAGAACAGCAAGTATTTATGGACTCGACCTAACTGTGAGTTGTGTAGTATAAAATGAATTTTCTACGGTGTGCCTACAAACATGGAACTTGACTCAGGAACATGTGGATTGGTAACTTGAGTTCTCACTTCCTGGCTCCATGACCAGGGATCCCTTTGAGACTCCATTTCCTCATCTAAAAAAAAAATGGGTCTATTCAGAACTCATCCTCTTAGGGATGCCTATGAAGATTAAATCAGGCAGCATATCTGGAAGGCTTAGTTAATACCCGAGAAGGAGACATTCTCTGAGGAGGTAAGTAACTTGGCCAGGCAGTCCTGCAAAAGGGGATGAGTTGAGTGGGGCCTCCACTCCAGGCTGCTAGAGCTTACACAGGTCCTTTCTCTTCGGCTCTGTGCTGTGTTCAGTACTTTACGGGGAAGAGCAGGGCCTGATAGGAACTCTGTCCTCAGGGGCTCAAGCTCAAGGGTTTCTTATCTTCCCCAAGGAGTTGCTCTGGCTATGTGATTCCTCCACAGCCTACAGTCACCTACTTCTCCATGTGCTCTGTACGTTTAAGGCTAGCAACCCACATGTTCTTCCGTTGCTCCATATTGTACCCACTCACCTTAGCTACTAACCCATCTCCATACTGAAGAAGGACACTTAAAAGAAATCCCATACTAGCTCAGAATTGAGAATAATAGAGGGTTATTTATTTAGGTGTAGACTCACAAATCAATATCCTATGCTGGACCGGAGAGCAGCAACCGGAAAAGAGGCCAGCTGCTCGCTTTACATTGGCATAAATAGTATAAGAGGCCATGCCCCAGTGGGCGGGTAACTTAAGGGCTACTGGGTATAGGATTTCCTACAGCACCATACTGTATAGTTTTCGGGTGCATGGGCTGCAACCTCTCCTTGGCCTCCATTGGGATGCCTAGGATGAGCACTTCCACCAGCCTCCATGCCTGCCATCTTTGTCTCTCTCTCTCTCTCTCTCTCTCTCTCTCTCTCTCTCTCTCTCTCTCTCTCTCTCTCTCTCTCATCTCCTCACATGGCCTGCACCCATTCAGAAATGCAGCCTGGAAAGAGGAGGGAAGAAAAGCCTCCAGGGATGCTGAAAGAACAGCACCACACATAGCTGCAGGAGCTGGTTATGAGCCTGACGTGATATCTGCCTTCTAGCCCTGCGTCTGTGATGCTTTTCTTATCTGTCTCTCTGTGGACACGAGGAAGGGCCACGCCCCTGAGGCCCCAGATCCTGAAAGGTGTGAGCCAAGGATAAAACTCTGAAAACCAGACTCGGGTGTCAAAGTTTTCAAAAGAAGTTGATTTAAAATTTGAATAAGTAGTATTTGGCATAACTCAAAATAATGTTTGAAATCATGTATACCCCTCACAGTTCTGTCTGCCCACCTTAACATTCACCTCCTTACAACAGTGGCTCATCTTTGGTAATTTATACATTATTCAAGAATTTTTGATATCTAAACAAATAGGGCTGTGTCTCTATCCCTTTTTACATAATAAAGTACTGCTTGTTTTACCCATGCTTGGCCTTGTTTGAGGTAACAGTTTTCTCTAGGCATCTATACTTCCCCTGTTTTGGAGGCGGTGGTTTTAAAATAGATATGCCATGATTTGTTCAAGCAATCCCCTAAGGCCGTCAGTTTTGTCACAACACAATGCAGTGCTGAATAACTCGGTTAGCGTGTCATTTTGCACATGCATAAATGCAGCTGCAGGATAAAGTTAGGGAAACGGCATTGGAGGGTGTGTGTGGGGGCTTTGAATAGAGTGACCCATTGTCCTCTGCCTCTGACTCAAAAGAGGTTTCTGTTAGCAGTGCGTGTCTGGAGCTGCCCCTCCAGCGCTGGGCGCCATGGCCTCTGTGCTAACTCTTAAGAGATGGAGCAATAGTATCAGTATACTTCTGATTGTTGCCATTTTTTGTAAGGAGATTGAACCATTTGTTTTTCCTTTTCTCTAAACTATTCTTTACAACAGTGGTTCTCAACTTTGCTAGTATGGTAGCCCTCTAACAAAGTTCCTCATGCTGTGGTGACCCCCAACCATACAGTTATTATCATTGCTGCTTCATAACCATAATTTTGCTGCTGTTATGAATTGTAGTGCAAATATCTGATATGCAGGATATCTAATATGCAACGCCCTCCGAATGGACCATCTGACCCTGAAGGGGTCATGACCCACAGGTTGAGAAAAGTCTCTCCAGTCTGAGACACTTGTTCCCAAGTTCCTGTATGGGTACATATTTTTTTTTAAAAAAAAAGAATCAGTTCTTGATCATTGGGAATGTCACCTGGATAACAGTGGGGTGTCTTTTGGCAGGAGGATACTCTCAAGTTTCACAAGTTTTGCTACAATAGAGATGACCAGTAAAAAAGCACATGGCATCTTCCTAGATCCTGAAATATTAAGGCTATTAAGAATATTACAGCAAGCCAGACATAGCACTGCACACCTTTAATCCCAGCACTGAGGAGGCAAAGGCAGTTGGATCTCTGTGAGTTCAGGCCATCCTGGTCTACATAGTGAGTTCCAGGATAGCCAGGGCTACCCTCTGAACTGTAATGAGCACCTGTAGCCTTATTCTGGGTGCTCAGAACATTCCAGGATAGAATATAAAGGTACAACAGCTTTCTCAAAGACCCTGCTGTCAAGCTTTTCCCAGGGAGATGAACTGTGAGGGGTTCATCCCATTGGATCTGGCTGAAATTTGAAAAGAGCATGCTCAAGTTACTGGATGTGGCTTAGGAAGTGACCTCTGCTCTCCTATTTCCTTGAAAGTGCCCTGCAGTCATCCCTAGGGACCTAGGAGGATTTCTTGGCAAAATAATGTTGAGCAAGAAAGAGCATTTTCTCAAGGCCACTTCTATGTCTACAGTTCATTTTCTCCCCTTTCTCAAAGAAATTCGCTACAGGCAGTGACCCATCCAACAGCATTCTTCATGTGGAAAGCAAACGTTTGTGTGTGTCACTTTCACCTATAACAAGGATGAGTTAGGACATCGCTGCCACCTGTGTGAAATCCCCAAGACCTGGGAACGCTTTCTCCTGAGTCTCTGTATTCCCTCTCCTGCCTCTCTATCCTCCCGGTGATCTCATTCTCTTTTCTCTCCTCTTCCTTCCCTCCCCTCTCCCATTGCACACCCCATTTGTCCAGAGCATGACAAACGCATGCCCGAGAATCCCAGCAACCCTGATGTGAAACACGCCACATTATTACCCTCAAAGCATGTCCTGATTTGTCAGATTTTTGTGTCCCCTTTCATGGCTCGGAAAATATGACAACCAGAAGCATATTTTGGTTTCTGAGCCTTCCGTGCTGGAAGAGCCCTTCCGGAGACTACACTGTGTAAACTTTAGCTGCATGAACCGGATCACTTCACAGGCAGTGAGGAATACTCAACAGCAAGTGGGTTGTTGTGTATGAAAAATCTCAACTTAGCATTGCATTGGGCCGCCTTCCAAGCAAGACCGGGAGTAGCTTCGGCAGACACTCCTGAGGGAAAGCCCAGCTTTGTGCACAGTCTTTCTGTTCTATTGCTGTGTGTCACTTCTGTTTCTGGAAACGGTTTGCCCTAATAAATCAGTCGGAGTCTTTTTAGCACAGCTCTCAATCTCCCCCTTTGCTGGCCCTGTGAGTGTTTGCAGCTTTCCGTTAATAAGTGGCTCTTAACGTATACAAAGTTCACTACAACACACCCATTTACAAAAGTAAATATTAATGGGATTTCTGCTCTTGACAACATGAAAATAAATGAGATTATTAGCGGGTATGCCACTGTAAATTCAAATGAGGGCTGTCTATGAATCAGTTAGAATTGCTTAATTAATATTCAGTAGTGGCCCAGCCAACTGCCCAGTATAGTCTGCAATTAGAATTTTGCCTCCACACTGCAGACAAACTCCTTCACACTGTGATGTGATTATAAAACCATTAAACTTAATTTGAAGATAGTGACTTGATTTCCAGTCTCTGTATATCAACATTTGATTAGTTTGTAATTCTGAGTTTTCATTTAAGTCTAAGAACCTTGTTAGGATTTCCCTTCATCCCACAGCCCAGCTTCCACAGTACTAGAGAAACAGTGTTGCACTAAAGCCAGAGACCGAGAATGGAAACAAGCTTCTGAAAAGGATGGACAAGCTGAGCCAAATGTCTGGAAATCTCAGAATCACAGCATGCCTTTGGAGGGGACCTTTTGATAGACAGCATTGCCGAGTGCAGCTTTAGACATTTCTAGACTCAATATCGGCCCTTTGTTTCAGGAAAGTGTTGGCTGTGTGCTTACTCTCAAATTCTTGTCAGGCAAGCAGAAAGAGATAGAAGTAAGAAAATTGTTAGCCCCCATCAAGGGTTGTCTAAAACAGGTACCTGGAAACAAGCAGAGACGGCAGACTGGGAGGGCATTGCGCAGACATGCAGGCCTCCTGGGTGTTCTGCCTTGAGAACATGTCAGATGTCTGGAAGGAAATGGGGAAGGGTGTTAAAAATCTAGTTCCCCTGCTCATCTCCGTAGTTCGCTCTGCGTTGTTGGCAGAGCAAGACTCTCTAACTGGATTGTGCCATTGGAGCAGATGTTGGTGTGTGTGTATCGTTAGTTGTGAGGGCCAATTAAAAGCGGCAGACCCTGCCATGTGCTGAGGTGTATGCGCGCTTTGGTGGGAGCTCCAGGACGTAGACCTGACAGCTGATGTGAGTCAGTGTGGCTGCTGCATCCTGCTTGCAGACAGCTGCTGCCACAACGGTAGACTGAGTCTCTCTCCTCAAAATAGGTCCCTTATTGGAAAGACAGGAAAGTTATTTTAGAAATGCTACCTAAAGAACAAAATTTGGTGATCCATAAGGTTCAAGTGTCCTTAGACACTTATATGCACACTTGTACAACAGCAACAACAAGAAATCAGACATCCCATAGTTCTGGACCACAGTGGTGGGGGGTAGCCTTGAGACCTATGAGCTGCTCAGAAGAATCCACACAGACTAGAAAAACTGCTAGAGAAAATACCCCCCACCACAGTACAATTTTGACTTCCAGGGAAGCCTTTCTTAGAAGTCATTCCAAAATGTACAAGTCCATGTTAGCTTTCTCAAAGAGAATGGATGGATACAGAAGAATATAGGAAAATCGTTCCCACCTAGCTACCTAGTTCTTCCGTGGAAATGGGCATAGATGAATACATTGGCCAGCCTTGGTCCAGCATCTGATGATCTGATGCCGTTGGAGACATTCTTACCTTCAAGATGACTATTGAAGTTGGAGACTGGCTCACTGTGTCGGGATGCTCACTATGGGAAAGACACACCAGAATCATGGTCAACTGAAGAAGCAACAGATGCATCTCCCGTTCCGTCTCTTATACCCACTGGGTTGAGCTGAGAAAATGCCTCATGGACAGGGTTGTCTTCTGCCTGCTCCACCTGATAGAGCAGGTGTTTAGACTCGGTCTACTTGTTTATTGATGGAGTCCGGTCATGGGAAGTCCTGTAACCTCTGGTTTCCAGATTCTTCAAGGAACCAGACTCAGAACTGAAGATACCAGAACATAGCACAGTACTTGATATTTAAGTAAATACCACAGACTTCAGTTCCTTTGCAGAAACTAAAATGACTTTTGCTATCAGACAGGCAGAGTAAGTGACAAGGGTAATTTAAAAATTAGCCTCTTAGGAGGGAAAAACTGAGAAATGTCTTTTCTATAACTTAGCCCCCTCCCCCAAAAGACTTTTATTTAGTGTGCATAGAAGAACATTTTAGCATCCTACCCAGAATGCCATTCTGTTGTTTTTGTTCGTTTGTTTTAGAGACATGGTCTCAGTATGTAGCTTTGGCTGCCCTGGAACTCACTAAGTAGACCAGGTTGGCCTTGAACTCCCAGAGATCCACCTTTCTCTGTATCCCAGGTGCTGGGATTAAATGTGAGCACCACCATGCCCTGCCATCACCCTGTTTCTGACACTCGATTCTAACAGAAGCGGAACTCTGAGGACTTTGACGTTCTTACTCAAGTATGTGCTGTACAGCTTCCCTTGGTGTACTTAATACGATTGTGTTAGCACCCTTGCAGCCATAATGACTATTTCTCATGCCATGTGGGACCCTGTAAATTCTCATAGGACTTTTATGGGTATATTTATGAAAGTGTCCACCTTCCATTTGAGGTTTTCTCATTTTCAGTGACTTCTTATTGTAAGCACCAGAGAGTGTCTGGAACCACTGTCCCTCTGTCTCAAGAAGTTCTTAACTAGGAACAGTGCAAACCAGCTTCCTCAGCGAGGGGCTGTGTCCCATCCAGCCTTCTCTGGGGATTGTCACCAGGTATAGGATTCATCCTACATAGCTTTCTTAAACCAGTAAGATCTGGACTTCAGTTAGTTACCCCTGTTGACTGACAAGTTGCTATCACAGTGGTAGAACAGGTAGGTACAGAGACAAACAGGTAATCTACCTTCGGGAACCCTCAAAATGCCAAAGACTCTCCAAATTAGAAACTCTGTCAGAAAAATATGCACTGCTAGTATGGAATCGGGAAGGCAGAAGACAATGTGGATTATCTATACACCAATTATGTCAATCCAGTGGAAATACTGTGACCCAGTCTTAGCTCCTTAAGAGAAGGGTAAGCTCCCTGGGGGGATGGGAAGTAAAAAAACAAAATGCATGGTGGTGACCAACTAGATTATACTTTGTAACTAAAGTTGCAGATACATTTCTTCTTTATTCTAAACATCACCTACTTCGTTTTCCCATTTTTATAATAATACTCACATAAAAATATTCATGGTAAAGCAATTTTGGAAATGGCTTTTCACTATCTTGGAAATCTGTTCGTTCAAGAAGGGATTGTTAGGTTATGTTAGTTGAAAGAGAATTGGAACTACAAAGAAAATTGAAATTGCATACTCAGTGGCATGCTTGAGAACACTTGGAGAAATTCTGTCTCCATTCCCTTGGGCTCAAAAATCAGAGGCAGCCCTGCATCTCTGATCAAATCCACGGGAGAAGTTTGGAGGAATTGAAACTTATGGATATTTTTCCCTTTGTGGGTTTTTTTTTTTGTTTGTTTGTTTGCTTGTTTCTGCCCAACCATCCAGATAAAACCTTTCTCATGGGATTTTTCAGAAATTAAAATACAATACCATGCAATAGCCTTCTGCCTTATCAGAAAGTTAAAACCAAAGTATAGGATTTGTACACAAGAAAAGATGGCATTTGGGGAGTGCAGTGAATGGCTGGTAGCAGCCTGGACCCAGGATAGACTCTTAGCACGTGGTTATTAAAGCAGCAATTCTAACAATGCAGTAGCTGGTTAGGTAAACATTATAATGAAAATATCACCTCTCTTTTGTCATAAGGGATCTATGTTGATGATAGGATTGTAGTTTGTTATGAGTATATAAAGCAGGGCTGGAGAGGTAGCTCAGTGGTAGAGCACTTACCATGGTGAAGCTCTAGGTTCAGTGCCCAACACCACAGAATGTTTTCTGCGCTCTCTCTCTCTCTCTCTCTCTCTCTCTCGCTCCCTCCCTCCCTCCCTCCCTCCCTCCTTGAGTTTTGGAGTGATGACAACAGTAGCCCTTGGTTAATCTTCTTACCTTCTTGATGGTGTGTAATCCATCTCACACAGCAGCCCAAGTAAGCCTGCTCAACGAGATAGCTAAAGGTGCGTCCCAGCATAGGTTGGAGCCCTCACTGGCTTTGCAAGGCTCTTAGATCCCCCAGAAAAGCCAACAAAGGCCTCCTGGGTCTTGTATGCTGGTGGCTCTTGCCCTTTTGTCCAGCTTTATGGCTTGTGTCTCTGGTTGCCTTTCAGTTCCAACACCTGCCAGGTTTGCTCTGTTGTAAGATACTTTCTGTAGCTGCTGGCTCTGCCTAGAATGTTCTTCCGCTCCCACTGTGAGCCTTTCCTTTCCTCATAGGTCTCAGCTCAAATCCCTTCTTTCTCCTTCATCCATTAACCCCATCCCCTTAAGCTGTATTTCCTCATAACTGCTCACATACGTGTGGTTCTCTTTCCTATGAAACCGAAAGTGACAAGAAGGCAGAATCCTGTCTGTCCTGTTTTTCCCACTCCCAGCATCATTGAAAATGACCAGAGACTATTGAAAAAGCCAATGTACAAAGGTATGGAAGAGTAGTCCCCAAAATGTTAATAGTGACTAGAGGAAGGAGGAGGATTTGAGGTGATTTAAACTGATATTTCCCTTTAGTTCATTTGTACCCGCTCATCTCTCTGGCAAGATCATCTCTTTCTATGTGGGTCTTTCTAAGTGACTCTAGTGCTTTGCTAGGCTGAGGAGCTGGTTCTGAGGATGCCAGACAGTGGCAGAGTGTGCGACACTCTGGCTGGGCCCTGAGCTAACTCCTGTCATAGGTCATAAAACTTGCATTCAAAGGGAGGCGCTTTCCCCAGGTTCTGGGGTGATATGTCCACCCACGTCCCTGTGCCGGATAAAAGCATGGGAGATGCAGTGAGGCACAGATGCGCATAGCTTTATCTCCCAGGCTCCCCACCCCTGCCCCACTTGCCAGCTTTGCTCTGGCAATCACAGCGTCTCTTTGCTCCAGGGAAAAGCCATTATAAACAGCAGCACATGGGGCACAGGAGTGAGATTTGCTTCAGCACACTGCTTTTTCCCCCAAAGATAATGTGCAGCTGTTAGTCCTACATTAACAGCAAGATGGACTGCTTGTTTTCTAGCAAATAATGATAATAATAAAATATAAATTAAATAATAATCCACATCATGGTCTGTACCTTCCAAGGTTGTCCGACTGTAACAGTAACAGAATTCCGTGTGCTAACCGCTTCTGTCTTAGAAGTGATAGGCATGGTAATTTGCAGTCTTAAAACCTAAAATCGTTCTGGAGACTTGTCTCACACTGATAGCCTAAACTGGCCTTGGGGAGTGCGGGGATTACACGTTTGCTACTATTCCCAGCCCAGAAGTTATTAGGTGGTTGTTATTTTTGTTGTTGCTGTTCATTTGTTACTCTGTATTTTAAAGCTGAGCTGGTGCAGTGTGTGACATTTACCTAAGTGACTTTGAGAACTTGTTCAGGCTGCTGAGTAACTGAACAAAAGCAGAGTTCCAATAGCTAGGGCCCTACACAAGTAAGGCTCCGTTCATTTGTACTGTCCATGATCAATGTTTCAGCTTCTGGATTGCGTTCTGGAAATCTCTTCATGCGGGCAGTGGAAAAGGGGGGAAAGAAAATCAAGAGTAAAAAAATGAGCAACTAATTTAAAAAGAGAAAGAAGTTGGCATTTCAGATGTGGCAGTCTTATTTTTCATATGGATATGGCCCTATATGTTTAGGACCAGAGCCCCACAGTATACATATATATATCTTACCCCAAGCAAGGTAAAGGCTATTAAATATATATATACCTATATATTCAATATATATAGGGTTTCTACTTCTTTTATATATATACATATATATAAACACACTTTTATATACAAATAAATATAGGTTTTCTACCTCTATTATAAATGTCAGGCACCTGCAGAAACCCTGACCTTCCCTTGGCGTTCTTCAAGGCCAGTCCTGCAGTATATGTGGGGTTGAAGCCATTTATGTTCAGGAACCCCTATGCCTTGGAAGAGCAGTACAGACGGACTGTTTAAAGGAAAAGCCTTCATTCTGGAATGAGTGCTCAGCACCCTACTGTGGGAAAGCTACTGTCTCTGAGGTCTCCTGGGTGTTGCGGGGATCTGGTTTGGTTTGTTTGAGTGACTGACTTTTCTCCCTAGTTCCCCCCACCCTCCTGCATTCCTTGGCTTCCTAAAAACATCCCAGGGTTTTTGTTTTTTGTTTTCCATTCGATGAGCAAAGATACCCTGAAGAAAAGTTGACTTATCCCTACTAGCTGGAATACACACCCCAGATGAAGCAAAGCCGTGGTATGTAAGTGTCGCTTGGCAGGAGACACAGGAGTGAGCTTGAGCCTGGTGACTGGGAGCACCAGAAGGATGCCGCCCGCCTGGCTAAAAGACCCAGCAGTAGGGCCAGCTATTGTAAAGCCCCTCAGCCAGATGAACAGGGACCCTTCTCTGGTCACAATAGCCATTCACACTGAGCCGTCTCATTAAATATTCAGCCTGTGTTTCCGGCAGCTCATTAAGGCCTCAGCAAGCAGTGACGCGGATGCTGGAAAGCTGAGGGCTGGCCAGCATCTCAGGCAGCGGCTGCATGAGCTGCTCCTAGCCTTTCCGTTCACTGCCTGTCCTGTGATGACCAGTGTGTGTTCCCTGCTTTGCTTGAAGTACAGGTAAAAACAAAGCTCAAAGGAAGGCAAGCAGAAAACACCTGCAGGTTTCTGCCCCGGCCTTAGATGTTGTCTGGAAAGAACCTCTGTTTGGGGCATGCTTATCCTATTGAAGCCCCTTGACCCCTTTAAAAGCTGTCTGAGGATTTGGGGCCTTGGCTAAGCACAGACAATGTGGTGCCATTATGCAGTAGGGTTGTTTGATGGCTGTATTGGAGGGGATTCAAGGTGTGGTTTTGACCTTGGTACTTGGGGGGCCAGTGAGAATAGCAGACCGTTCCTCTGTAACCCGTCAGCTGTAGAGAAACGGGGTAGAGTTCTCACAGTGTGTGCAGGAAGTTGCTCTGTGCCAAATTCTCACTTATTTGAGTCGTTTGGGGCTCTGTGGTTGGGACTGGCTGTAATAGGCGATGACCTCAGACCTTGGGGTCCCTCCAGTGTGCGAATGCTCTGCTTTGCATTTACCACTTTTCCTTGGGTCTGCCATCCGTGCTGTGCCATGTTTCAAGCTGGGGAGAATGTTAAAGAAGGATTTTGAGATGATAAATTCAGACGAAGTGTAGTTCTGTGCTCACTGTTGCCGTGCTTTCTTTCCCACACAGAAAATGTTTTCAGACTGCTCACTTCTATGTGGAAGACAGCAACTCACCTCGGGTGGTCCCCAACGAAAGTATTCCTATTATTCCCATCCCGGGTAAGTGGGGCACCGCTGCATCCCCAGTGGGTTGCTTTTTCTTTTGTTTTCTGTTTTATGTGATGTACACGACAAAATATCAGTTCCATAGCTGTTTGAAGCTTGCCTGGTCCAAGGTCTATTTCACTGAGGCTAAGGTAATAAAATTCGGCCCCTTTTCATATCTACAAAGTAATAAAATCCTCATTGCAGAAGAAAATACCTATGGCTTAGCGTAGGACAGTGTCACCATAAGGAGAAAAAGTGGCAGCTCCAAAGTGGAAAATGCACCGATTTTAAGTCATAATGTGTGAACATATTTTCAAAGGTGAGTTTTCCTCCAAGATTCCATATACTGTTTGTGTTGTTGGAACCTTGGACACTTGGGTAGTGCTGTTTGTGTTACGAGAGTGGTCTGTTACAGCAGGAGCCTAGAATGGTGACAGTGTGATCAGGATTGGGAGGACACACTGGAGACAGTGCAAGGCAATGCTGCAGGTCTTGGAAGCTTGGAGCGGGGCTGTCTGTCACCGTAGGGTGTGGGGTTTCAAGATCTCACCCACCATTTGTGTGTGCATCCTTTTTCCTTTTGTGAGATACGTACTTGGTACTGCTGAGTTGTCCTGTGTGTGTTTGTGTGTGTGTGTGTGTGTTTGTGAGTACATGTATTTGGATATCTTATGCATCTTCCTGACATTGCTTTTTAATACAGAGAAAGTACTTTGAATAGTGCTATTGCTCCATACCTGCTTCCTTATCACAAAGTTCTTACCAGCTAATGTGTTTTACTTATTTGCGGTCACTTTATCTTCAAAGGGAACTATATAAGGATGAATGGGTGTATTTTGGGGGGCTATAAGACTACCTACCACATAGTAGGCAATTTTATACTGTTAGATGGATACATGAATGTTAGCAAAACATTTAAAAGTTTAAAAAAGCCATTGCATGAAGCTCAAGGTACAGCCATTCTCTGGCTAACAAAAAGCAATTGTATTTGAGAGGCTCATGAGGTAAGGTTATGGTTGGGGACGTAATTGTCCCTTTCTATGTCTGCATATGTTGTCGTTAGATGTCGCTGGAATTGGCTTTATCTAGGCAGCCTTTTCTCACTAGAACTGTCAGAGAGACAAGATAGATAACAAAATGGCTTGTTCCTGCTGGGTAGACAGCTAAAGGGTTAAATGCAGGTGGGGATGGGTCCTGTGATACCCTGGGTTCTTCCCACTAACTTTTATCCTTGATGGAGGAACTGCACCTGGTATGAAGAGCAGCAGAGAGAGGAACTAACAGGCTCCATCACAACGGATGGTTCGTCCCCTCTCTTTGCACAGGAGCAGTGTGTATACTCATTTTCAGTGTGAATATTCACTAGCAGGCTCCATCGCGATGGATGGATGGTTCGTTCCCTCGCTTTGGCAGGAGTATCCTCACTTTCCTCCCATATCACCCAGAATATGTGGTGACTACTGGGAAATTCCTGGGAGTCACTTTCTCCTTGCAGGTGACTCATCCAACAAGCACAGTTTGTAGGTTGATAGTTGTCATTTGTAAAGGATCAGTCATGAGGCAGAGGAAGAGGCTCAGGGCTTCTAGGCCCTCCTATGTCACACAGGAAGTCAAGCCCTCCCTAAGCGCCACAGCACGACCAAGGGCAGGCATGGTGCTCATAGGCAGAATGTTTACCTGCATTCCTCAAGGCTTGTAGTTGGATCTCATCACCACACAGTGGCGATAATAATAAAAAAAATGGCAAAATAACCAAACATCTGGAAAGTCACTTTGCGTGTATGTGTGTATTTTTGTATATGTATACGTGCATACCTGCATGCATCCGAGATGCCAGGGATCTGCCATGCAAGAATTCTTCCAGTGAGCTGCACACCTTCCCAGGTACAATTCTTCTGAGTCAACAAATGTGAATAAGATTCTCATTAGTGATTAGTGAAGAATTTCCAAAGTATATGTCTTAGTTAAGGCTTTTATTGCTGTGATACCGTGACCATGACAACTCTTATAAAAGAAAATATTTAATTGAGGTGTCTCACTTACAATTTCAGAGGTTCAACCTGTTATCATCATGAAGGGGAGCATGTGCCACAGGAAGTTGACTGTCACACTGAGGGAAGCTTAAGCAAGAGACTTCAAAGCCTACCCCTCGAGTGACACACTTCCTCCAAGGCCAAAGCTCCTAATAGTTCCACTCTCTTTGGAGGTCGTTTTTTTTTTTTTCCAAACTACCACAGTACATTACCTCAAGATTGTATTTACTATAGTAGATCATTCTTTTAGACTTGTGTTGTGGATAAGCATTTTAAAATTAGAAGTTAGTTCATGAAATTAACCAGCTTCAAACCCTGGAAGAGAGTTACAGATATGCAACATGTCAAAAACAAATGTCCTTAAAAACGCTTTCTCTGGAAAGCCTAGCTTTCTAATAAGCATATTATAAAACAAACTGTGGGAGCTGCCAGTAGCCTAAGAATCTAGAAATGGTTCCGCTTTTCCAGCGGTTAAAATACAGCTTAATAGTTTGAAGGTCACTGGCTTCAGCTGGGTGCCAGCATAGAAAGGGTTTCATATGTGCTGTTTAAAACCATTGGGATTAAATCAACCCTTTTGGCATATTTTATTTATACAAAGATTATCTCCAAAGGAAATTCATTGGCATTTTGACTATAATGAAACCCTTTCTTCATTGACTTCATTGTGCCATAAATGAAAAGATTTCTTTTTATGTCACGAAATAAAGTGCTCTAATCTCCAAATACTCCTTATATCGTAAGAGTTTGATTTAGATGAAGATCCATTGATTGTGCTCCTAACTCGGGGACTAAAATCTTGACTGTGCTCTTTCATGTTTGTTTCATCTTTCTAAGTTGGCGCAGAGGTCATACTAAACCTGAAACTGAACTCTAGGAGGCTGGAAGGGCAGTCAGAGGGGCAACTGGGCTCTTGTGATTGAGGTCTGTCCACTAGAAATGTGTTTATTGACCCCTGGTAGTGCCTCGGTGGAGCAGCGAGGATGTAAATGGAGCCCGGTGCTAGAATTTTACATGTTCTCACTGCTACGGGTGGCATTGGCTGGAATTTGGGATAAGGCTAGAAATCTACTGAGCATTAAATAAACCTTATACAGGGATTTTTCTTCTTCTTCTTCTTCCTCCTCCTCCTCTTCTTCTTCCTCCTCCTCTCCTTTCTCCTCTTCCTCCTCCTCCCTCCTCCTCCTTTCTTCTTCCTTCTTTACAGAATAAGTAACCAAAGGATTTCTGAAATCCTACTGTATCTGTGTACATGCCCATCCATTTCCCAAGCCAGCAAAGGGGATCTTTTCTTAAATAGAGCTTTAGCCAGTGAACCAGCAGCTAGCACTCTGGCAAGAAGGTAAATACTTAGTACCTTTCTTTACCTAATGTCACCAAGGTGACCAATGACCCAGTGTGAGCTTGTCAGGAAGCGAAACTTCCCATTAAAGCAAAACATGACATCTTGGTACTTTGCGTGGTAAGGATCTGGTCAAATGTCAGGTCTGGAAGGCACTGCACTCAGGGCAAGCCTGGCCCTGGAGACCCCCTAGCCCTCACAATAGCTGAAGTACAGCTGGCAAGTGCCTTCGTGTCTCTAGATCATTTCATTTCTCCCCTGGATCAGATAGTACAGAGAGAGCACGTCGTGCCTAATGACGCCTCATAGTTATTAAAGTCACCAAATGCCAAGCCTCTGGCAGGTCCTTACCTTGTTATTTCTCATAACAGTGCGGTGGTTCTCAAACCTTCCCAATGCTGCGAACCTTTAATACAATTCCTCATGCTGTGGTGACCCCCAGCTGTAAAAGCATTTCATTGCTACTTCGTAACTGTAATTTTGGTGCTGTTTTGAATTGTAATGTAAATACGCAACCCCTGTGAAAGGGTCATTTGCCCCTCAAAGGGGTTGAGACCCACAGGTTGAGAACCACAGGCATTACTATTGCTGCCATTTCCCAGATAGTGGAAGGGAATCCCAGAGAGGCAGGCATTGCTCTGACTTTTCTGCTCACGTCGCAGAGTTAATTAGACGGGACTGGTAAAATGAGCGTCATTCTCCTGATGGCTGAGTAAGAGGCTGAAGTTGGGGCTAGCCTTTGCTATAACCAAAGATGAAAGCAAGAAAGTTAACTTTTTTCTCTTCCTATGAGATTTTCCTTAAGCTAAGGAGAGAGCAGATCTAGCGTGATTGAATCGGTTGGAGAAGCCTAAGGTATTGGAGATTTGCCTCTTTTGGTTCTGAAGATACAGGGCCTTACCCCTGGATCTGTGAAGCGGATTTTCTTTATGTTCAAATGCATTGTTCTTTATTCCCAGGACTGCCATGTGAGAACATCATTATCTGAGCTTTGATGCCTTCTCTGGGCAAAAGTTGCTGTCCACACACACTCCATCCTAGTCAGGGACCAGGATAAGGAGTTTATTGTGGATGAGCCCAGATGAAAGCTATTTATAAAAAAACTTTTCCTGGTTTAATTCTCATCATAAAAGCTAAGAATGAATTATCATATTTGATAACAAAGTTCACACGTTAGATACTGATTCTCAGTTGATTATAGAAAACATTTTATAATCAAGGGGTTTAGTGATAAGGAGTGGTGGCCTCATTTTCACCTAACAAATCTCAGATAGCAGAAAATTCTACAAATAAAAATACTAGCACAAAATGATTGTTGTTTACCAGCTTACCCAAGGTACTCTGTTCAATGCCATGCTCTCCCTTTTAACTATCCTAATTTTCAGGAACGGAGACAGCCCAGGCTTTGACGTCACCAGGCCAAAGCTCAGCACTGTATTCCCTTTAGATAAGTGGCCTTAAGTATCCGTAGGTATATCACAAAGATATTTCTATTCCATTCACCTGGTTCCTCTAAAAATAAAACATGCATTTGAAGTGTTGCTGTGGGGTTTTGGCAGCCAGTACAGGCCAAATGGTTGCTCTCTTTGAATTAGACCAACTCCAGGTTTACGTGGTTTCCCCATATATCCTCGTACTTTACTTCTAAGCCTGGACTTTGCCCACCTTTTTTCTTCAAGTTTCTCCCATAACGTTACTGCATCAATGGTCCTCCCTCCGCATCCAGGTTTTGACGGCAGTGTTCAATCTGTAGATTACACACTGTTTTTTCCTTCACTTTCTTATGTTGACTTGAGTTCTGACACAAAAGTCACCCATGAACAGAGACCATCTCCCTAACTCCTGGCTGATCCCGGGTGCACAGCCAATAAATGATACAGTGATTAACCACAGTGGAACATAAACTTTGGGTTTTCCCTGAGTTGGAGCACCCTGTTATGAGTCAACAGCCAGCTTTTCTAGGCCAAACCTGTCGGTGATGGCTAATGTTGGTTGTCAACTTCACATACCTTGGAAAAGGGGAACCTTAATTGAGGAATTACCTTCATCAGATTGGCCTGTGGGCACACCTGTGTCATATTTTCTTGATTGCTAATTGATGTAGGAGGCCCAGCCCATTACAGATGGTACCATCCACTAGGCATGTGGATCTGGGCAATAGAAGAGACATAGATGACCGAGAACCTGGAGCAAGCCAGTAAGCAGCACCTCTTCACGGTCTCTGTTCCAGGTGTCTTACTAAGTGCCTGCCTTGGCTTCCAACCTTCCTTCCCCAAGGTGCTTCTGGTCAGAGCGTCTCATCACAGACACAGGAAACCAAACCCAAACAGCATCCTTTAGGTCATCTTGAAGAAATTGTTTGTTTGTAAGAGGAGGCTGCATGTAGTACCTACACCAGGGCACATAGAAGGTATATGCAAAGCACTTGGTCATTAATTAGTTCTGCTGTCCTCTGTAAGCAAACACATTCAGGTAGGAATAGTATCCCGTAGGTAGCTGTTTTCCTATGCTGAGTTGGATCTTTCCAGGTAAAAACCAAGTTGCTCGGGCCTGGGGTGCTGTTCAAAATGGTTGAGGAATCTTGATAGAAATACCATTCAAGAGGGAGTTGTTCAGGGCTTCTAGTTAATTGCTGTGTTATATTTATCGTAAGAAAGAAAAGATATATATGAGCCCTCTGCTGTTTGTCTTGAGTGAAGGGCAAGTGATGTGTTATCTGTGTGGTTGGCAGAGGGTCAGTGCAACGTGCCTCTGTGTGCACATCTGTCTGTCTCCTACTTCCTTTATGGTTTGTGGGGTGCCTGGGAACCCAGGGTGTGGAATAGGGACGGCTCAGTTTCCTTGGATAAAAATGCAAAAGGGAGAAATAGTGCATCATATGTTTCCATGGGGACCCTACTGAGCTCTGCTTAGGTTTTACTGCATCCCACCATGGGGTCAACAGACAGATTGATTTCTGGGTATGTGACATTAGGCTGGACATTACAGTTGATCACATTATAGGAAAAAGGTGGTTTACTGTGAACTTTGAAGTATTTCTTTTAAGGATTTGCTATGTGCTGTGACCTTCAAAATGCCATGTATTTTTTCAAACCTCAGCATCTTAATGTCTTGAAAATCCTTGATGTTACATGTAAAATATCGAAATATAGCAACCATATTTTTTTTCTCATTTTGAATCAACTTCCATGTCCTTTCCTAGCACCATAACCTTCGGTGAATTGGAAATTCCAAACAGTGGTCATGGAATAAAATTTTTCTGTCACCCAATTATTGACTATGCTGCTCTGCCCTTGAGAACCATTTATATTGTTTAAGTGCAAAGGTGTGCTTATCCTTGGGTACTTACATTTTTGTGCATATTAATCTTTTTTTCCAGCTTAGCCTGAGGGGCCTTCATTGCCGCATAGCAGTTATTGTAGAATTCACCAACTTCTAAACATTTTAAATGATCAGATAATTTTGGAAACTTTTCTTGAATAGCATTCTGCTAAATATTCTGGGCAAACATTTTGGCTCTTCTTAGTTTGTTAATGCTGGTTACATCATGGAAGCTATAGATTTCTTGGGCGTACAAAATGATTGCATATTCATGAACATCTTCAATCCTGAAATATTTGTAAATAACTTGGCAATTTTCTTCATAAAATTTCCTTTTAAAGTGATCAGGACTTTAATCGTTCACACAGAGTTTGTGTTTGGGAAGGACATGCTATCCCATTGAAACAATGTTTCAGTGCTGAGAAACTTAGGTTACGGACATACGAGTCACCTTTCTTAAACAGAGTCTAAGGGTGGCAACTTCCCGCTGAAGAATGATTCAAATGTCAATAGATGCAAAAAGCCACCCTAGAGCTTGCTCTCTCCAAAGAACGTAGAGAAGGAATGACACAGGCAATGTTAACTGTCACCAGATGAAGAGAAATCAGACTGTCAGGCCTGGATCTATGAAATTCCTGCCAAAGTAGGACCTCATTTACACATAGAGATCTTCATACCCTTTACTAAGAAAAGCATCTGCGGCAGTTTGGATGTTTGTGCCTTTGCCAAAGATCTTTCACTCTGAATAAAGTAAATGTCATGTCTGTTGTTTATCTCAAATTCAGCCGAACATTTTTTTTTTAAAGGGAAATATTTGTGGGGGAGGGCCGAGGGAGGAGGAGTTGGCAGAGTGAGGAAGTGGGCGTGGCCATTTCACAGACACAGTCAAGGATCAGCCTGGATCTCTGTAAATAAACCTAAAACAGGCATTAGGCTCCTGAGCTGGAAATGTTCCTTCGGAGTGACAACATTACAGTAAACTGGTGTGTGTAGCGTCTTCCTGAAGCTCCACCTAGGCTGTCAACACCAAAAAAAAAAGTCAGTTAATTCCATCAAATTAATTCTTTGGCACCGTATAGACACAGCTGTCTTGAACTAAGATTCTAAACCGTAGAAGGCTTTGCACAGCTGGCACAGGGTGTCTGTCCGAGTGAAGAAGACCATACTCATTCAAACCCTAACCACTGAATAATAATTAAAGTTTAAAAACCTAGGAAGTACCAAATTTCTTGGCAAATGGGTACGCTTGGTAAAAGCAGACTTTCAGTGTAGAGTATAATGTATTTCCTTTACTGTGTAAATTCTCTTCAAAATGAAAGCAGAGAGGTGTGTGTGTGTGTGTGTGTGTGTGTGTGTGTGTTTGAAATACCTTATTTAGCCTGGCTTAAGAGCAACTCACAATCCTAATGAGATCTTGGTGTAAATGAAGTCCCAGACCTTTCTTCAGAAATTCATTTCAGTTGATAGAATTTTATCATTTTCGTCAAATGTTTATCCTATGTACGATTTGCTTTTCCAGTGTCGTTGGTTTCATGAACATATTCTGTGTGACCTGAGTATGATTTTCTTCCTGCAGATGACATGGAAGCTATTCCTGTCAAGCAGTTTGTTAAACACATCGGCGAGCTCTATTCTAATAGCCAGCATGGGTTCTCTGAAGATTTTGAGGTATGTTTCGAGACTGGAAACTAATTTCTAGAAAGTTTATTTTTATCTCATAAGGATTTTTGACAGCGGGAACTGCATTTTTTCTAAACCTATCAGAACAATAACTGCCAGCTGGAGATGTCTTTCTCTTCTCACTGATGGTTTTCATCAACGTTTTCCGAATCAGATGTAGAAAGAGGGAGTTTGTTTCACCTGTCGGGCCCGCTGCACATTTATGGAAGACAGGACATAGAGGTTAAGAAGAGGACAATTACTGGGGATAGGTTTTTCTGGTTCTTCATCTTAATCCTAAGATGAAGTCACACTGCCTAGTCACATGGTGACACTACCGAGATCCCTGATTCTCTGTCATTTCTGGGCTGCACACGGTATGGTGGAGACAGGAGGTTTGGCACCAGAGAAAGCGCTGGCTCTGCCAGAAGTGAGCTTCATCAGGCCAATCGCTCCATCTCTGCTCCCTAGTTTCCTCATCCTTAAAAAGATGGTGCTAATGTCACCCGCATTCTAAAGTTGTTAGGCTAAAAAAAATAAATAAATAAACATCCATGGAGTGCTGGGTTAATTATTAATTGATTGTTGTTGTTTTCATGTGTATTAATCCTTGGAGAGAAGACGTGAGTTAGCACAGTCTCGTGATTTTAAGAGCTGGTGTGTAGGAAACAAGGTAGAGAACTGGCACGTCCCCCTCTGCCAGCTCTGGGTTCCGTGCCAGTTCAGCAGTGACAGGGTGTCAATGAGGAGCCATTAAACAGACTGCCCTTTTCTTTACTGAGGCGCATCCCTGGCAGCAGGGCTGTGTGGAGCAGGGCATGCTTTCATGGCAGCTCAGCTGTCTTCGAGCTGTAGGGGTGAGTGGGTTTCTTCCTCTTTCCCTTTCTACTGTATAATGGGAATGATGGCGAAGAGCCTTTCTTGCCTGCCTCCTCACACAGTTGGTTATGGGGCTCAAATACAGTAATGGAAGGGAAACACTCGGGGACCATCATGGACGCATATGGCTCAGAGGCGCAATTATCTCATATGAACAATGAGAAAAATGGGACCAGAACCCCTGTCTCTATGCAAATTTGGAATTCCCAAAGGTCATCGGAAAGGCAATTATATTGACATCTCAAGTTAAATCTTGCTCTGAGGTTGCTGTTGTTGTGAGTTTTGCATTGTTTTTGTTTCATTTGTGTTTTCACTTGGTTTGGGTTTAGGTTTTTATTGAGAAAAATGATGGGAAAGATGGTGGGGAGAAAGAACTTATGTTTTGTGGACGGAACAAAAGCTCGTCAAGTACTTAATGCTGCTATTGTATGCTGGTCCAGAAAGGTGCCTAGTCCATGACAAAGAACATGGCTGAAGTCAAACATTTTGTATTCATGAGGACAGCAAATGTGTGGCGTTAAAGTGATTTAGCTCAATTGACTGTTGACTGGATGACTGAGCAAAAATATTGAGGCATTTAACCATGTTGATGGTATTCAGGACAAACATTTATCCTCTGGAGGACAGAATTTGATCAGGATGATCAAATGCAACTCTGGTTTCTCAATTATTTATGATTTGAGACCCCAGTGCTATTCATCACAGCTGGTTTTGACACCATTTAATTATTCAAAATAATCAGCTACACCTCTGTATACTTGATCTGACTTAGAGATGGGCTTTGCTGTATCAAAATCACGCCCGTGAACAAATCCTGGCATTTATTTGTATCCTGTGTCTATCCTAAAAATATTGATACTGTGAGCTAACAGTTTAATCACCTCTACTGAACTTGACAGCTTCAGTGCTAGGAGCTGGTAGTTCATGGGAGGGGATGAGGAACCTAAGTAGAAGCAGCCACTGTGATACCGTTACCATCTCCTGGCTCCTCCTGGGGAGAATTGAAAGCTGGAGTGGCTTCAAATCAGAATTCTGGAGAAAAAAAAATAGTAAAGCAACAACATAAAGGGGAGAATGAGACAGAATAGGAGCTCACCAGTATACTGCAACCTTTAAAGCTCAGCAAAACTTTGAAGTGTTTTTAAACAAAAGCGTTATTCCTCTTTGGTAACCTTGCTAAAAAGGAAAAATAGTAACAAGCTGTGTGAGGAAGTAAGCAGAGTTAGTAGCTGACAGTGTAAGGGCAGGAAAGGAGATTTTATATAGTACAAAAAAAAATGAAATAATGAATATAAACTGTCATTGTGGTCAGAGTAGTAAGCTCCTCCATGGATTTCCATCACTTGTGTGGAGTAACCAGGGCCCGCAGTTGGCACAGCACATTACTTCACTCCCCTTTATTTGATCTCGGCTCTCACTGACCTCACTTTAAAGTTGGGGAAACATCATCCATAAGAAAACCAAGATTTTAGGTGGCCAGGTTTTGAAATGGTGGCAGCAGGGTTTGAGACCAGCACTGTCAAACTCCAAGCCCTGTGGTTAACCCCAGTGCCTTCCAGACTCATATAAGTAGTGTCTTACAATGAGCTGGAGTCAAGAAAAATAACCAAGCTTGCCCTTGACTGTCATGCATCTATGCCTTGGCAAAAAAGAAAGAAACAAAGAAAGAAAGAAAGAAAAGAGGGTGTTAAGGGGCCCTCTCCTACATGTATTAGGTGAGGAATACATAGTCTTTCTACTAAGCAGCGATTTTAGCCCCAGTGTGGCTTACAGAAATCTTACTCAACATCTGAACAGAAGCCTCAAGTTAATCAAATCTCTGATCTTCTTGAGAATCCATTCAAGCTCACAGTTAGTCAGGCAAGGTAAAATAACTGAGTATCAACTATTCCCTCTCCGTACAAAGATTAGTTAGAATCCCTTACCAAAAGAGCTCAGTCTGGTGGTGCTGGGAGGAGACCAGAGTAGAAATGAAGAAGAAATAAGGTAAAACAGAATTGGAGTTCCCCCACGGTGTGCATGTTGACTGGGTGCCCCAGTGACCATGATTCTCCTTGTGCCATTTGATTTTTCAGCCTTGGGATTAAAAATAATAATAATAAAAACAGTGAGCAACGGTCATATTTTAATAATGTTGTTGCTTAAGCGGGGAATGGCAGCAGCCTAAGTAACTTTGAGTCTTTGTCTAGAGGTGATGCTGGAAAACAGTGCTGTCGGATAAATTGTGAATGGCCTGTAAATCTGGTGGCATTATGCCTCTCCAAGATTCTGCAGCCAGTGGCAGTCTTATTGGTTCTTGTTTGAGGCTAGCGTTTCCTGGTTCCATTCTCCTGGCTGCCTGTACTGGCCATGACTAGTTCCCTGGGCTTCCTGGACAGTGGCATCCCAGAGTGGCTTGATTATTAAATATTAGAAATCCCTTTCCCTGCCCCCATAATCTTAATGCAGAAGGCTTCCTAAAGTATAGTCCTGGCACATTAATGAGAAGGCTACAGAGGTCTGTGGACTAGTTCTTGGGGGTTTGGGGAATCAGAAGTTTAAAGGCTGGGCACAGAGATGAAGCCAGAGGTCCATGGCCCTTGACACAGTCCTCTGGGGGATGACCTCTCCTCCAATTAACTACTGGGCTAAATGGGGACTGGTTGTTGTTCATCTTAAATCAGGAGCGTAAGGCTCTGTCCACCTGAGCCCATGCGCCAAGGGACTAGGGGGCCCATTGTTTTGTGTCATGAACTGAGACGTCAGTGGCTGCTGATAACGGGAGGCAGGAACATCCCCGGGAGGAGATGTAATGCTACACAAAGACAACTGGAGGATGGCAGAAACTGTCCCTGAAGAGCTTCTGAGCATATGGCAGACCGTCCATTTGGTCTGAATGTTAAAGAAACTTGCTTTAAATCCCTATCACCAAGAAAAATTCCTATTTAAGTAGGGACTTTTTTTTTGGATTTTCGAGACAGGGTTTCTCTGTAGCTTTTGGTGCCTGTCCTGGAACTAGTTCTTGTAGACCAGGCTGGCCTCAAACTCACAGAGATCCTCCTGCCTCTGCCTCCCAAGTGCTGGGATTAAAGGCGAGCACCACCACCGCCCAGCTTAAGTAGGCCCTTTTATAAAGGAGATGGGATAATTTTATAAACTTCTGCCTGAGAAAGAATTTTCTATGGGGCGGTGGGAAAGAGCAGCCGCTGGGGCAAAGACCGTGGATTTGGATTGTGGGAGGGGAGAGATAAATGGCAGCCATGCCTAGGACAGGAAGACATGCCACCTTTCTAAAAGGCATGGGTTTAAGGCTAAGATTAGAACATGAACTGGTAGCAGATAAGACCCTCCCTGAAAGGTTGGCAAAGTAATTTGGAATCCACTGAAAAGTCCCTGTGTGATGGAATCATGTCCAGCGCACAACATTGAAACAATTCAGATGTGATGGCCAAGTACAAGGTGGTGGAAGTGGGAAGGCACAGCGTAACACCTCTCTATTGAGGACCAGCTCTCTGTTGGACACTGTGCCAGCTCTGTTGAGGACCAGCACTCTGTTGGACACTGTACCAGCTCTGGACTAGTCATGACCGATGCATTTCATTGTCTGTAGATAAGCCCCTTAACACACCAGGTCCAAAACATCTTCTTCCAGGGCTCTTTGTTGGGTAATTTGACAGATGTGTACGCAGTATTTGTTTGAGTGGTGTCTCAGAAAGTTAGGCTAGCAGGCCATCCCATGCTCTCCAGATGGCCTCCCCTCTCCACATCTCCAAAGCATGGCCTCCCCCCTCCACATCTCCAAAGCAGGAGATTCAGCCTATTGCATTCCTCAAGAATTCTGGTGATAGCAAATGCTAGGATTTTCATGTTTTGTTTTTAACTAATTATTTTTTCTTTTAAGCCTCTTGTCTTCTCTTGGCCCCTCCCCTGTGGGTTATGTATCTGCCAATATCCAGAATATCTACTTTTAGAATTCTAGGTTAATATAGGCAATAAAATACTAGCAAGCTTCATCTTAAACTTCTCATTAAAGTGTGAAATAGGTAAGTTTTCCATGTGCGCACCGTCGGCTAGGGTCACTTTAAAAGGTTTTAATGCCTTTAAACTTGGAGATGCCAGTCTGGTTGAGCAAAGGATCATTCCAGGATCAGATGGTATTATTGGCTCCTGAATGAGCCAAGTCGTACTGCAGGATTTTACAGGTGACGTTATTATCCTCAAGACCAAATCTGAAGGCTGTAGCCAGACCCCGTGAATGCTAAGAAAGTCAGATCTAGCATTACTTACATCATTCCCTTGTTTTATGTCATTCATTGGAAGCATGAATGGAGGCACACATCTGGCCAGGGGTTTTAGATAGCAGAAGGATCTGATTGGCTGCCTTGAGAGACTGCTTTATAGAAGCAGCCCTGGTCCATTGCATTATATTCTATCTGAGTCTCAGCCTCAGTCCATGACTAGGGTGATCCGATCCATAGTAGGAGAGAGAAAAGAATTAATAGACACAATGAATCTCCAACTAAAGAACTAAGGCTAAAATTTCTTAATATAAGTTATCCAATCATCTCAGTCTTAAAGGGGTACCTGCCAAAAAGGATGGCTTTTACCCAGGAGCAATGGAGTATTGATTTGTGCCTGGGATTCGTATATAGAGTGAATTGGTGCTATTCAGGATACAAATCCATTTATGAAGTGTTTTGCCTTAAACTGGCCTCACGCTTTTAAGGCAATTCCAAAAGTCGGGTCCCCATAACCCAAGTATAATGAGCATCACCATCTTCTTGCCATTCTCAAGATAGCAGACTCATTATTTTGTACTCATACGTTTTCTTTTGCCATTATGGAGAAAAGAGCCAGAGGCAGCCTTCAGGCCCTTTAAACCACTGTTTGCAAAGCTGAGTCATAAAACTAGAACAGGAGAGAGCAGATTTTATCCCACTTCATAGGGGTAGGAAACAGGTGAGAATCGCCATTGCACACTTTCCCCGGAAGATGTGGATCGGATTGACACCTTCGGGGTCTTTTCTTCAGGGACAGCTGGGAAGACCTTCAGTTACGAAAAGTTAAATACGAGCTTCCAGGCATTGGAAACTCAATAATCTGAACAGATCATGACCCTTCATTTTTATACCTTAGGTTATTTGACTGCAGAGTTCCTCTTTGTGGAGAGGGGACTCCTCGGGGAGGTTCTGTGAGACAGTCAGTCCCCCGTGTTCACTACATCACTACCTTGATGTAGCTGCTGTGGAAACAGACATAGCTCTTCTGCAGCTGCCTTGGGAAACACAAGCTGCCATGTGTGCAACATCCCCTAGCAGTTTTGTGACTTGCTCCTGCTCTTAGTAGTAGCTACGCACTGCTAATGGCTTCCTTAACTAGTTGGCGCCAGTATTTCTTTGTGTGCGAAGCATCCAGGGTAGAAGAACCCGACTTTTTCAGCAGCCTCATATTGAGCTAAGAGATGAGGCTTCTATTCGGGGCTGAGGCTGGGGTGCAGAGCTGCCTCTGCTGCTCCTGCGTCTCTAGTGCAAGTTCAGTTGACCAAAACCAGAGCCAACACTTAATCAGGGCAAACAATATCTGAGCCAGTCAAGATAATTAGTAGACTGAGCATGACTGTCTTGTCAAATAGACATTTTAGCATGGAGGGTTCTAACTATGAAATGAGGCCATGCGGCCTCTAAGCACATTGCAAATCCTGGTGGTTTTGTCCTTCTTGGAAATTCCTGTGCTTCCTTTAAGACTCAAGTGAATTGCCATGTCCTATTTTAAGCCTCCCTCAGTTCCTCTATTTTTGTTCCTATATTTTTTTTTTCAGGCCTCTTCTCTGTTGATCACATTTGGCTAACAATCTTTTTTTTTCTCTTATAGACTGTGACTTATTTAAAAAGAGATATTCTTTTGTATCTCAGCACTCCAAAATTGATACTGTTTTGTACCGTCCCAACACCAGGTCCAGACTGGAATAAAGTAGACAAGTGATGAGCTAGTAAGGAACGAGACCATACCTAATTCACACTGTTCCTATGTTTGTGATTGTCACAGCAATTCTCAAATCTGACTGAGTTCGAGGAAGCAATGGCACTGGTAGGGACTGAGCAGATAGCTAGATCTGTGTGTGTATAGAGGAGGGAGGAGTCACACCACTTAAGATGAGGTCAGATAATAAGAAGTGCCACATTGGGTTGTGTCGCCATAATACTAGCACCATAAAGTGTACTTAGACAAACCTAGACAGCATGGGCCTGTCACTCAACATGACCTCGTGGTGCAGTGGAGATACATGGGAAGCATCAGAATTGAGGCCGTGTCCAGTGTAAATGGTCACACTGCTTTGCTGAATGAAGTGCAGGGACACTGTAAAATGACAACATTCAACTTTGTCCTCTGTAATGTGCTGCCCTGGATGTGACTGGCTCTCTCTCGGTCTGTTTCTTCCATCATGTTTCAGCAGAGGGGTGTGTGCTAAAGTGTCCCGTAGCTTCCCTATCACTAGGACGTAAGAATTCAGCTACAGTGTGTAGCATGCATGTAGCCTATGCAGACAGAACGCTGTGTGATACGTGGCGGTGGCTCCATTTAGTTTCTAGCATGTCTAAAACCTTGTCGTTCTTTTTCTTTAGGAGGTCCAGCGCTGTACAGCTGATATGAACATCACTGCAGAACATTCCAATCACCCAGACAACAAGCACAAAAACAGATATATCAACATTTTAGCATGTGAGTAATTGAAACGATCTTCAAGCGGCAAGAAAATTCAATCTTCGCGCCGCAGGAAAAGCCAAAGGGTCAGAATTGCACCACCCAGAGAGGCTGATGTTTGAAAGCCAGTCTATCACGAGGTAGATGCAACGTGGGCATTTGCTGCCCCTATGGGCTGTCAGAGCTCCAAGAGAGCAATAAGCTGATCGAAAGAAACTATTCTGAGCTTTTGTATTTTCACATGAGCTGAGGTCATATCAAATCTTGGGAGACAAAGTATGAATATCATGGGGCTATCCTGACATTGTTTATAACCAGTGGGAGGCGGGTCTTTTTAATACAGATTTGGAGAACTGAAACGAATAAGCCCAACTTAAGAACAGGTTAAAGTTATAGCTACAGGGGAATAGGCTTTGAAATGGAGGGACCGATTTCATTACCTTCTGTAATAAGAACCACATTATACAGACTTTTAATTGGACCACTTAAAGTTTGAACACTGCTATGGATAGTTTTTGAATAAAATGTTGAGATTATCTACATTCCATTTGGACTGTCCATTCACAGGTTTGTGTGTGTGTGTCCAACACAATCTAATGTTCAAGTATTTCTAGCAACAAGAAACCCCATGGCTGTTAACAGACACCCTTTCCGCCCCCTGAAATCCATTACTACTTTCTACCTCTTGGGATTTGGATTTTCTGGACAGTCCCTGTGGATGGACTCACATGTGAAACCTGTGTGTTTGGCCTCTCGCACTTAGCATCCTTTCAGAGTTCATCCATGTTGTATTGTGTATCAGTGAATCCATTGTTAATACTCCAATTACATGCATATGGGATATCTTGCTAGGTGTTCGGATTTGATCCAACTTGGGGCTCTTAAGAACAATGCTTATAGAGTCGTTTGTGACAAGGCTTTTCGTAGATCTGTTTCCTTCCAGCGACCTCACGTTTTGACAGAAGCACCCTATTTTGTTTTTGTTTTTTGAGGTGGGGTGGGTATTAGTGATGGTTTGAGGTGGGAACCTCTGATGTGCATTTTTCTCACGGTTGCCTGAGTGGTCAGTGGGATCAGTACATTTGCTTAATGCTCATTGGCCATCTGTATATCTTCTTTTGGGAAAAAAATCTGTTCTCATCTTTTACTTTCTCCTAGCTGAATTTTATCTCTTTACTGTTGAACCTTGTATATTGTGGGATTCCATATATTTCTGCTTATTCTTTGTATTAACGTTTCCCTTTTTTGTTGTTGTTGTTTTCATTTTTCGGGGCATGGTTTATCTGTGTAGCCCTGGCTGTCCTGGAACTAGCTTTTGTAAACCAGGCTGGCCTCAAACTCAAGGAGATTCATATGTCTCTGCCTCCTGAGTGCACCGCCACCACCCAGACTATCTTTCTTAGTGGTGGTCTCTAAAATCTTCAAAATTCCGTCTTCCAAAGTTTGTCAATATCCAAGTTAACCTGGTGGTGGTGGTGGTGGTTTTAGAGTCATATTCGGAAGAAAAGCCATGCCAAGTTACTACTGTGTTCTCATCTTTAAAATTTCATGGTTTCAGCACTCCTGTTTAGGTCTTTGATCCATTTTGATTGTGTTTTTATGTGTTCTGAGGTAAGAGCTATTCTTCGTTTTGTTGCATGTGATTATCTCCTTGTACTGTGGTTTAAGATTTAGGGCTTTCTCCTCAGTGAATTGGCTTAGCTCTCTTGTGGACAGTTATCTTACGGTAAGGTAATGAGTTTCCTCTGGCTGCTGGATTCTGTTCCTGGTACTGTGTCCCTTCTCCTGCCAGCACCGCACTGCCGTAATTATGGGCAGCTTGGTGGCAAAGTTTGAAATTGGAAACTCAGATTCTCCTGTTCAGGCTGTCTCAGCCCCCTGCATTTTCATATGAATTTTAGCATCAACTAGACTCATACTTCCTAATATAGGGCCAGGATTCTGATGGAGATTGTACTGAGTATGGGATGGATTTGAGAACCATTGCCATTTCAATATTGTCTTGGGGCCGTGAAGGTGGATAGTTTTCCACTTAGGTCTTCCTATTTCTTTCAGCTGTGCCTTCCTATTTCTTTCAACTGTGGTTTACGCTCTCGTTGCACAAGCTTTTGCTTCCTCTGTGAAGTTTATTACTGCTTTGTCGTTTTGGGGTTTTCTTTTTTGCTTTTGGAGATTTATTTATATGAGCATGGGTATATCTGCCTGTGTCGATGTCTGCACCATGTGCATGCAATGCTCCCGGAGGCCAGAAGAGGGCATCAGATTCCCCTGGAACTGGAGTCACAGACAGCCACCTTGTAGGTACTTGGGATGGCACTCCAGTCCTCTATGAGAGCAGGAAGTATGCTCAACCACTGAGCCATCTCTTGGCCCACCACATTTTATTCTTTTTCATGCTTGTTGCAAAGGAAAATGCTCGGTGTAAAGAAGTACAGTTGATTTTTGTATATTGATTGTATTTCATAAAGCCCTGTTAGACCCAGTCATTCTAAAAGATCCTTTGGGGGGAACCCCTTTGGGCTTATATATATTGGATCATATTGTTTATGAATAGAGATAGTTTTATTTGTCCTGATTTCTAAAAGAACAAGTTGTTCTTGAGTAGAACTGTTGGTCTCATTTATGGGAATGAGTAAAGAGAAGGGAAAGGCGCAAAACAAAAGATGCCTTTTCTTTCTTTTCTTGTCTCTGCATGAATCAACTTTAACAGCATTTTTGGCTGACCCTTTCAAGGTGACTAACAACTGTGACTCTTTGTCTATAGACATGGCCTTTTTTAAGAGTCAGGCGAGGGCACACATAATGTCATCCTCAACACACAGCAATCAGAAAGTAGGTGACAGAATACGAGAGAAAACCAATGCAGCATTTGTATGACGCACACAGAAATTGTGTTGTTTGTCTAGACAGAGTCTGTTTGTGTAGCCCTGGCTGGCTTAGAACTTGCTGTGTAGAGCAGGCTGTTCTCACACTCACAAAGATGCACCTGCTTCTGCCTCCTGAGTGCCACTATGCCCAACTGAAAGTGTTTTGCTGGAAGGCCATCATCTCTGCTGGGTTTTTATGTTCTAGACACTCATATTCTGAACATATTGCCTGTCACATTCATCTACCCCTTTGCTCATGACTTTATGTAGCAAAGGACACCAAAGAACTGTCACAAAAACCAGTAGGATCAGGTCCTGAATGCACCAGATTCACGATATAGGAAAAACTCTGGTTCGTTCCCATCCTTTGGTTCTGGGGAGTTGACTAGACTCCATCCTCACAGAGCAGTGAAATACCCTACAGACATTATAAACTTCATAGAAAGTCACTTCATAAAAAACATTATTTAAACTTTTTTCATACAACATATTTTGATCATATTCATTTTTCTCCTCCAACTTTTCCCAACATCCTTATCCACACGGCCTCGTGAGTTCTTGTGTCTTGTGTTCTTGTGCGCTTTCTCTCTCTCTCAATTTATAGTACTAGAAAGAGGGTGGACGAACAGATAATCAAAAGCCCTTGAGTTTTCTTTTGAAATGAGTGTCGTACAGTTTGTAGCAGTTTCAGGAGAACCAGCAAAGACTGTTATTTATGCTCCTTGGGCCCTCTCTGTGACAGCTGCAGCTGTGCAGTGTTGGGATGGCTTTGAAGCTGTACTCAGTAGCTGTTCATCGCAGCACCTGGTTGCCATGTGTTAAGGATGTTGCCGGTTGTTGCTGTTCTAATTCTACATTTTGTTTTGGTCTTTTATTCTCTATAGATGATCACAGCAGGGTGAAGTTAAGACCTTTACCAGGAAAAGACTCTAAGCACAGCGACTACATCAACGCAAATTATGTCGATGTAAGTCAGAAAAGCTCTTAAGCCTGTTTCAGGAAGTGGAAGCCTGTGGCAGAGGTGGGTGGGTGTATTTCACCACTGCACGGAAATGTCACTCGAAACATGGCCTGTTCCACTCAGAAGGCACTTGAATTATTAACTGGTCTTCTGTGATACCACTTTCATCTCACTTTGTGCTGTGTCATCTTTGAAGGGTTACAACAAAGCAAAAGCCTACATTGCCACCCAGGGACCTCTAAAGTCTACATTTGAAGATTTTTGGAGGATGATCTGGGAACAAAATACAGGAATCATCATTATGATTACAAACCTTGTGGAAAAAGGAAGGGTAAGAGCCTCTTCCTTTACTCTATTTGCATTTTGTGAATGAAAGTGAATTAAACACCTGCTGTAGGGAAGGAAACTGCACAGGTGTAGAGAATAGACGCGCGCTCTCCACGTGGGCTCAGCTGTCCATGTGTGGAGAATAGACATGCTCTCTCCACGTGGGATCAGCTGTCCACGTGTGGAGAATAGACGCACGCTCTCCACGTGGGATCAGCTGTCCATGTGTGGAGAATAGACACATGCTCTCCACGTGGGATCAGCTATCCATGTGTGGAGAATAGACGCGTGCTCTCCATGTGGGATCAGCTGTCCATGTGTGGAGAATAGACACGCCCTCTCCACGTAGGATCAGCTGTTCAGGTGTGGAGAATAGACGTGAGCTTTCCACGTGGGATCAGCTGTCCACGTGTGGAGAATAGACACGCGCTCTCCACATGGGATCAGCTGTTCAGGTGTGGAGAATAGACGCACGCTCTCCACGTGGGATCAGCTGTTCAGTGTAGAGAATAGACACGCGCTCTCCATGTGGGATCAGCTGTTCACATGTGGAGAATAGACACACTCTCTCCACGTGGGATCAGCTGTCCAGGTGTAGAGAATAGACATGCTCTCTCTGCACATGGGATTGCTCATGTTCTTTGAAACAGCTAAGGCATCACAAGTGCAAATTAATATGAAACACAGACATGTTGTAGGGCTACACTGATAACATAGGCATGCTGTAGGACTACACTGATAATGTAGGCATGTTGTAGGGCTTTACTGATAACGTAGGCATGTTGTAGAGTTGTACTGATACATAAGCATGTTGTAGGGCTACACTGATAATGTAGGCATGTTGTAGGGCTTCACTGATAATGTAGGCATGTTGTAGGGCTACACTGATAATGTAAGCATGTTGTAGGGCTACACTGATGATGTAGGCATGTTGTAGGGCTACACTAATAACATAGGCATGTTGTAGAGCTACACAGGCATGTTTTAGTGGTGCAGTGAGACAAATGAATGCATCCTGTAGTATGGAAATTTTGGAGAAGCCCCTATTTGAGATGAGAAACAGTTTAGCAAGAGAAAGGATTCCAGAATAAGAGGTAACAGAAACCAGGGATGTTGGGAAATGCTTGGTGTGAGGAAGACACTCGGGAAAACGCGGATGGCCATCATGAAGAGTGTAGTTGAATATGCTGTATTCTTAGTTTGTGGAGATGGTGCTGATTGGTCCAAAATAAAGACTAAGTCTCAGGACCCTTGACTGTGCAGTCCCGGTTTTGCTGGTGACCCAATCTTGTAACAGATTCCCAGCCTGGCTTCTGTAAGCCCAGCCCAGATGGCACTTAAAACTATTCTGTATCACATTCTACTCATATTTTGTGCAAGGTTCCCTCTTAAACTCTCTCTCTCTCTCTCTCTCTCTCTCTCTCTCTCTCTCTCTCTCGCTCTCTCTCTCGTGTGTGTTGATCGTATTTACTGGCCCATTTCTCAGATAATGTTGGACAAACTTATCCCAAGTCATGAACTTCTTCAGAGGTCACACGACCCTTTAAGCATTTCAGCCCATACTCTTCTTTTTTAGTTTAAAAAATTTTGAATATTATTATCTGTGTCTTAATACTGTTGTTTGAAAACCCTCCTTTTTGCAGAGAAAGTGTGATCAGTATTGGCCGATGGAGAATAGCGAGGAGTATGGAAACATCATTGTCACCCTGAAGAGCACAAAAGTACATGCCTGCTATACTGTCCGGCGTTTTTCAGTCAGAAACGCAAAAGTGAAAAAGGTGTGTGCACGCTGGGTGAGCTGTCTGAAGATGCCTACACACTGAGGGCAAATCCAAGCTTTTAGGACATTTTTCACCACTAACTTTCTTTCTTTCCTTCTTTCTTTCTTTCTTTCTTTCTTTCTTTCTTTCTTTCTTTCTTTCTTTCTTTCTTTCTTTCTTTCTTTCTTGAAGCAGGGTCTCAAAAAAAAAAAAATACAGCTCAGACTGGCCTCAGAGTGGGTGTGTAACTGAGTAAGCCCTCCCATCTACACCTCCTGAGCACTGTATTCCAAGCTCCCACTACACTACTAGGTTTACCTAGTGCTAGGAATGCGACCCAGGGCTCTACCCACTGAGCTCTGCGGCCCTGTACCTCTTTGCCCAATGTCTGTGTGTCACGTGAAAGGTATTGGCAAAGTGCATGAGACCCATTAGGGGCTCTGGCTGGCTCTTCTGTCTTCACAAACCTGGCTTCATAAGTGTCGTCGGAAGTCGAGAATACAGCACGTCCCATGGTACCTGTCTATTGGTTGTTGTTTCCTGACAACTTCACTGCAGTGTTTCCCAAGTGTATCCCAAGGAATTCTAGTCCTGCAAGACAGGTATTTTAAACTCATCCTCTGCAGTTCATGAAGAATGGAAAGAGACCGCTACATAATATGTACCCGCTTTTAGGAAGGGACAGTGAGCACAAGTGACCATCATATTTGAGTTCATATTTTGTCGTGTGACTTACCCATACCATCTTTTTTTATGAACTCGTAGTGTTCCAAGAATCACGATGTGGAAATACTGCTTTCAAGTTATCTCAGTTTCTTTCCCCCACAAATCCCCTGTCACAACAAGAGTCGCCACAGCAATATTTTGCAATCTAAATAGCAGCTCAGTGAAAAAGTACAGTTGCAATGCAGTTGAGTCTGACAGTTGTCTGAAGCAAGGGCCTTTTGATTTCTGTTGGCATCTCAGAGAATGTAGTCCTAAGAAAACCCACATTTAGGTAGCTCTAAAGCCCACCGATAGCCCAGGGTTAGCAGCCCTTCCTCAGCGTGGTTGTGATTAGCGCTAGGCACTGTTTTAAATCAGCAGCAGTACATGGTCTTTCTTGTTGAGCTTCTGGGTGATCCAAGCCTATCAATAGTCATTCTAAAATTTAGAGAGCTCCTAGGTGTCCGTCACCTATTTAAACAGGCCCAGTTACCCTGCTTTGATAATAGCTTAAGTGAGAGAAAGCAGTAGGAACTAGGGGTGCTCTGTGTTTGACCAGTGCATAGCAAGTCATCTACTTGGATTAGTGAGATTTGAAAACAGTTGGCTCCTAAATGGAAACCCACTCAATAGAAGTCACCTGTGAGAGTGACAGAGACATGAAGCTTGGCCCTAGAGCTCCAGGTTCTGTTCACACTTCCGGCTACCCCTCAATCCTTGGCTGGGGGTATCCAGACTGAGTGGTAAGGAGGAAATGGAAATAGCAGATGAAAGCAAAGCAGACCGTTGGGCAGCAAGTCCAGAAAAGCAGGCTTTGTGGGAGAGTTCAAAGTGCTCTGTATTGTTCTAAGTCCAAAAGCCTGCTGTTGTTAAACATTCATTCTAGGAGCGATTTTATTCTTCTCTTCTGAGTGCTGTGGATGTGGCCATGCAACATGTAAGTCGGTCACAAACAGGAAATAATTTGTCCCCGAGACAGTAGTTTAAGAACTGAGATCCAAGGTCATGTTTCCTGACGGCTTTGTACTATTCTCATCCAGGACCTAATCCTTGGGCTTCAAGGTGTCTTTTTACACTTTCCTCCAGGGCCAGAAGGGTCGTCAGAACGAGAGGACAGTGATTCAGTACCACTACACACAGTGGCCTGACATGGGAGTCCCTGAGTACACCCTCCCAGTCCTGACCTTTGTGCGGAGATCATCAGCAGCACGGGTACCAGACATGGGCCCCGTGCTGGTGCACTGCAGGTAGGGCCAGTGTGCAGAGAGAGATGAAGCTGGGGATTGGAGCCCTGTGAACTCGGCCTGTGCTCAAACAAAGCATAGCGAGAGTTCGTATGGCCCATGTCCTCTATGAACACGGCAGTGGGGAAGCGTGGTGCAATTATGAATAACTATAATTTTGTCACACGAATACATCATCTGAAAAAGGAGTCAAAAAAGAACTATGTAGCTTTGCAAAAATGGCTGACTTAATATCTAGTTTTTATGAAATGTTCTTGGTAAGCTCCTACAACTGTCGGGAAACTGTGGGCTCTGCCTAAGAAAATTGGAATATAAATGAGAAGGTTCCATAACATGTATTTATGACATGGATAACAGGTTCTTTCAATTTTCTAACTTATATGTGCTGCATAAATGACCTCTTACAAAAATGCTTGAAAAAGTTTGTATTTTCTCTTAACAGCTCTTTAAAAAAAAATTGTCTTCTCTCTGAACAAGCTAGAATTTTCTCTGAACAAAAACTCTTGAAAAAAAATTGTGTTTTCTCTGAACAAACTAAAACAACTTTGGATGGTTGTTTAAATGTCTTTACTGTCTGTTTCATGTGTTCATGAAAGCGCATCCATAGCTTCCCCTACTTTAGTATTCAAGTTCCTAATTCTGTGGCTGATGCTGCATAGCTGCACAGCGTTTTCTTTCTTTTTTCTTTAAATTTTTTAAAGGTTTTATTTATTATGTGTACAGTTTTCTGCCTTCATGTATGCCTAAGGGCAGAAGAGGGTACCAGATCTCAGTATAGATGGTGTGAACCACCATGTGGTTGCTGGGAATTGAACTCAGAATCTCTGGAAGAGCAGTCAGTGCTCTTAACCACTGAGCCATCTCTCCAGTCCCTGCAGAGTGTTATCTAAGCATTTCTGTAAGGCTATTCTTATAATATGCTTTAACAAAACAAGACATTTGCAGAAGCTGAGACACGTCCTGTGTTTAAAGCCTTATGAGAATGCTACCTTTTTGCTAACCCATTTTGCAATACCAATGAGAAGAAGTCTGCCAAACTGCCTGGGTATTGTGCTAGATGAAGAAACTCCTGGAGCCATCCTGCCAAAACATGCTTGTCATTCGGTACTACACATTCCAGATCCTCTTGGCTATCTTTTAAAATATGAATCAGGAAAATAACTACAGGAAGCCAAATTTTCGGGGCACAGCATTCTCCTTTACTAAAAGGAAAATACCCCATCATAGAGTTTTCTACTACTGACATTAGTTGCACAAAGCAGAGGCAGGCAGAGAAGGTTGTACAGAAATGGGATTTTAGTCAGAGGGTAAGTTTCCAAATTCAGTAAGAGCCATAGGACCAAATGCAATGACTAGCTACCTGCCCAGGCCTCAGCTGACTGCTTCATGGGTGAAGTGGCTCCAGCTCCATTCCTTAGTTAGAATTGCAGGAAAAGCTGGGGCGGCCCCTGTGTCTCAGTTGTCCTCGTAGAGTAAAAGGCATTCTGTGCTCTTCATCGAGGCTTGATAGTGCGAAGTGTTCAGGCGATATCTATATGGATAGAATAGCCTAGGTCATTTCTAGTAGGCGATCAGGAAAACAGGCTATTTCTTATCTTTCGGTCAATGGTTTAAAGTGCCAGCTGAGTGCCTTCGTCTCTTACAGCGCTGGCGTGGGCAGGACAGGCACCTACATTGTCATAGACAGCATGCTGCAGCAGATAAAGGACAAGAGTACAGTCAATGTCCTGGGATTTCTGAAGCACATCAGGACACAGCGTAACTACCTCGTCCAGACTGAGGTAAGAAGTGGCGGTCGGGACATCCCAGCACAGGTTAGAGCAAGTTGAAGAGAAAGATGCATTCCCTTAGAACTTGAAGGAATATGTGGGCTTGTGCTTGAGATTTCTGGGGATGATGCTCTTTCTGAATCACAGCTTTCCCTCACTATCTTAATGCCTAGACACTGGGGTCGGCTTCAGTTAGGTCAAGTCATGCTCCCAATCCCAGGGAGTTAAGTGTGCTCCCTGGCAAACACGTAGGAAAAGTTGGGTCTTGAGCCCTTTGTTGAACATGTGTTTGCAGCTGTGTGCTCATTACCAAACCACCTGGTCTAGACATGGTGGAGAAAGACAGAGCTAAACTCAACACAGATCTCTACTCCAAAGTATATGGCAGCTTATCAGCCAGTGAATATTGGGGCCACCGTCTAGCGACAAACACAGGAGAAATGCACCATAGGTTCCTGTTCAGGGAAGTGTTGAGCTCAAGTTAACCTTAGGAATGGTAGCTGTCCCCGAGCAGATACCCTCCGTGACTGCCACACCTTGTCCTTGCAGGAGCAGTACATTTTCATCCATGATGCCTTGTTGGAAGCCATTCTCGGAAAGGAGACAGAAGTGTCTTCAAATCAGCTGCACAGCTACGTAAACAGCATCCTCATACCGGGAGTAGGAGGGAGGACACGGCTGGAAAAGCAGTTCAAGGTGGGGCTCTGCACGGTGCCTTTAGTAAAGACAAGGAATTGGTGGAAAATGCCCTGAATTTGGGTTATGTCTTCTTTATATCCATGTAGATGCTGAAATAGATTACTGTTTTCACTCCGTAGTGTAATGTGAAAGGAAGTTTTGACCGTGTGTGTATGCTGATGTTCAAGCAGATGTGGCACAGCGCTTTATCTTCTTCTGAGCTGTTGATGACTTTATCTGAACATAAACACCATCCTCTAGCCCGTTGACCTAAGACTTCCAGTCAGTTTTCTGGCCCCCAAAATACTGTGTTTTTCCCCCCTCAGAAGTATTCAGTAGTACTTTTATTGAGAATGGTTGTGTGAGCCAGGAGTGGTAGCACATGCCTGTAATCCTAGCACTCAGGCCGAGGCAGGAGGATCACAAGTTCAAGATCAACCTGTAATGTAGAGTGAAAACCTATCAGAAAGAGAGAGTTGGGGGAGAGGAGCGTTACTATCTGGGTACATATTGTGATCAAAATAGGCGTCTTTGAAAAATCAGAAGGCCATTGGGAAACTTAAAGGAGTTGCTACATAGTTCAGATAAGCTTAACTCATTGTAATGCAACACAAGGTCCAGTGGTTGTTGAGACTCGTGAGTAGCTGAAGGGGGTAGTAAGACTATTAAGTCATTAACTGTCTCTTTCCAACACGGTCTTCCCATCACCTGAGTGCTTCCCCCTGTCCTAGCCCCTCCCTGCCTTTCTAGTTTTTGCACAATGTTCTGCACACAATCTCCTCACTCCATATCAGAATGGAAGGGATGACTACAGTTCAGGTTTTCACGGGAAAACTTGCCCTAGACTCTGAAATCCTCATTGGAATCTCCACTGGAGAAATGAGACAGCCAAACAAATTATACGAAGTGGTATGAAATGAAAAACAAATCAATTTTTACTGAGTTCAATCACAACACCAATTTCAAATTTCCTGTTCTCCTCTAAACAGGCTAACTACTGTGAAACCACTTGAGGTAATTAGATGGCATACCAAAATTATTTTTTAAATTTTCCTTTGTTTTTCATTTCTGGTATATTTGAAGATTTCAGAGGTTAGGGAAAGTTTGAATGTGAAAACAAAAGGGGACAAATTCATCTCATTTTGTCTCTCTCAACACAAATGAAAACCTATTTATATAAGGGCCAGAAAATAGAATCAGAGAATAAAAGCATCCCTATATTGAGAATCTAAACTCCAAAATGCTTTAGAGTCTAAACCTTTGTGATTGCCTTCATGATGTCATAAAGGGAAGTTCCATACCGTGAAATCATTGTTTCATGCACAAAAGATATGTAAAAATACCATCATGCTATGATTCCTGTCCCTAAGATATCTAATTATATGTGCTAAAAGATACACAAGTAACAGACAGACTGCTCCCAAACATTAGCTCTTGATCTGTGTTTCTTTGTGTACCTTTTAAAAGATCTCACAGAGAAAGTTTCAAAACTTGGAAAGAAGCCAGGCAGTTGGCTCTTTTAAGACACTAGCCATTTGCAGAAACTCAAAAAATGAAAAGACCGTCTACAGCCCAGTATAGTGGCAGTAAAGCACCTGGAGAGATTGTTCTCATGTGTTTCATGCAGATAGAATGCCTGCTCTCGTTTCTGCTCATCACACCATGTAATACAACGGTAACATTGTATTAATACAATGTAACACCATGTAATACATACACTTAACAGCTCTGCTTTCTTCAGTAGTGTAGTCACTGGTGAAGCTTAAATAACCTTCCACTCATGCTTGTGTAAGTAACACTAATTAAACACACGAGTAGAGGAATTTATTGTGACAAAGAAAAGATTCAACAGCACCAGGAGGATGGTAAGAGGGCTGTAGGGGGTGAAAATGACCAAAATATATTATAGACATGTATGAAAATGTCAAAGAGTTGAAAAACAAATTAAAACAGAACACAGAAAGCTGTTCAGCCTAGTTACATAAACAGGAAGCGAAACACTTCTGTGGTGTAAGGTTAAAAGCCTGCCATCGACAGAAATGTGCAGAGAATCAGTCCAAGTCTTTGTCTTCAAGAGGTATGAGTATATCTTAATTAAATTAAGTAATATTACAGTATAGATTTGACTCGTATATGCTATTGAAGAATTGTAGACAAAACTCCCAATAGCAGTGCCATCCACAGAAAAGTCACAGTAAATACCCCATGCACGGTACCTTCATTCCAGACCCCTAGGGTCTGCCAGCAGACACAAGTTAAGGACACAGCCAAGTCAGCAAGAGAAGTTCCATAAGTAAAACATGAATGTTCTTTGGGGTACAAAAATATTCTTATTGCCTACTAGTCCGGATGGTGATTGATAGTCTTCCAAAGTTTCAAGCAGGCACTAGCGATTATCCCTTGGACTAATGCCCAAAATGCTGCCCCTTCCCAGCTCATCACTCAGTGTAATGCAAAATACGTGGAATGCTTCAGTGCCCAGAAGGAGTGTAACAAGGAGAAGAACAGGAACTCTTCCGTTGTCCCAGGTGAGAAATTAACTTTGCGGTTCATTCAGTGAGCAGACTTTAAAACTAGATTCACGTATTGTGCAAGACATGGTGTAGTCAGTCCGATGAAAGGCGCATAGAAGCAGTGACTTTAGACACCAGCAGGTCACTTGACCTATCTGACATGAAACCTAGTTTTGATTTGCCTCAAAATGCCACCATATTTCAACTTGAGAAAGTGATGATAAAGCTAGTATCCCTGTGGCATTAAGACTTTGGGTCTTCGATTAATCTGGACTAATTGGATTCATTAGAACTGTATCATTAAATTAGCTATTGAGAGCTGGGTCCTTTTGGTTTGTGGTGACGTTTGCATACATAACTAAGACTTAGCAGAGAACACTTAACCCCATAAACACGGGCATTTGTTGATCATTGGATATTGAATATTGGTATCTCTATTGAAAAGGGTCATTGCTCTCTACAGCCTTCATGCCGAGAAGGACACTAAGATGTTGAAAGAGAAGAGCAAAGTATAGTCTATTGGTGTAACTGTAGCAGCATAAAAAGCAGGGTCAGGTTATCTGAAACGCTTTTCTGTGTTTATACCCTAATAGGCTATGAAAGCCTTTCCTACAGTTCAATTCTTATCCTATAGTGTCTGACCCGAGTCCCCAGGGAAATTTTCATTTTATACCCTTCTTACCAGATAACACTTAAGCTTGTTTAAATACATCAGTCGTAGCAAGGAGCCGGGGAGTCATGCCATTCACCAGAGTAGATCCTAGGAAGAATTGCGGTTTCCTTTGAACAATCAGGCAAATGTGGTGTTATTGTTTCTTTCCGTATGATAGCCGAGCGCGCTCGAGTGGGACTTGCTCCGTTGCCCGGAATGAAAGGAACAGATTACATTAATGCTTCTTACATCATGGTGAGAGTCAACCGTTAACACCTTTCAGCTTAATTGGCTGTATTTACGATGAAGGAGTACATACCACCTCTGGGACTGATTTCATTTTTTGAAGTAATTTCTCAATGTGTAACATCAAAAGTATAGAAATTTCTGTGCTTAGAACTTTTAACAAAAGATGCCTAAAGGGTGGGAATACAAAAAAAAAATCTAAATTAAGCAAAAGGTTTCTTAAGGAATTAATTTTATTGTTAATTCGCCCAACTAGCCTTTAAATAAATGTTGAAATTGCTGTTAAGTAAAAACAGCAGGGGCAGCTTGGAAGTGAATTGCATGTGGAGAGAAAATTGTCTGCATAATATTCACAGAAGTACAACTTAAAATTAGCCACACGGACCGAATGCCTCTCTCCGTTTTTTTAGTGTAGCCAAAATAATGCTGCCTTGTTGCATGAATGTATTTTACCACCCCAAAGTGCTAGCGATAACATCCGTAGTCACTGATCCTCCCTCTCCCTCACCGAAGGGCTACTACAGAAGCAATGAATTCATTATAACCCAGCACCCTCTGCCACACACTACGAAAGATTTCTGGAGGATGATCTGGGATCACAACGCACAGATCATCGTCATGCTGCCAGACAACCAGAGCCTGGTGAGTAGGGACACCTCTGCCGCCCGTCAGCGAGCCCACAAAGCCACAGACATGCTTTACTGTCATACCTTGCCATGCACGGTTGTGTCTGCGTATGCTAAGAAGGGCGTCTTCTCTCAATCTTGATTCCCCAGTGCTCTTTATACTGCTCTCCAATCACGCTGTACTGGATAAAGGCTTTGAAAGCATCCTTTTAGGAAACTCCTTCATATGGCTTCACACTGACTTCTTAGCCAGTGCATGGTACTTTCAGAAAATGGGTAACTTACCTCATGTATGGTATATGTGACTGTGTTTACCTTGTATGAATTAACTTATTTAATAGCTGGAGAAACTGAAGGAGTGACCTTGTCCAAGAGCATGCAATAATAATTAGTCTCGGATTGGTCCCTGAGTCATCTGCCTGTTCAAAGCCATGCTTCTAATCATTTTCCTGTTGGTCCTGTTGCACCATATCAGAGTACTGGGTCTCAACTAAGCGCTAGTTGTGTTTCCATCCACAGTCAGGTCCACAGCGGAGACGATCGAGGAGAGGCTGCTTACATCCATCCTACGGAGAGGATTTAAGCCACTAGTTTTTTCCGTCCCTTAGTCCTTCTCTGTTAAGATTCTGTATAAGAGATGGGAAAGCACATTTAAAAACAGAATTACATGTTTCTGTTTATATCTCATGCCTATATATGTTTCAGAATTAGGTGCGTCTTTAAAAAGGTATTCTGTGAACATGGAGCCTACAAGATTAAACAAAAGTTTCTAATTAAGGAAGAACAAAAGTTTCTTATTAAGGAAGAACAGCCTGTGGTTGAACCCCCTAGCCTGGATGACACTATTTGGCCATTTGCCCAGCCAGTAGGAACATCTATGCTCTGTCACATTTTGCTCTAGCTTCAGGACCCACGGCTGCTTCTGTAGGATGGGATGGCAACAAGGTTGAGAAGCTTAAGCTGAAAACTGAAGTGCAAGTGTTCAGATTAGCTGGCAGCAGCCCGTTCTGGTGGGCCTACAGAAATGGAAGGCATTTAGGGTTGAAACGTTCATTTCCTGGGTGAGTCACCATTTCATTCTAGTCAGTTAACAGAGGCTACTCACCACCAAGATTCCTCCCAGGGCTTATTCGTGTGGGAAAGCTAGGGAACAATTAGACCCAACAAAGAGAACCATGTTCACCAGATAGAATACAGTGACTGATGTGGAGTATGGCATCTCAGGATCTCTCTGCAGCCAGGCTACAAGGCTACCTGAAGTTGACATCATTTTGTTGTGTTTTTACTACCACTATAGCTATACAACACTCCAATTTTTAATTGACGTATAAGTCACTAATCTAATTAAAAAACAGTATTATCAATTCCTTTATATCTAAATAATCTTATATATTTATATCTAGATGTTCATATATTAGGTCTAGATACTCATATATATCTATATCTAGGTAATCTAGAACTTGTGATATAGAAACAGATGGATCAAGATTTCAAGGTTACCATCAGCTACAAAGTCTAGCCAGTACTCCATGAGGTGCTATCTGAAGGAATGGTGGACAATAGAGCAAGCAGCGTTAGACTCTGTGGGAACCTGCGGAGAGGGTCTCTGTGAGAGTCAGCCTGTCTTAATCTTACAAGCTGGAGTAGGTACAGGGAAGAAGGGAGGGGTAGAGAAGGAGGTGGGATTTTCCTTTTGGGCCCAAAGTTGGCCATTGATGGGGGGAGCCAGGAGGTTGTCAGTTAAAGAATGCCAGGTGATCAATAAACATCTTTCATGGTGGCCATTACTGGGGGTAGAACAGCCAAAAATCCAAAAAAAAAAAAATAGTTACATTACTACTGGATACCAAATTGCCATTGTTAAGGAATTTGTCTCAATTTAACAAATAGTGTATATATAAGTACACACATGCACACGCCTATTGAAATAAGAAGTCGCTCTTGGATCTGGGACTGGAGTTCAGTTGATAGAGTACTTGCTTTGCATGTTTGCAACCTAGGTTTCATCCCCAGCACCACATAAAACTGTCTGTGACAAATGCCTGTAGTCTCAGTACTTGGGGAGGGAGAGACTGGCCAGGAGTTCAAGGTCATCCTTAGTGCTGTGTGGCAAGCTCAAGTTCTCTCTGGGAAAAGGTGAATTTAATTGTTCAATCTCTCAAGATGACTAATTACTCCTAATTCAATGTCTGTATTCTGGAGGGTTTTTTTTTCCTGCCTTTGATCTCTTTGACACCTTTAAACAAACTATATCATCAGTAGTTGTTCCTATTCTGTCTTTTGATAGTACAGGCTTGTTTTTTCAGAGGTATGAGCCATGGGAAATAGAATACAAATAAATTAATCTCTGCATAGTGGTTGGATTCTGATGTTTTGTTCATCTTAACTATATATCCTGAATCCATTTACAGGGTCATACTTCCATTTCCTCAAACAAAGCATAAGAAAACTCACGGTTGTTCCAGACTTCTTTTGTGTAGACTAAACCCAATTGCTAATCTGCTTCCCCTTATGCTGAGCTTTAAAAATAAGAATGTACTTGGCAATAAGCTATTTTGAAGCTTGAAGGGGTGATAAGTCTTATTGGACTGCTGGCTCATTTCTGATGCATCAATGTGAGCCCAAACAGAGTCTTCTTGGTTGTGAATATTACCCCTGACTTCTGGGATAGTAAGTAGGCATTCTGAGTAAGATACCCATACAAACCTCCTTTCTATAGGCAAGTGGGAGTTTCTCAGTTGAGCTCATTAGAAAAAGGAGGAAGAGGATAAAGCCTCGTAATCACATTTCATTTTCCATTAGGTTTTTCTTAGGAAGCCATCGTTTTTAGGGATAGAATTCAAGTACCAAGCCTGAATTTCTATTTTTAAACTTAAAATACATGAACACGTAAAGCTTGCATGTTCCAGAGCTGAATGGCTTCTGTGTTAACCCCTCTTGAATCTGTCACCACCAGGGTAGCTTGTCTGATAAAAGATGCCTTTTACCGAGGGCCTACCTGCTGTTGTGTGCACAGCCTCCTATCCAAAATGTGCGGTCTCATACCCTTTATCAGCAGCGTGATTTAGACAATCTATGGACATCTCTGAGTATGTCTTCATCTGTCAAGACAGATGATACAAATCCCATATCTAGTGACTATCACCCAAAATTTATAAAGAACTCTAAAAAGTGGTCAAAAATATGTCTTCAAGTATGACATAAATGATAAGCTGGTATGTACAAAGATACTCAGTGTTATTATCAATTCTCGTATAAAATGCCACCTCCTTTCAAATGGGGTGACTTAAAAAAAACAATGAATAACAAATGTTGGTAATGAAGAATAGTAACTCTTGCTGGTGTTGTACAACATGGCTGTAAAACCAGCACTGGGAAGGCAGAGGTAGGAAAATGAATGCAACTTAAATTCCTAGTCTACAGCATGTTTAAGGTCTATATCTGTCTTTAAAGAAAAAGGAAAGAAAGACAACTCACTATACATTGGACTATAGACTAATACAACCATACAGAAAATGCTATTCAAGTTACTAAAGAAATATAAAACACCTGCTGGGCATAAACTCCCCCCCCCAAAAGATAAGCATCATGTCTGTACCCCAGTGTTTTCTGTAACGTTGTGCACCACAGCCAAAATAGAGAAACAACCTCAGTGTCTATATAGGGGCATGTTTTCTGGTCCCGAGAAAGAGTGAGGTCTAGTTTTTACCGCAGATTGAGCTCGGAGAGCACTGAGCTAAGTTAAACAAACCTACACAGGCTTCCTACACAGGAAGGAAACATTCTACAATCCCACTAAGAAAGCACAAAAGATATGGAGCTAACAAGATGGTAATCAGGGGAAGGGGTAGGTTGAAGCAGATTTGTGTAGAATGAAGACATCTAGAGTTCATGTACCGTCTAAGAATTATAAAAAGAAAATACTTAGCATTTATGTTAAATGATATTATAGCTGTTGCCACAAAAGTAATACATAATATATTTTACATATATATTTTGCATATAAATGTATATATATATATATGAAAATTGATAATCTGTTCATTTACTTGACTTTGGTAAACTTTACTATCTCTTCTGTAACATGTATTATGTTTCAAAAATACACAAAATTTATGTTTTAAACATTGTTACTAATCAAGTATAAATGAAAGCGATTGTAGAATAACAAAACTAAATGCACTGTAGTGGTTTGGCCATGTCTGTCATACGCTGAGAGCGCTTGCCACCAAGGGGTCGTGCCCCCTCTGCAGAGCAGAGTTGGGGTTGCTATGACAAGAGAAAGGTGCTATGAAATGGCTATTACCAAAGTAGCCATTATGTGGCGATTTATGATAGACGGCAGTAGCATTGAAACCGGCCAAATGGAGGATTAATTCTATAAAATCCGTTTAAAAGGTAAGTTGAGTGGTTTGGAAGATCGCAAACGTGATGGGTCAGTTTGCAAGAAAACTGAGAAGCAAATATTTGATAACACTATAAGATAATTTATTTTCCTGGTTCCCAAAGGCTGAGGATGAGTTTGTATACTGGCCAAGTCGAGAAGAATCCATGAACTGTGAGGCCTTCACTGTCACCCTTATCAGCAAAGATAGGCTATGCCTCTCTAACGAAGAACAGATTATCATCCATGACTTTATCCTTGAAGCTACACAGGTAACTTAACCCACATTTCCTCCACAATTGCCCAACGTGAGCCCTGTATCATCTTTTAAGTAATAATATACTAAAGTGATTTTGCTACTTTGAGAGAGGCTCAACTGTTTGAGTAAGACTAACTTTAAATATGTGCATTTCTGGTTTTCCTTCCTTCAAATATTTGCCTTTTCCAGTTGGGTAGATGAAATGTAGCAGACTCTGGTTCAGCATGCACACAAGTAGGTCTTCTGGCTTAGTGATAAAGACTGTGTATAAGATAATATTCAATACAGCAGAGAAATGCTGCCTGCTTTGACGTCAGAACCATAGCCTTGCAATGTGTTAAGAAGACGACTATATTCACATATGATAGTTCTCTTCTTAGAAGGATAAGAGACATCCCATGTGTGTCAGCAGTTTAAATGATACCTAAGCCCTCCCTTCTTTCTTTTATATTATGAGTCAAAGTTAGAATAGTGGGCGAAACGTCTCTTACAGTGGTTTTGTTTTGTTCTGTTTGCCTGCTGTTGACTGGCATGGTGTGTTTTGATGACCGGTGGGTCTCATGCAGTTCAGGCAACTGAACACTGTTAAGCGTTTCCTGTGATATGATATATGCTTTGTAGGGAGCAGGCTCCAGCCGTTTGGTTAAAGACATAGGAACTACCGGAGGAACTATGACTCTCTTTTGTTGGTTGCAGGATGACTATGTACTAGAAGTTCGGCACTTTCAGTGCCCCAAGTGGCCTAACCCAGATGCCCCCATAAGCAGTACCTTTGAGCTCATCAATGTCATCAAGGAAGAGGCCTTAACCCGGGATGGCCCCACTATTGTCCATGACGAGTATGTATCCGATTATGTGTATTAGATCCCGGTGCTGTTCTTATGGGAGTCATACAGAGGTTGAAAGGGAACACCTCCATCTCTCTTTCGATACTCCATGTTATTCCTGTAGGGTACACACACACACACACACACACACATATGTATGTATGTGTATATACATACATATATATGAGCATATGCAACAGCTTGGCGGTTGTGTTTTCATTGGTCAAATTTCGCATGGCTCCAAGTGTTCCTAGAATGTGCATTCTTCATCAGATGTCAGCAGGCTCTTACTCAGGGACAGGCACACCCTAACAGTAACATGTGACATTCTCACCTTGCCGTATTCCCCCTGCTCAAGTCTGTTCCGTTTCCAGGCTGGTCTGTCCTACCCAGGATACCTACAGCACATACAGTCTTTGGAGATGGTTGAGCAGACACTTGACTCAAACAACAGCTGTCTTGTGTAACTAAGATAGTTTTGTTTAATAAGTCTCAAAGTGTGATCTGTGAACCCTTTGGGTTGTATCTCCACGGTCTCTCCAGGAGATCACAAAAGTCAAGCTATATATATTGTATATTACAATATACATATAAAACAAAGAGACCATCTGCCTTGTTCACTGCCTGCCATGAATATATAGAGATTTCCAGAGCTACTTGACATGTAATCAAACTGTCACTCAAGATTAGTAGCAGGCATGGGCTTCTGCTGTAACATTTTCTAGTTTTAATTCCTAATATCTTACATTGCTTAAATAAGTGAGAGTTTAGCTGTTATTATAATTTGGTCTTGAGATCAAGGACTGAAGACTGGTAAGAAATTCTGTAACAAAATACATTGACTGGTCTCTACTCCTACTGATGCAAACACACCCATAACTGCTTAGTATGACCAAGAACAGGATTGCAGAGGTGGCTCAAAGGTTGGGAGCACTGATTGTTCTTCCAGAAGACCTGGGTTCAGTTCCCAGCACCCATGTGGTGGCTCACAACTGTCTATAACTCCAGTTCCTAACATCCTTACACAGGCATGCTTATGCAGGCAAAACACCAGTGCACATAAAAATGAATAAATATTTAAAAAAGAATTTCCAAGAACATAATTTATGGTATCTACTCTGTGTTTGGGGAAAACAGACGTAGGGAGGAAGGGATTTACAGCCTAGAGAGATTTTATAGTCCATGTCAGCTAGCATCAGCCACACAATTTATAGGACCTAGTGTAAGGTGAAAAACGCAGACCTTTGTGCCGAAAAAGACACAAAGAATCTTCAGGGCTAATGTCAAGTTCTGACGTCACTCAGGAGAGTCCTGAGTGAGCAAGTCCATTGAGACACAGGAGACCAGCCCCGGGGCTCAAAGCCACTGCCATTCCACGCTGCCTTCCTCTGGTTTTACTGGGGTCCCTCCTGTTCCCTCTTTCTCTTTCAGGCTGTGCTGTAGTTCTTTCTGGCTTCTTGTTCTCATTTGCTTCCCACACTTTAATTTGATTTTAGATTATGGTTTTTGGGTTTTGTTTATACGGGTTTTGTTGTTGTTGTTGTGAGACACAGTCTAGTTATATAAGACTGGGTTATATTACTTTAACAAAGCAGTGGTATTTGGTTCACCCCTAGGTCGCTGGCCTATCCAGTCTCAGTTTCTTACCAGCCCAAGCAGTGTTGGGTACAGGCTCCATCTCATGGACCTTAAGTCAAATCAGATGGTGGTTGGTTGTGCCCACAAGCTTTATGCCACGTTTGAACCAGCACATCATGCAGATAGTCAGCCATGCTTCTGGGAAGTGTGACATTAAGGGCTTTCCTCACGGGTGAACATCACAGGTGTCCTTGCACAAACCAGGCCCACTGTACCCTAGGCCAGGTGTTAGAACCACCATTATGTGTGGTACCTGTCCTTGATGGAAATGCTAAACAGCATCAGTATTAAGAATGGCCGGGGGTCGTCCAGAAACGGTGGCGCACGTCTTTAATCCCACCTCTTGGGAGGCCAGTGAGTTCAAGGCCAGCTGGGTCTACAAAGTAAGTTCCAGGAGAACCAGGACTATTACACAGAGTAACCCTGTCTCAACATCTACCCACCCTCCTAAAAAAACATCTCTGACAAATAATGGCCAGTGTTCAGAAGGGGCAGCCAGCCCGCAGAATGGCCAGCATACTCCACAAGCAGACCACAGTCATCTTGCTGTTTTGTCTGACTAGCTTGAACTAATCTTTAAGAGGAGCTAGGAAAATGAAGAGGGGACTCCTAAGTTTAATCATTTAATTAGAACCAGTTAAATAACTGTTAAATTGTTTCCTTCATAAAATCAAATCTGTACAAATGGTTTTTTTATTTAAAAAAAAATACTATGTGGAAATAAGGCCAACTTTGTACAGCATAGAACCCAACAGGAGACAGCACAATGAGAAAGGACCAAAACAAACAAAAAGAGTAAACCAAGATGGGGTAATCATAATGGATATTGAAATAATATATTTAGAGAGCTAATGGAAGAGTTTATGAAATAATTACAAACACATGCTATGAACCAGTTAACAAAATTAACTCCTGAAAGTGAAAAATGCTGCCATTAAAAGTGAAAGAGAGATGCTGGAGACAGAGCGGGTGAGGCTGCCATAGACTGAGCAGAAGCTCGCTGGGAACCCCGACATACCTGAGAGCCGATGTACAGGGAGATCCAACCCTAAGAAGAACAACAGCCAAAGTGTTGGAGACGGTGAAGAGTCGAGTTCCAAATCTGAACCAATTAGGAGCCACTTGAACAGTAGCGTTTGGAGAGACCCTGCATAGTGCAGCTTTACCTAGTACTGACGCAGGCGCGTGTGCACTCAAGGGGATTGCATGAGAGACAGTCTGTGGAAACACAAATGTGGAAGCCACGTGTGTGGAAACTACATACAAAGCCACACGCGTTCACCACAACACAGTAATATTCAAAATCCACAGTTAAATAAGAGTTTAAATCCTATTAAGGGAAATTAAAATTCTTACATGTGAAATTATTTATAAATAATTTATGTCTTAAGATTGAAACTGAAAAAAATAACAAATGATCAAAGATTAACTTTCTAAAAGAATCAAACTGTACTTCCCCTAAAATGTCATAACCGAATCTGCATTTATTGAAGTTCAGAAACAAACTTGGCTTTCAGTTTAAAAATTGAGGGGGAAAATAAAACCGATAAAACCGCTGAAATACAGGTAAGTCACGGATGAAAACAAAGGATGAAAGGGAAGCAAAGATAGAAAAGGTTAACAGTAAGCAGACCGGGCCTAAGGGAAGCTACAATGATGATATCCAGGGAGGTGACATACTTCTACAGCCCCAGCTCTGAGGAGACAAAGGCAGGAGCATCAGGAGTTCACGACCAGCCTGGACTCCACCATGACAAGCTATCTCGACAGGGAGAAAGGGAGGCTGGGAGCAAACACTAACAACAACGAAGGAAACAATTTAGAGAAGGTATAAATACGAAGGAACAAGATCCCCCATGTTTACAGCATCAACGCATCTGAGAATGATCTGTTTAAGCTTGTTCTTTTAGGTTCTTACTACTCATAAATTATTTACACAAGCTAATTATAAATTAAACATCTGAAATTTATATATGTAAACGTAGGAATAAGTGGTAGAAGGCTGATGTGGGATTCCTCTCTATCTTGTGAATATGTTTTATTACCATTGGTTAATAAAGAAGCTGCTTCAGCCAATAGCTTAGCAGAGCAAAGCCAAGGTGGAAAATGTGAACAGACGTATAGAAAGAGAGTAGGTGGAGTCAAGGAGATGCCTGGCAGCTGTCTAAGGAGACAGACGCCAAGAACCCTTACTAGTAAACCACAGCCTCATGGTGATACACAGATTAATAGAAATGGGATAATTCAAGATGTAAGAGCTAGCTAGAAAACATGCCTGAGTCATTGGCCGAACAGTGTCATAATTAATACAGTTTCTGTGTAATTATTTGGGTCTGAACAGTCGGGAAACGAAAGAGCAGTCTCTGCCTACAGAAGACTGTCCACAAGCTGGTGGTTTGTGTAGCTGAATGATAGCTCCAGACAGGACCTTGTGAGAGTGTACTTCTGTGTATCTTGAACACACTATGATTAAAAGGCTAGAAATAAATACATTTCAAAAGAAATAAAGTGAGGATTTGAGACTGTTTACGTACAACATTATGTTAATAAACTTTAAGCGCAGGCAGTAGACGATGCTTGCGTGGTATGTGCCCATCTCTGTTCTAAGCCACTTACATTTGCAGGCTAAGGTTAGCGGTAGTCTCACCGTCAGACTCGCTGGCCAGTTATTTCACCTGAATATGCCTCTTCAGCATCAAGTGACGACAACAGCATTGTAACCTCATTGGGAAGATGAACTCCATGTATGTAGTGATCTAGAAAGATCCTAGACCATACAGCAGTGATTACCAAGACGTGAGTAGGAGAGAGCGAGCCCTCCAAGAGCCTGCCCCCCCCAACTCTCACTGAGGCTACATGGAAACTGTACAACGAGAAGAGCACAAACTTAGTTAAAAGGAGGATGTTAGCACCAGAATTGCCATGTACAGACTAGTCTTATATATTTAAAAAACATGAGTAAATACCATCCAACAAAATCTAGTCTAAAAGGAGTTACATATTATGAGAAAATAAGCTTTATCCTAGCAATGTAACACTAATTAAGTAGTACCAAAATGTATTGATGAATTCAAGATATTTTCAAAGGGGTTTTTAAAAAATGAACAGATAGATAAAAATAAGTGGAAAAGCATCTATAATAAATAATGGAATAAAATGACAACCATTCATACCCCCCACCAGTACCTTCAGCAAACAAAACAAAATAAGCCATCATTCTTAACCAGATATCACTTACAAGAAGCCCATCATACATGATTTTCTTTTTTATTACAAACTTGTGTAGGAAAACCATAAAGAGCATGTCTACTTCCAGTGCTGGCACACTAAACATTGCAGGGTCTAATGAAGGCAGTAAACACCAAAGACAGGAATAAACATCAAGCCCACCACCCGAGAGCCTGCAAATGACTCGGATTTTAAGAGTTCTGCTGTGGGACTTCGTCAACACGATTAATGTCTCTCTACATCACCTGAAGACAGACAGCTAGTGACTCAAGAAGAGGCCATTCTGAGGAGAAGCAGAGCCTCTGTGAACCCAGGAATGAACCTAAAACACAGTGTGCAAGGATATAGAAGAAACTCTGAAGCCCAAGTAACCTAAACAGATGGAGAAAGGGCATGCTGCTGTTCGTGAAGAGAAAAACTAAAATACCAGAGAAGCATGGCTTTCCTTGAACTCATCCATATATTCATGCAATGTAGCAAAAAATCCTAACTACATCATTTATTCTGTGATAGTCTGGTTCTAAAATCACCATAAAACTGGACAGAATGGAACATAAGGTTTACAGGTATTTTGAATATGAAATGAAAATTTTCAGTACATGGGTTTGGAGATCTAGCAGCAGTAGGCATTTGTAACCTAGACTTGAAACACGAAAAATAAAATTAGAAAGTATAAAGAAATCTTCACAGACAGAATTCTCAAACAGAATCCCCCTGCCCCAGAATAAAAGATGACCTAGATTTACATTGAACTGAACTGTATTTTAGGGAGACAAAAATGATCATGACAAAGTTTATATAAACTAAAGAAAGGGGGAAAGACTTGAAACATGTACTAGAAATACTATAAAATCCTTTATAAAATCATTTGAAAGAAATAAACCTAACAGATGTATCCAAAGTTTATTAATGAGGGAAGCTCAGAAGAATAAATGGGGAAGGTCAAAAAAGCCTATTAAGAACCCTCCTCGTTCTTCATTACCCATCAGCTTCCCAAAGTCTTTTAAGGTTTAAAATGAGGAGCAATTATTATCCCACCTGGGAAGACTATGGACTGATGGTCACTTTGAGGGAAGGACTGTGGCAGGATCTTTGAAACGTAATGTGAAATTAGTTTTAGAAGTGGTGGTGCAGGTCTTTAATCCCAGCACTCGGAGAGGCAGAGGCAGGCAGGTCTCTGGGAGTTCAAGACCAACCTGGTCTACAGAGCTAGTTCTGGGACAGGCTCCAAAGCTACAGAGAAACCCTGTCTCAAAAAACAAAACAAACAAAAGAAGTTCTGATTCCTTTTGAGCCATATATATTCATACATATTGATAGCCATGAGCTCATAAAATTCTCTTGCGCAAACATCGCAGTATGAGTGTAGCCCCCCGCTTTCTCTGTATATGACTGACATCAAAGTCATCAATGTAAACCAGTATTGCCACAAACACCGATGTGCACAGCTGGAATGTTTCTATGGTATGATGTCACTGGCAATAGGAAGTCCCAGCTGCACTGCAGTCTTACAGGCCCATCATAAATGTAGTCAATGGTTAGCCAAAACATCATTATGGGGTGAATGATTTTTTTTAAGTCTGATTAAGGGATGGAGAGATGGCTCAGCTATTAAGGCTAGGGTCACAACCAAATGGACATTCAATATGCTTATGATCATTGAGAAATGAGGACCTCATAGCACTTATTATTTATCTAATAGGAAGTAGTCACACTTCTCATGTTGGTTTTTTCATCTATTGTAATACCTCTTATCCAACACCAAATCTGCAATGTTTCCAAGTCTACTTTTGAACCTCTTGTTCCCTATTAGATGTCAAGCTGAGTTTCTATCAGAGCATTCGGCAAAAATGTCACCTCTATGTAAACATCTAGATCCCTCCCCTGTCTTAATTCAGTTTTGTCTTCTGGCATAGGCACCAACCCAGCCTCCTTAATTCCTAAGAAAGTACGTGCTGATACTTAGCATCTACTGCATGCAGTCCGTTCATACATCTGAGATTGCATCCTTCTTTTCTTTTCCCCAGGTATGGAGCGGTTTCTGCAGGAATGCTATGTGCCCTTACCACCTTGTCCCAGCAGCTGGAGAACGAAAATGCTGTGGATGTCTTCCAGGTGGCAAAAATGATCAATCTTATGAGACCTGGAGTATTCACAGACATCGTAAGTAGTTTGTGTCTATATCAAACCTATCACATGATCCTCAGATCTGTACCATAGGCCAGGGGTGCTCAACTGTGGGTGTCGACTGGGAGACATCTGGAAATATCTAGAAACTTCCTGCTTTTCACAACTGGATGGAAGTTCTGTAGCATTTAGTGTATAAAGGCCAAGGCTGCTGCTAAACACCCTGCCATGCACAAGACAACCCTTGCCAACACAGAAATATCTAGCCCAAAATATCAGTAATGTAGTTTTACAAAAACCACCACTAACAACAAAAAAAACTTTGCTTAAGAGTAGAGTGTTGTCCAGTTATAAAATAGGGATATTCCATTATCTTATGAGCCACAAACACTGAAACAGGTTCTAGACCAGAAGGATATGAAGAAGGTATAGAACTCAATGATTCAAGTGGTTGCCTTTAAAGTTTCTTAATAAGATTTCTGCTGTTCTTGTCTCTCTGAGAGTGCTTTTTAGGAGTATACTTCTGATGTGGGAAGTCCTTCTGTATAGGTGTTGCTTTTATTGGTTAATGAATAAAGAAACTGCTTTGACCTGTGATAGCGTAGAATAGAGCTAAGCTGGCGGAGGGGGGTGGGGGGAGGACTAAGCTGAATGCTGGGAAAAAGAAGGTGGAGTCAAGGAGACTCCATTGGAGCCACCAGAGGAGAAAGACGCAGGCCACCAACCAGCTGGAACCTTACCCTAGGCCACAAGCCTCATGGTAAAATGTAAAATAATGGAAATGGGTTAATACTAGATGTAAGAGCTATATGTATGTAGCAATATGTTTAAGTGGTTGGCTAAGCAATGATTTAAATAATGTAGTTTCTGAGGGATTATTTTGGGTCTGGGCAGCCGGGAACGAACAAGCAGCCTTCCTAGTACATATTTCTGATCAGTGTTTGCATTTTAGATAAAATGTCTGACTCGTTATTCCCTCCTGTCTTCCAGGAACAATACCAGTTTGTCTACAAAGCAATGCTCAGCTTAGTCAGCACTAAAGAAAATGGAAATGGTCCCATGACAGGGGACAAAAATGGTGCTGTGCTGACCGGAGAAGAATCAGACCCTGCCGAGAGCATGGAGTCTCTGGTGTGACTGGACCCCCTGAAAGGGCACTTCATTTGTAAACTTCTGAGACTTGTAAAGACAGAACTTTTTTGAGGCCTTTTTTGCCAGACTCTAGGTTATACAATAACCCAGTTACTTTTTTACACTGATAAAAGTTTTGATATTTATTTTTTGCCATTTTATGTCTTAATGGTATCCTAGTGAGCATTTGCACCTGTTCATTTCACACAGTGAACCGCAACTTTACCCAGTTTGCACTATATGATCAGTGTTACTGCCTATAACCTAATACTACAGCGAACCCTGATGACGTGACATTCCATGGCGACATACATGCTCCTCCTTAGTTCCGTGCAGTGAAGCTCTTGGTTATGACAAGGAGCCTCCATTTTCTTATTATTCTAAAGCAACTGCGTTTTCCTAGCGGGCAACACTGTCTTTTTCTCAGTCCCCCTCTGTTTTTTAGGCACCATTCAGTACTACATGCCTTGTGTTTTCATGGAGTGGATGGGTGTCGTTTCCTATTGCAGGACCGCCGGTTAAGGGGAGCCCCTAAGAAGTCTGTTCATGTCAGTTCCATGTGTAATGGTTGAGGAATCCACTAAGAAGTGAAGAGGGCTTAAGAGTTGCTTCGTGTGAACATCTCCTATTAGTTACCAAGTTATATTCACAGTTGAAATGTGTCAAAATAAAGAATCATTCTGTGTTACAGATTTCACAGTAGCTATGTGGACAGTGTGTTATTTCCATCCTGACTCTCTGAAGTAGCCACACCCTAAAATCAGGGCTGTCTCTTACAACAGAAAGGTGACACTATTTCGTACAGTTTTCTTAGGACACCCTTTAGTTAATCTCCTCTAAGACTTTTTGGTATAGTACCATACCTCACAGTAGCTCCAACAACAGGAAAAAGATAGGTATTTAAATTTAAATGTAGTGTTCAAAAAAAATCACAACTAATTACTCCTATAGCAATCTAATAAAAAAAAACCTACCTATAGATAACATTCTTCTTTATTGTTTTGCCAAATGTTTCATAATAAATCTCTGAATTGCATACATACTCTACTTAAGATTGAATTGGAAATATATTTGGGAAATTCCTTACAGCTGAAACAGTCTTATTTGGAGAGAGAAATTTGAGTCTTAAAGAGAAGATTCAGTTTTGAATGAGAGGTGACGTCGCCATTGTAGAGTAGGTTTTCATGGGGAGATTTGTGGCTGTTCATGAGCAGATGCACACCAGTAAAAGGTGACAGTGGTCATTAGTAAGCCCTAGATCCAGCTGGAGTGGCTTCCAGCCCATAGTACGTTATGGGAAAACTGGAAGCATTATTATGAGATTTCATTTGAATTTGTTTTCAACCAAACAAACCCCACTAAACTATTCACCAAGATCTATATCTTCCTTTTCCTGTCTCCTTTTGAAGGTCAGCTTCTGTCAGACTTGAAATCATCCCCCAAGCTTGGGCCCACAAAGAGAACAGGGTTTGGTTTCCTTATTATGCCAGTAAGCTTTACCTTGAGACCCTGTGGCTGCCGGCACTATTGGGGCAGCATTGCAATGGGAAGGAGGCGTTGTTCTTTGTGAGCTGTTTGTCTGAAACTAGTCACAGATGTACTGGAGAACCAGAGCTGCTAAGAAGGGGGTCACAGCCCAAGTCCAGGGTTTCTATGTACGGGCCAGACCCAAGAGTTCCATGAAGATACTTTTACTTTGTACAGGCTAACCTAGGCTTTTGAACACACCGAGAACTAAGAGCCTGGCTTTCATGAATGGCTAAACATGGTCTGTAAGGTGTCTGTGCCAGATAGCACACTAAGCACATTTACCACCGCACACGCGCGTGCGCACGCGCACACACACACTTGACCCCACCAGAGGTGTCACCCTGCACAATTCAAAGAAGGACTGACTGTCGCTACCACTCTAGCACTGAGCCAGAAGGGGAAAGATTCAGACTGTGGAGTTTCCTAGCCAATTAAACAGATTCTTTTTGTTGTACACAGATCTGATATTAGCTGATGCTCTTCTGTTAGATGATTGGTGGCTCTGCCATTAGAAATTAACATTCAAGTTGGAGTTCGTGGCCTCACAATTTTCCCTTAATAAAAGTAGCCTTGGTTAGAAAACAAATAGCAAGTATTACTTTCTGTGCTATTCACACAGGAGATTCGATTTGTGGAATTGCATACTCCCCACAACTCTGGGAGTGTCTCTTACATGAGTGTGAGAATAAGGAGAAAAGAAGGGGATGAAACAACCAAGACAGAAATAAAATCAAGATGAGGAGAAGCTCTCTGGGCAGCCTGCATATCTACAGCAGGCTTGAACCAGAGCCTGCAGATTCCAGCCTACGGGACTATGATCAGTTGCTATGTGCCCATTTTGCCAAAGTGGTCCACACCCCCCTTCACCATCAGCCATTCTCAGTCCTTCACTAGTCTTTGTTATTGGCAAAAGACATTTTTCATCTTTCCAGAGGCAGAGAGTTCCAAAGATGTTTTCTTTGAGACATAAGCACATTGCTTAAGTACATAATAAGGTTATAACCACTTGCAGTCAAAGGGAAGGGATATGGCTAGTGTATAAGTCCCTAAGATGCTGTTTGCATGTAAGATTTACCTCTAGGGAAATGAAAGACACACACCAAATGAAGCTGAATTGTTAAAATTAGGTCAGGTGGACGTGCTGAACATCAGAGATGTATTAGAGACATCAGAAAAGTTTCTTGTACCTCAAACCATAAGACCATCTTTAATGTTTCATTTTTTATCGTAAGTTACCTTCTGAGCTTCAAGAATAGTACAGTTAGTTCAGTGATTCTCCTAACCTTTATGCAAGTTTTGAGAGCCCGTTGTGAATAGAAGAGTCCAGTAGAGTATTCAAGATGGAAGAGGGCTTATGGTGTTCAAGGGACAATGAAATCCGTAAGTAACCTGAGTTGTTTTATAAAGGCGCTGCACAGCTGCCTTCTCATGACTTTTTCTTAATTGCATATATACTATATTTAAAATTAAAATATAGATACCAATTTACCAAAGATACACATAACTAATTCTAAGCAAAAAAATAAATAAAAAATAAAAAACCCAAATGCATCGTAATTTAAGATAAAGTAATCATAAGTTGTCTTAAGGCTTTTGCAGTTCCACTGGGAAATGTATTTTCAACCCCTATGTTCTAAAATTTCTGTTCAAATGGTGCCAGTAAATTTTTATATGAAGGGAAAATGCCTGCTTTTTTTCTCTACAGCAGCTGTAATTTCACATAACCCTTTGCATTTTCCCTTAGTTACCACTCACACACAATATTGGCTTTATTTATCTCTAGAAAGAAGGCATGATAAAAATATATATATATAAGAAATTATAATGACATTTGGCCTCTACTTTTGTCTTAGCTGTTAAAATGTTTTTAGTATTTTTGTTAAATATTTGCAAAGGGAAGCATTTTCTACAGAGGATAATTAATTTCAAGAAAAATATCTTGAGTTTTAAGAAATAAACATCTCCAGAAAAGGAGACAGTCAATTTTATAAAATGTCGTAACTCTCCAACATTTGGGGTAGTGACTCCTCTTTTGTTAGGACATTTGAAACCAACTAGCAAGCAGCCATTGTTTCTAAAGATCCCACCTTCATGTCCACCTGTTTCACTTCCTTTCCAAATAGCTAAAATCATTAAAACTGTAAATATTTTGTTGCTTGAGTAAGCATCTCCTGGGAACTTTGTATCTATGGTATATAATCATAGGATTTTATATTTTCATATAAAGCTAATTTTTTTTCTAGTTTCAACTGTGTCATAGTTTTCTGTTTTGTTCCGTTTTTGTTTCTGTGGTGGATATGTGAACTTCTGTGTACTGAAGAAACAAGAGCCATCTTTGCATTCCAGGAGAATCCAACGTGTGTTCCTCCTTTGAGGCAGTGGTTGTGAAAGTCGGGCTTGCTTTTTAATCCCATCGACCATTAGTGCAATAGCAGGTAGACATGACTAGTCCCCGAGTACATGTGTCACACTGACTCATTTTGGAAAAAGTGTTTTTTTTTTTTAATGATTTGTTCCGTGGGGGCAGGGGTTTTATAACCTGGAAAATTTCCCTTTTTCCTTCTGTTTTAAACTATATCAAATCATTCTATAATAGTGTTATTTAATATGTAAATTGTATTGCTATACATAAAATAAAGTATGGTTTTTGATGTACGTCTTAGCATGGAGCATTTCTATGAGATCCCGCTTCCCTTTTTAAGTCACCTTAACCCTCAGCATTAACACTCAGCAGCCCTCCATCACGGTAGTAAATGAAAGTCAGTGGTGGCCTTTACAAGCAAAAGGTCATTCTCTTGCCCTGATTTACCGATACTCTTCCTCTTTTTCTAAGGAAACAAAACAAAGTCTCACCAGTGTCAAACATTCCCCCTGCTTTGTGACATCCGCCAATACCTCAGCTACACTGGGAGCAACTTCCCCTCTGAACATTTGCTGTCTAGGAAGGAGGGTTGATGACAGCAAGACACTTGGAGAGCCATGGGGTAGACATAGGATCAGTACAAGTTCTTCTGTGTCCAACATGAGTTCTTAGTTTACCATTCTCGTGTGCATTGGTGTGGGGAGGGGTGCTCCTGTCCTGGAAGAATGCATCTCTTCCTCAAGTTACACCCTTGGGGAGTCTAGTATCAGATTACTACAAATTGATTGTCTATATAGATCCTGATCAGGCAACGGATATACTTTATTTGGCCCATATTTATTGTAATTTCTATCAGTTACGGACATTTTAAAATATATACGTTTTACATTCATATTTCAAACTCCTTTTCAAAAACATGGATGGTAGTATGGCAGCGGGTGCACAGTCTCCCACAGCATTAGTCTCTAGTCCTCGTCAGTCATTTAACCTTCTTAGGCCCAGTGGGCAGCTGCCTCGGAACTATGTAGTCAGAATCCCAGGGCCATTTTCACCTCAGGTTGCTGAACCAACAACCAAGAACAGCAGCAGAAGCATTTCTGTGGACCTCCAGAGCCCAGCAGTTCCCACGTTCTTGACTCCCTTGAAGTCAACCAAGACGACGCCATTAAATAAGACATTATGACTTCAGAAATGGTTCAATCAACTGTCCAACTCCATGGCTTTGAACCGAATGTATCTGTACAAGCTTCATTCTGTTACTAAGAACTGGAGAAGGGACACTGTAGTAAAACGCCACCTTTTTACACACTAAATGTGAAGCTTCAGTGATTTAGGAACAAGTCCTGGGTGGCCACACCCTCATTCAGAGATGGAACTAAGTACCTAGGTTCAAGTTGGGTGTCATGGGTGATAATCCTTGCTCTTGGGAGGATGAGATAGAAAGGTCCAGAATTCAAGTCCACCGTGGTTCTCTAATACCTTTCTCAAAACCACTGACACCAAGATGAATGAATGAAATACTAGCTTTATATTCTGTGTCCTATGTTAAAGGTGAAAACTAGCAAGTTAGAAATAGCCTATGTGCTTATGATGATTCGTTTGGCAAGAAGAACAGTAAGAGCTACATTTTTATCTAACATACTACTTAAAAACAGAAAGAAGAAATTAGCATTACCTGATATGGCCTTGGTGTAGGGCCTGACTTCGTGCAATAACCAGTCACCTTTCAAAGTCTCTTGTTCTAAATTGGACATACCTTTAGCGTCATATAGAATCCATCTCACACGCAGTTGCTGAAGTTCAATCAAACCTCAGTCCACAGACTATACAATAGCATTACTCTTAAAATACAGAGTCACTGGCAGAGGGCTTTCAAGTCACATTAGGCAGAGATTAGTCTCTTGAAAGGGATTCCTGTAAGCTGAGGTAGAACACTTGACTAGAATCTGTGGGGCCTGGATCAATCTCCAGTAATGATTCAAAAGTTCAATTTCTTTAAAATTCTTATCTGCAGGGCTTGGGGGGTGGTTCTGTGGGTTGAGTTTGGTTCTCTGGCACCTACGTAGAAGTTAGGTACTGTAGCACACCGTGCCCGTAACCCTAGAGCAAGGGAGGTATAGGTGTGAGCAGAGAGGGATCTCTATGGCTTGCTGGCAGTTCACCAGAAGTAGCAGGCCCTGGAGGGAGTGAGAGACACCGCCATCGCAGAAAACTAGGTAGGGACAACAGAGCAAAATATCAACATTTCACAAACCTGCACGCAACATAAAACAACAACAACATAGTTTTGGCATTTTGGTAGAGATGGATTTTAGACAAAGGCTAGAGGGACAGTGTGCACCACTGTGAGCAAGCAAGTAACTGTTCACTGCAGATGCTCTGAGCTGCACACTATACTCACAAAATTCTTTTTATTCTACATGAAACTAGTTATTGGAAGATTTGCCTGCGGGTGGAAAGAAAGGAATGAGAAATATGGAGTCAAACAGCCAAATTCTAGTCAGTTTGGCCACTTACTGACAAAGATCTAGGGAAAATTACTCCATCCCTCCCCAGGTGCTATTTTCCTCTTTTTATAGAACACAAAAACTAATGTTTACCTAGTTAAGCAACTGGGAGAAGTAAATGAGGTTATTTGTGCAAAATTCAGACATGGTGCATAGTGGGTACTCAATATCATCCATTATAAAATCTTACAGTTTTGTTTTATGTAGTTACTTAGTATATCTATGATCAAACATTAAACAAAAATTTAGTTTGCTAATTTTCATAACAATGCTCAGAGATTTCTATACCCAGGTGGCTCCTCCTCCCATATCCCTTCTCCCTGTACTGGAGTTTGAACCCAGGATCTTGTATGTGAGACACAAGCCTCTGATGCGGGAGAATTATCCATATTCTGTCAATCATGATTTAAATAAATGCTGATTGGCTATTAGCCAGGATGTATAGGTGGGACAACCACACAGGAAGTAGAGGCAGAGCAAGGAGAATAGGAGAATTCTGGGAAGCAAGAAGCTCTCTCTGCATTCCTGCCTGGACCACCGAAGAAGCAGGATGTGACCTGCCCTGCTGAGAAAGGTACTGAGACATGTGGCTAACATAGATAGGGATAATGGATTAATATAAGCTACAAGAGCTAATGAGGGGGCTGGAGAGATGGCTCAGTGGTTAAGAGCACTGCCTGCTCTTCCAAAGGTCCTGAGTTCAATTCCCAGCAACCACATGGTGGCTCACAACCATCTGTAATGAGATCTGGTGCCCTCTTCTGGCCTGCAGGCAGACATGCAGACAGAATACTGAGAATACTATATACATAATAAATAAATCTTAAAAAAAAAAAAAGAGCTAATGGGAGGCCTGAGCTAATGGGCCAATCAGTTTATAACCTAATATAGACTCTCTGAGTGATTTTCTCTGGGACTAAATGGCTGGGGGACCGAGCAGGACAGAAACCCCAACAAGCCTGGCCCTCATGCTACAGAATGGCACCCACGTGGATAACTGCATCCACAAAAAGCCTGAGAAAGCTTGGGAAAGAATAGAGTAAAGCATGTTTGCTTGGTAGCAACAATTTCTCGCTCCTGCTCTGCTTGCTAGAGGCAAGCAAGCGCTCTCATCTAAGAGAGACTTTCTCACTCAGCTTTAGCTGCAAAGCCTTGCAACTCTTTTAAGAGGTCCTGCCAAGAAACACTTAAATGGTGTTGATAAAAAGATGACCACATGCTTTTCGGTTTGCATCCATAGCAGGAAAAAAGCTATGCCATTTTAAAATGCCGGCTTTCTGGGCCGTCCTGCCAGGGCAAACTCTGACTCTTTCAGGCAGGCGGTCCACCCAGGGAACATTTGAATGTGGTCTATGGCAGGGACCTTGAAACGCAATAAAGTTGTAACAATAAACATGGCTCCGGCTGATACCTCAGCCATGAGGCTAAAATCTCAGAAAGCTAAGGAATGGGCTGGATCCAGCCGTCAAAGCCATGGCTTTTATCCTACCCACATAGCTTGGTAAATTAAAGACTCGTGTAGTCAGAAAAAGAGAGATATACAGTAAAGATAAATTCAAAGACAAAGAAAACCTCTAAATGGTTTACAGTATGTTAAAAATATATGCTGGCTTAAGGTTAAAGTTCTTAAAATAAAAAAAGAGAGAGTAATTGGGTGTGGTGGTACACACCTTTAATCCCAACACTTGGAGGCAGAGGTAGATTGACCTCTGTGACTTCAAGTTGTGGTGGCAGAGGTAGATTGACCTCTGTGACTTCAAGGTGTGGTAGCACACACCTTTAATCCCAGCACTGGGGAGGCAGAGACAGGCAGATCTCTGTGAGTTCAAGGATAGCCTGGTCTACAGAGGGAGTTCCAGGACAAAGATACACAGAGAACCTGTCTCAAAAAGCCAAAAGTTAAAAGTAAAAATAAAACAAATAGAGGTTAAAATAAAGCCGCATAAAGATGGAAAATACACAGAGAATCTTGATACTGTATGCTATTATGCTCTTTTTGAATTGTTTGAATGCTGAGGAAGGAACAACTGCTGCTAAAAGATATTTGCTTATAAATGCTGCTGAAGTAATCCAAGATGGGTATTTTGAAAATACCTTGACTTCAAAATTGAAGTCAAAAGGTATATTACTTTGGAGAAGAGATTTTTGCTTTTGTTTCCACAGGAAATGAGAGGCTGTGGATTCATTCTGAGTTAAGACAAATCAGGTTTGGTCAAGGAAGACCACCTGAGATATCTCCGGTAGGAACAGATGGCCTGGATGTCTGAGTTAGGGTCTTGGAGAAGTCCCACAAAAGACCACCATCCATGTATACAATCAGCAAGAGCGTTTATTATTCCATTACGCTGGGGCCTGCCATCCCATACAAAGGCAAGATAGCGGAGACTGCAAAAGCAATGTGGGCTCCTTTTAAGCACAGCCACCGGGGAGGTCCTAAGGCAGCTGGGTCATTCTATCTATAATTGGCTTAAGCAAGTGGCAATCATATTACTGAGTTCTAATTGGCCAGGGCTAGTTAGGGGCTGGTCAAGGCTACAGTTTTCCATTTGGGGGCAGGCCAGGACTAGTCCCAGGCTTTTTCCTTACTTGGTTATCATCTTGAGCTGCTTATGGCTTAAGCAACCAGGCCTCCTCGTCCTTGCCACTTGGGGCGTTGGAAATTAATTGTCCTTTGTTCATGGCTCTTCATCAGAAACTGTTGGCTCAGTCTCAGGAAACGGAAATTGAGGCTTGATGTCTGAGAGAAGACTGAGCAGCCTGTTAAGGTGTCTGCTTGGTCCTTTAATCCTCCAAGCACCGTTGGAGACAATACAATTTAAAGATAGGCAGAACAGCTCAACAGATACTTCTCAAAGATGTTCAAAAGAACACAACAATAAAACAAAGATAAAGCTTGTACACACACATACACACACACACACACACACACACACACACACACACACACACACACACACACTCCAGTCAATAAATAGGCTAATGATCTGAGTAGACAGTTCTCAAAAGACAAAAAAAAAAGTCAATAAATATTCTAAAAGATGTTAAACACTCTTGGCCACCAGGAAAATAAAAATCTAAACTGTTTTGAGATTCCACATCATCCGAGTCAGAATGGCTAACACCAGGAAACAAATAACAACAAATTCCGGTGAGATGGAGGAAGAGACGAACGTGTTCATTCATTGCTGGTGAGAGTATAAACCGGCCTAGCTACTATATAAATTGGCATCTAGGTTTCTCAAAACCACCAAGGACATTCGGCTCAGTGACCAAGGTGCTTGCTGCACAAACAGGAGGACCTCAACCTCGGGTCCACGGCATATAAGGAGGAATGCAATTAAGACACCTGATGCTATCCCCTAGCCTCCACATGTGTGTGCACAGGTACACATACACACGCACACAAGCTAGACATAGAACTACCATGCGATTTAACTACATCGCTCTATACCTAAAGGACTTCTAAGTCTACCCCAAAAGGTACTTGCACATGCTTAGCTGCTCATCAATAGATGGGAAAATGCTGCATATATGGAATTTTAGTTTTATTCAGCCATTAAGAAAAATAAAATCTTTGTATGGGAAGTAGAAAAAGACAAGATCTCCTGAGTAAATTGGGAGTATGGGGACCTTGGGAGAGGGTTGAATGGGAGGGGAGAGAGAGGGAAGGGAGCAGAGAAAAATGTAGAGCTCAAAAAAAATCAATAAAAAGAAAAAAAAGAAAAAGAAAATCTTGACATGTAAGCAGCAATTGTTGGAACCAGAAGTTATTATGTTAAGCAAAATAATATTGACACAGAAAAAAAACCACATCTCCTACATATGGATGTTATGTTTTAATTTTTATATATGTACAGGTATATATATATATATGTGTGTGTGTGTGTGTGTGTGTGTATGTGTGTGTGTGTGTGTGTGTATAGGAGTCAGGAAATAAGGTGGGGGGCCCTGAGAAGGGTAAATAGATCTAAGGTGAGGGAAGGGGATACAGAACACGTGTGAAATCAGAAGAGGCACTATTGAGGGAGGAGAGCAACCCAGTGCTGGGTCAGGAGGGAAAGTGGGCAAGGAAGATCAACAAGAGAGTATGTGTAAAGAGGCCTTAACAAAACCAATTAACTTGTTTGCTAATTTCTTTCAAATGTTAAGACGAGAGCGTGGAAGATGGCTCAGCCGGTAAAGCAAGTGCTCAACTTGCAGACCCAAGGGCCTGCGGTCAATCCCCAGGACTCATATAGAAAGCTGGGCATCGTGATAAAACCCAAGGCTGTCCTCTGGCATCTCATACTCATACGTGGTTACGTATACACACACACACACGCACGCACGCACATGCATGCGCACATACATGCACTCACACATGCACACACGCATACGCACACACATGTACGCACACACACATAAAACATTTAAAAAATCAAATTGATTTAAAGTTAAATTCTCAAGACCACACTTACTTTAACACTTATTAAGATGGACACTAAATAATAAGAGTATAAAGGGCTGCTGACAGCTGCCACTCATTACAAAGATGTAAAGTGACGCCGGTGTCTACGACAGAACCAGTGAACTTGAGGGCAGGGTCAGGCATGAACAAAAGAGAAATGTACAGAGGAAAAGAATGGATAAATACAGTATAGTGATTCTTAGAAGCGTGACATCGTATCAAATGATGTGTGTACACAGAATTGGAATCCCCAAAAGAGAAGCATTTGAAGAAATATCTGGGGACATGATTGTATATGGTTTATAATACTAATGGCATGAAACCACAGATCCAGGTATTGTAGAAAACTCTAATCAAATAACAGTACACACATACACAAACATTGTCGGGGGCCAGCCTAGACAAGACTACCTTTCTTCCAGAGTGGAGGCGTGGGAATCTAGAAATATAGTAAGGAATACAAAGATGTGAAAAAAATAATAAAAAACAGAAACACATAGGATAGTATTAGGAGGGAATCTCAGTGAGTACTGAAAATTCACTATGTTTAATTTCCAACAGCTTAATATACCCCTGATTTCAAAAGGTAGGAGTAGAACAAAAGGACTGCATTAACACAAATTGAAAGTCGAGGGGGACGTTCTACGCTCATGCCCTTGACTTTTGCCCTAGACCAAACACTCAACAGGCAAACCACTCCCTGGGTAGAATCCCAAGTTATTTCCATTAAAGGGAACTAGAACCTAGTTGGATCCTTAGACTTTTGTTTTAGGTAGGAACCAACTACTTCCCTATTTCAGGAGTGCGAGGTCTGGCAACTAGCCACACCTGTTTACAGTAGCCTTGAGAGAGCAGAACTCTGATTTACAACTAGGTGGGACTTTTGTTTGAGTTAGAAGCACAATAATCTCAAATTAAAAACAAGTCCCAAAACTTTCTGACCTTTGGCCTCTTGGGGCCTCCACAAAACGTAAACATACACTCACATACACACATATATACACATACATGTGTATACACATACAAGCACTCATACACACACCCATTTACACATCCATCCATCCATTTACACATACATCACACACACACACACACAGAAAAAGAGAGAGAGAGAGAGAGAGAGAGTCCTTCAAAGCAGCTACAGATATTCTTCAACACATTAGGTAAAAGGAGAGCAGGACACCAGCTTCATGTCATGGAACACACAGGCCAGGAGACAACTGAGTAGCATATGTGGAAAGAAAATCCTATCTACCAAGTTCTCTCTTCTTTAAAATGTTCTAGTTATATCGCTTATTTATTGATTGATTTATCCACTTATGTGAGTGTGTATGGGTGTGTTTGATTGATTTATCCACTTATGTGAGTGTGTGTGGGTATGTTTGATTGATTGATCTATCCTATGTGAGTGTGTATGGGTGTGTTTGATTGATTTATCCAATTATGTGAGTGTGTATGGGTGTGTTTGATTGATTGATTTACCCAATTATGTGAGTGTGTATGGGTGTGTATTTCTTCCACCACATGGATCCTGGGCACTGAACTCAGGTTCCAGGCTTAGAACAAACACTTTTACTTGGTGAGCATCCTGCCAACCCTACACAGAGTTCTGTTTCTAATCAATACTTACTTTTGTGGTTGAATAAATTTTTCCTTCTATTTATAGTCATAGTCTTACAGACATTTTATTCTCTAACTAAGAACCGACCCTGGGATCAGGTATGTTTTTCCAGACAATGTTTCACAAATACAGTTTAGTAATATCCAAATGAAAATTATTAATGTATCTGTTTATAGAAAATCTGGTCAGTAGGTCTCTCTGTATAATTATAAAGTTAAAAACTGAGCTGGCAGTCAAAATGCCCTATTATTGAGCTACACCCCCATAACAACAACTTCTTCTTCTTCTTCTTCTTCTTCTTCTTCTTCTTCTTCTTCTTCTTCTTCTTCTTCTTCTTCTTCTTCTTCTTCTTCTTCTTTTTGGAGGCAGGGTTTCTCTGTGTAGCCTTGACTGTCCTGGAACTTGCTCTGTAGACCCGCCTGGCCTTGAAATTGTGGAGATCCACGTGTCTCTAGCGTGTTGGGACTAAAGGCATGCGCCCCTGGTGCCCTGAGTTGGAGCTGAAGGCAGAGGTCTTATCTTGCATGTACAAGGCCCTGAGTTCAATTTCCAGCACCACACACACACACACACACACACACACACACACACACACACACACACACACCCTACACTCATATTCATTTTATGATGGTGGGAAAACAAATTTTTAAAAATGAATATTAGAGCAAACAATCTCTTTAAAAGACACACTCTCTCAGTATTTGAATAAAGCCAGTACATAGCTGTGTTTACATTACTCAAAGATGAGCCAATGGATGAAAGCTGGTATCTTAATAAAATATGTAAAAAACATTTAGCTAATGCAAGGACACAGTTCTTTCCGTTTCCCTCTAAACTGATTTAACCCCAGGAGACCTCGTGACATCTAACAGTTCTGTACCTGCCAGCTGTCTTTAAAAGCCCCATCTTTCCTCCCTTCAGTCTTTCGCTCGCCCCAGTCTTCTGTCGTCTTCAGCTCACACCCTGTTCTAGTCAGGGGTTCATTCCGTCTGCACACGCCACTGCTTCCTCCCTGCACAGCCTGGCACTCCTCTCCTGCTGTCCCTTGCAATGCGCTTCACACAGCTCCCCTTCCATGCTCACACCACGACTTTCTCTCCAATGCGCTTCACACCGCTCCCCTTCCATGCTCACACCACGACTTTCTCTCCAATGCGCTTCACACCGCTCCCCTTCCTTGAGCACACGGCAGCTTTCTCCTGAAAGTTCTTTCGGATGAGTTAGCGCAGAACGTTTACTAGCAAGATTAACTGCTTTATGGCCTTGCTACCAAACTTTGTCCCGGTCTGTTCTTCTTCATCAGCTGTCCCTGAGCTACAGGTGTTGACTGAGGGATGGGGAAATGAGCTGTCTTAGAATCCCGCATGAAGAGATACGATGATCACTATCAGCCCCTAGCAAATGAGCCTCAGACTCTTTGGTTTTTCTTTTAACCCAATAGGCTAACATAATATTCTGAATATGAGTGTGGAAACTAAGGGCTTCAATAACTGCTAACTCCATGAAAGCAATTTATAATAACTAGACATGGTTCCTTCCCCAAATGCTTGTTTAGACAGTTTTGTCAAGAGTTTTTCAACCTTGGAGTTTTGTTTTGCAAGAAAAAAATGCACTTATGGTAAAAGGGCCTATTCCTTAGTTTTGAAGGGTGAATTAAAGCCAACTTTCTTTTTCTTTTGTTTTTTTTTTAATTTTCCATTCAAAAATTGACACTTCCTCCTCTTCTCCCATTCCCCTCCTGCTCCCCTACTAACCCTCCTCCCTCCCCCTCCATCCTTAAGAAAGGGTAGGGTACTCTGCCCTGTGGGAAGTCCAAGGCCCTCCCCCCTCCATCCTGGCCTAGGAAGGTGTGCATCCAAGTAAACTAGGGTTCCAAAAAGCCAATACATGCAGAAGAGACAGGTCCCAGTGCCATTATCGATGGCTTCTCAGTCCGTCCCCATTGGCAGCCAAATTTAGAGAGTCCAGTTTGATCACATGCTCTTTAAGTCCCAGTCCAGCTGGATTTGGTGAGCTCCCGTTAGATCAGGCACACTGTCTCAGTGGATGGACAAACCCGTCCTGGTCCTGACTTCCTTGCTCATCTTCTCCCTCCTCCTGCTCTTCAACTGGACCTTGGGAGCTCAGTCCATTGTTCTGATGTGAATGCGGGTCACTGTCTCTATCTCCATCCATCAGACAAAATTTCTATGGTGATAATCAAGATATTCATCAGTGTGACTATGGGACAAGGCCAGTTCAGGCACCCTCTCCTCTGCTGCCCAAGGACCTATCTGGGGACATCCCTGGGGACACCTCTAGAGCCAAGTTTCTTCCCAACCCTAAAATGGCTCCCTTAGTGTAGATATCTTCTTCCCTGCTCCAATATCTGCCCTTCCCCAATCTCCACCCTCCCACTCCCCCAAGCTCTCCCCAGTCCTTCCCTTCTCCCTTCTGCTTCCCCCTCTCCCATTCCCCCAGCAACACCCCCACCCCTACCCCTACCCCCGTGCTCCCAACTTTTGCCTGGCTATCTTTTTTGCTTCCATTTTCCAGGAGGATCTATATATGTTTTTCTTTCGGTTCACCTTGCTATTTGGCTACTCTAGGCTTGTGAACTATAGGCTTAATGTCCTTTGTTTATGGCTAGAGTCCACTAATAAGTGAGTACATACCATATTCATCTTTTTGGGTATGGATTATCTCATTAAGCATTGTGTTTTCTATTTCCATCCATTTGCATGCAAAATTCAAGATGTCATTGTTTTTTATCGCTGAGTAGTATTCTAATGTGTATTATTCCACACTTTCTTTATCCATTCTTTCATTGAGGGGCACCTAGGTCGTTTCTAGGTTCTGGCTATTACAAATAATGCTGCTATGAACATAGTTAAACAAATGCTTTTGTAGTATGATTGGGCAACTCTTGGGTATATTTCCAAGAGTGGTATTGCTGGATCCTGAGGTAGGTTGATTCCCAATTTCCTGAGAAACCGCCACACTGATTTCCAAAGTGGTTGCACAAGTTTGCATTCCCACCAGCAATGGATGAGTGTTTCCCTTACTCCACATCCTCTCCAGCATAGGCTATCCTTGGTGTTTTTGATTTTAGCCAGTCTGACAGGTGTAAGATGGTATCTCAAAGTTGTTTTGATTTGCATTTCCCTGATCGCTAAGGAAGTTGAACATGACCTTAAGTATCTTTTGGCCATTTGAAAATCTTCTGTTGAGAATTCTCTGTTCAGTTCATTACCCCATTTTTTAATTGGGGTATTTAGAATTTTAACGTCTAGTTTCTTGAGTTCTTCGTATATTTTGGAGATCAGACCTTTGTCTGATGTGGGGTCAGTGAAGATCTTCTCCCATTCAGTAGGTTGCCTTTTTGTCTTAATGACTGTGTCTTTTGCTTTACAGAAGCTTCTCAGTTTCAGGAGGTCCCATTTATTCATTGTTGCTCTTATTGTCTGTGCCCTTGGGGTTTTACATAAGAACTGGTCACCAGTGCCC